>BSUD01000004.1:139187517-139205381 GCA_033239045.1 Fagopyrum esculentum
CATGAACTATTCTATTATAATTCATGAACTATCCCATAATAAGTTTTGAACTATTACTTTCACTCCTTTATAAATTTTGCACTATGAACTATTCTATTATAATTCATGAACTATCCTTTTAGAAGTTATGAACTATTACTTAATAAGTTTTGAACTATAACTTTCAATCCTTTATAAATTTTACACTATGAACTATTCTATTATAATTCATGAACTATCCTTTTATAAGTTATGAACTATTCCATAATAAGTTTTGAACTATTACTTTTACTCGTTTTTTAAAAAAAAAAAAAAAAAATTTTTTTTTTTTCGGGACACGTGTCGCCCTGCGGTACGTGTCCTTGTGTTATATTCGGTACCAAGTAAATTTAAAATTGTGTATATAACACAAGGATTAGTTATAGTAACCCACAAATGATAAATTATTAGCCATTTATGACATATATCGAAGTGTCAATCACTAAGTTGTAGATCGAATAGTCTTGAGAACAAAGAGGTAAAAAAATATATTTGACTCTGATTAAGAATTACTATAACTAATCCTTGTGTTATATACACAATTTTAAATTTACTTGGTACCGAATATGAACGTTTTGCGGTGACGTTCAAATAGAACTGAGTGCTTTGCGACGGCGCTCAAATCTTAAAATAAATAAAAAGGGCAAAAATAAGAAGAAAAAAAACAGGGTTTTGAGCGACGGCGCTCAAATCTTAAAACAAATAATCATTTTTGCTTTAAAAAAAGATTGTGACGTTCAAATAGAACTAAAAAGATTATTTTTGCCCTTTTTTTCATTAGATATTTGAGCGCCTTCTTACTTTTGCCTTTTTTTTATTAAAGATTGAGCGCCTTCGGAAGGCGTTGGCACTCAAATTCTTTGTTTTTTTTTTAGTTGTTGAGTGCCGTCGAAATGCGTTTGTTTTTTACGCTAGTAAAACAAACCTCGTACATTTACCTTTTTCGCAAAAAAATTACCTTAACTGAAAAGAGAGGAAGTGTAACTCTTACATATGAGACAGAGAAAGACAAAGGGTAAAAGAAGTTGACTTTGATTAAGAATTACTACACCTACTTTTACGGTGGACTTGACAAGTGTGAGATTATATAATAATGAAAAAGTTGGACCACTATGATTAATTTAGGAATATTAGGGGGGTTAATAGTTTAATAAGTGGAAAGTTAAAGTTTGTCACGCGGATCATTTGGTGGGCCAAAAGCGTGGAACCATCGCCCATCCTCCCACTTCCTCCCTGTCACTCTGATTAATTTTGATTTAATATCAAGGGTATAACCGTCTTTTCCCCCATCCCTCCAGCATTGAAAACATGGTCGCTTGGTGGAACACGACAAAATTATATTCACTTTTTTTGCATGCGCCTCTCAAATCTTCTTCGCTCTAGATTTACGAAGATTGTATGAATAAAATTATTTTTTACAAATATTATATAACTGTGATAAAATAGGGAAATATTGTTTGATGTTGTCTAATAATTTTCATTGACTAAATTTTTAATCTTATCTTATATCTATTAAACCAGGAGCCTCTATTGTCACGTGTTAACACCAAATTTCTCGAAGCCCCTAAAAAATTATTTTAAAAAGTGATTTTTAAATGTTAATATAAATTAAAAATTAATTTTTAAATTTTTTAAAAAATATTTAAATATATATTTTTATAAAAATAGTTTTTAAACTTTTACGAATTTTTTTTACCAACAAGCATATCTTAACAAATCAATTTAAAAATATAATTAATTAGAAGAGATTAATACTTAAAAGATAATTAAAAATCATAATATTTGATTATAATTTCATTTTTTGGATTTTTATTTTACAAAAATATACATATAAATTGGTAAGTATTAAATATTTATTAAAACTGAACCCGCACAAAGTGCGGGTAATACACTAGTGTTTATTGTACGTAAGTGATAATGGATTAATTGGTACTAATTGAAATGATGATAAAATTAAATGGTGCTTCTTTTTAAAAATTTTTTTAAAATAGTGATAATTTAGTGGTTCTATGTAATATTTATATGAGTTTTAATGTTAGAATTTGGAAAAAATAATAATAAACTTGTGTGTCGTTTTAACTAAACAAAGTGGTAGTATAAGAAGATTGCATCCTTATATTGGACAAGGTTTTACTACGTGTACCAACTTTTAAGCCAAAATATATCAATAAAGGCTACATTCGTCGCAATCATCGTAATTAAATTTTCCGTGCGTATCAAGTCAATTTGTTCAATGACATAGATAACGTATGAATGAGTGACATAAAAAATACATATAATGTGATTTCATAACATGAATATCTTCATGTCATTCATGCATACTTTGATCTATGTTATTGAATATATTACCATGATGAACACGGAAGGTTTATTTACGTTGATTGCTTGTTAGAATAATTAAATTTTCTAAACCACAAACACCAAGAATCAATCATGGTAGAGTTATTTAGGAACAAAAGATTACATACATGTTTCTATAGTAGCAATCGGATCAAACTTTAGTGTGGAATCTACTATTCGAATGAGTGTCGCGTATATATCATCTTTTTTAGTCAAACCTCCTTGTGGTTTTTATAGGTATTCTCTCTAATAGGTAAAGAATTGAAAACGACCGGTTGATTTGACGTATTGAGGTTCATAACCGTATAATCCGCTCGATTTAGTAGTAGGTTTTAATTCTATTAATTGAGGATATTGTAAGGTCGATATTAATGGTACTTGAAACTTAAAAATAATGATAGAGAATATTACGATAGAGATATGTTAAGGAGATATTAGGTCTTTGTGGGCTGGTCAAAGAATCGGTTAGACCAACTAACAGTTTTGATTGACCATGTTGTAGGTAAAACGTCGATGAAGACAGTTGAAATATGATGGTTTGACCAATGACGATGCATGTCCGACTGTTAAATTTCTAGAAGATTGCTTCCAAGAATTTTATATTGAACATTTTGTCCAAATTGTATTTCATTTTAGTGAGTTAATTATTCATTATTATTTCTTGATTTTAACAGTATCATAGGTGATATTTTCATAATTCTTTTTGTGAGCATGATTAAAATGAATTTAGTATATTAAGACCTTAACTCTTACGATCATATACTCCATTATTTATTTATTTGGATTTTGTCTTTGCATTTGCTCACATTTTGATAGGGAGGGAGAATTCTATAAGATAGATTTTGTACATGTATAATTATGTGTGATTACTAACTATGAATCTAACTATATGGGTATTTTCAAATATATAGAGAGAGAGAGCTCTTTGATATCTCTTGAGGACTCAGTTATATAATTTTATGTATTTTCAGTTTTGATGCACAAGGTCAAGTTTCTCCTATATATAGTTGTTTTGATATATTACCGACGAGGGTCAAATATAAGCCTCAAATCTCGAAAATAATTAAAAGACTTAATCGTAGTATAGGGTCGGATCAAGCACACGAAAATTTGTAGTGATTCAGATAATTAAAAGCAAAACTCGTGAAACAAAAGACACTATAAAAAAAGAAGACGAGAGACCGAGTCAATAGAGAAGAGAAGTTAAATTGACCGGGACAAATGCAAAAGTTAGGTGGATCAACTAGAAAAAAAACAAAACCAAAAGCAAGCAATTAAAACACGCAGATTCGATCTAGGATACCAGTCGACTCAATTAGTAACAGTAAGGGAGAAAAGGGAGGTTTTATCAACTGTCCGATAATACTAAAAGCAGGGTATAATAACAACAATAGGTTGATAATAAAGATATTACAGAATTTGTGTGTTATGAAGAAGACAATCATGTGTAGTCTTTACATCTTGCAAGATACGATAAATATTATTTAGGCAGCTCTCGCATCTTGCAAAAAATTTTTTTAAGAACATATGATTAAAAGAGTGGTTGTACACATCTCTCGCATCTTGCAATAGACAAACCCTAGACAATCATAACACATTTTAAGACATGTAATCAAGGATATAAATCATCATCAACGGACGTCGTAGATAAACCATGCAAAGTCGGGCTCTCTAGACCCTAAGAATAAAGGAATTAGCAAGGCATAACTTATAAAATTATCCTTTATTAATCAATGATAGAACAATGTCAATCGAGACGAAGTAGAGTAGATCGAAGGGTAATGTCTACGGTAGCGCCGATGAAATTATGGATGAAAAACAAAATATATATTAATGGTTAAATACCCTTATTTATACGGTTGAGGATAATCCTACTAACCCTATCTTTAATAAAAATAAATCTACTAAGTCTAACCCTATCTTCCAACTAAGATTATCTCTAATGGAAGATAGAGGAAGGGAAAGAAAGATCTTCCGATTTGATGTGGACGTGAAGTTAGTTACTCAACCAATGTTGTGGATCGGATCGACTTAGTGCAAAATGCAATGTCTGAAAGATGTGTTCACATGCTTATAAAAAAAATTATTGATCGACTCGTCTAAGTTGGTCGATCGACTCAATTGGTGGCTAAACGTTGATCATTTCTTCACTCTTGGTTCTTAATCAATTCAGCTTTGACATGAACTCCATTGTTTTAGAAAACTCCATTTTAGCGCGCTCTAGAAAGACTAGAATAGTTGTTGCATTATCATGAACACGCAAGTAAGTACAAAGTGAAAAAAAATATACCATAATAAATTAATGAGTTAAAATAATTTAATGCCATTAATTGTGGGTTTGACACGTCAACCTTAAAGTTTGACTAAATGAAAAATTACATAAATTAATTAAATTTAATTTAAAAAAATAAATTAAAATAGGATTATAAATTATAAATAAAGATTTTGTGAAATAACGATTCTAAAAATTATTTAATTTGTAAAAAATTGATTTAAAAAAATTATGTTTAATTAATAGATTTTTGAGACGTAAGCCTAAAATTACTTCCGACGTGATCCACAAGAATTAATTTGAAAGTTTTTGGTTTATCACTCCTTAACTTAAGAAAATGGTCGACTAAAATATAAATATTGTTAAAAGCCCAAAAATAATTGTGTATGATTATAAATGTAGGATTTAAAGAGCATAATAAGATTGGTGTCGTTAGTTTGTTTTAACTACAAATCTCGTGTTGGTATAATTCATTACTCTAGTACAACAATATTGCATCTCTTATGCTCGTCAATCTTGACATGATAGATTGGGGTTTACATAAGAAAAATGTAGGATATTTATAAGATTTCTTCGCTTGTTTAAGTCGCATATAAGATCCGATCCGAAGCAAGTACAACCTTATTGTCTAGCCCGGTGACTCGTTGCCAAGGCTTCTTTACTCGAACTGGCTAGTCCATCTCGGCCATGTTTTTGGGGAAGGTAATAGGGTAGTGGATTCTCTTGCGGATCTTGCTTTTTCCTATGATATTGGGCACCTTCTCCTGTCTGCCCCTCCTTCTTGTGTTTTCTCGCTTTTGTTAGACGATATCCGTGGGGCTAATTTTCCCTGGTTTTCCCGTTTGCTGCTAGCTGTCACGTAATTTTATATAGTATGTAGTAGTGGACTCCTTGTTTACCAAAAAAAAAAAGCAAGTACAACCCTTATATAGGCTAATCTATACAACACTATACCCTGAATTTTTAGATTTTTTATTTTATTTAGTAATGATTTGGTAAGTTATAAAAGGCTTTACTTTGTGGTTATAGAACAATCTTATTAAACTTAATCTAAATTTAAATGAGGTTTTATTTGCAAATGGAAAACGATAATACAATCAATTATCGTCATAATAATTAGATCAAAACTTTCTCAATTATAACACATGTTTATAATGCAAACCTGGTTTATCTAAATATTAAAATTAACTATTCCATAAAGATGAATAAAGATGAAAAAGAATGAGATGTTACTAAAAATAATTCTAAACTACATCCTCGATCCTAAAGTCTAAAGAATAAAAAGGATAATCGTCCCTAAAAATGAGAGGTAAGATAGGCCATATTAAAACGGATAGTTACTAAATCAACAACCGAACTAATAAATGAACAAATATGCACAACAAAATACTTGTGAGTGGATTTTGAAATTGAAACACTCAAACAAAAATTAAGAAATTTTTATGGAAAATTTCAAAGAATGGTTTGTCAATCGAAGTAAACTAGATGAAAGAGAAATTATTGTGACTATGCACTATAAAATGTGTAATCATCATCGGGAAGACCAATTCATTTGTTGTTTTGCTGCACTTCTACAATCTTGAATATAGTCAATAAAACAACACATGAAAATAAGAGATTTAACGATATTCTTCGTGAATTGAAAGGAAACATGGGTTTGCACCGAATGATTCGGCTTGCAATAATCCGGTGGGAATATGGTATAACATAAATTAGGGTTGGGCGTAAATTTTGCAAATCACGGGACGTACCGTCCCTATCCCGGTGGTTTTTCATACAAAAGTATAAAATCACGTCCCATCCCACCAAAAAATTTTCGGGACGGGATATAATTCTTACCTTCTTTATCCATTAGGCATGTCTCTCCCGCATATTGAACCTACTTCTCTACACAAGCTAAAGAAAAAGTGAACTCCGTTACGGCATTGCTACAAAGTGATCAATGTGTAACTTTGTTCTAAAATTTTAGTTTGGATGCTTATACACAACTTAATTATGTTTTAAGGAGATTACTTAAAAAGCTTTTACGAATTATTGAAAATTTTGATGTCTTTCTATTTTAAGCACAATATCAACGAATATTTTCTTGCATATAGTTCATTAAGGGTAAGCTATAAACAATTTATATATAGGTCAAACAGTATTGACTCGTCCTATCCCGTCCCGACCCCAACCTAGATAGTGTCTAACGATTTTTAGTCTAAAAACACAAGGCTCATCCTGATCCCGTCTCATATATGATAGTTGGGATGGGACTTGAGACGGCATCAATTTATCTTATCTCATCTCATGTTCAACCCTAAAGAAAGTTAGCAACAATATTTATTTTTTGAAAATAATTTAGGAGGAACAAATAATACCAAAACTTTTAAAAAGAGGACAACTACGAAAATAAACACCACCAAACAACCAACATGTAGACATGAGGGAGAAAAAAGAGCACAAAATGGGGGGAAAAAACTAAAAAAGATTTTGTCAAATTAAATTTTGACGGATAAAAACTTGAACTTGGTAAAGTATCGATATAACTATGTTTTATTAAAATTTTAAAATCCGAAAGATTGAAATCGAAGGAGATAATTAAACGTGATTTGGGCTCCAAGGTTGTTGGATTTGCCCTTGGGAGGTCGAAATGCTTTATACCGACTAATTGTCGGATTTTCGGTTTTTCGACGAAGTTCTTATTAGAAATAATTTCAAGAAATTAACCAGAGTGGCTAACCGTCAGATATATTTTGGACACTCAACCTACATAACATTACTTTTGACAATGACAAACTTCGTATTCTCATCTGTAAATATATTTTAGGTTAGATTACCTCTAAGCGGTAAAATAATCTAAACGCTTTTTATCCACGTTGATTCTATGTATTGATCGAAAAGACAAACTTAAATAAAGTGGAAGATAACATTGAAGAATGAATGCTTAAAGGGAAAGTGATGAGTAAGGTTCTCAAATAAAACAAGTGATCATCTTGAAGTTGAAGTGAACTTTAAGAAACAACAACATAAAGATCTTCCTTCTTAGGCAGCATATCATTTATGAAGCATTGTCTTGCAAACCATACTTTTTAGGGCTATCATTTTGTAATTCGATGTTCTTGATGTGACGATTATACACTATGTCTACTTGTTTCCGACCGATTCGAATTGTAATTATCTGACACAGCATTCACTTTACATGAAGTTTCGAAAATTACTTGTACATATAATGTCAATTATATAACTTAATTTCAAAAGTTCTTGATACATAATTGTTAATTTATGATTTTTTCAACTTAAACGTTAGAACTTATTATCTTTAATAATAATAATTATGGTTTTATTAAATTAAAGTTTTAATTAAAAATTCAATAAAGCTGTAAAAATAAGAGTTTATAGAAAAATATCATCTTGTAAAAATAATTATGTGTTGTTCAATTAATCTAATATATTTTCAGGAAAGAATTTGGTGAATCCGACTTTATGGGCTTTTATTTTGTATATTCTTTGATTTTTACCACTGTAATTGACTTACCACTATTACTCTATTAGGGTATATTTACTAGATGTGATTATGCTAATGAGCCTACTTAATAAATCATTATTGTTAAAAGACCTAGTTAGTAAAATTCTAATTATTGTGTATTTACAAAAACACTATTATTTGTTATTAAATTTGGATTATTTTTGCTGTAAACTTAAATTTTTATATATATACTTTGTTAATTGATATTATTATTGATTAGTTTTCATTACCCAATCCACCTAAAACATATATATATTTTTGTGCGTAGGATGCTTTAGCGGAAACTTTAGTCTCACATGGTGGGAGGGTCAAGAGAAAGCAATCTCATTAAATTTAACCTATCACATACTTAACGAATTCATTAATCCATTTTTTCAATATAAAAAATGGATCGGTTTTTAATTTGTTAGTGGGTTAATCATCATAACCCTTAAGGTGCATATGTATGTCATGTGGTGGACCTATGTTTATTAAATGTATGATCCCTACATATTTCGTCTTAAAAAATGTTCAAATCTTCTTTGGTTTATAATTTGTTATTGAGTTTTGTAATATTTTTGAAGCACTTTCTTTCTTTAGTTGGCTTTAGAGTACTTACCTAATCAAAGCTTCAATAGTGACACTTGATTCAAATCGCGAGTTTATTATATATAAAATTGCGAGATTGCTATTCATACACATGAAACATGCTATTCGTATTCCGACTATCCGTACGGCGTACGCAATGCGTAGCAGTAGCAACAAGCTTATTTCGTTCAAAAATAAGGAAAATGGCTACGACTACGCTTGGCGGATGCGTAGCCATACTACGCATACGCCATGCGTAGTCGTAGAGTGTATGTGTAGTAGTCCATAACATACATTTAGTTATAAAATAAAAGGAAAACTTACTACGCCTACGCATTGCGTAGGCGTAGAAGGGGTATATATAGCATGGTTCAGGTGGTACGAATAGCACGAACCATAAAATTGCTATTTGCTAGCCTATTTTTGCCTTTGTTAAACGACAATTCGGATCCTCGGTTAATAAATCATGCATTGGATGTGTTGGACACTCGATACTGATAAATTCTCCTTAGGATTTTCATCGATATATGGGTAATAATAAACGTATTTACATAACTATATAGGGCAACCCTCTATTTACATATATTTACATATTCTATCATACCCCCGCAATCGAAACTGGAGGAGGCGTTACATTAAGACTGGATCTAAAATCTAGAAACAATTACCGTGGAAGTCCCTTTGTAAGAATATCTGCATACTGAAAAGTTGAAGGTACATGAAGAACTCGAACGTGACCACGGACAACCTTATCTCGGACGAAGTGAATGTCAATCTCAATATGTTTGGTCCATTGATGTTGAACCGGGTTGGTGGCAAGATAAGTAGCAGAAATGTTGTCGGTGTAAACAATAGATGCCTTGGCAAGCGGGCAATGAAGCTCAAGCAAAAGATTGCTGAGTCATGAACACTTAGAAACAATGTTGGCAACTCCTCTATACTCTGCCTCGACACTAGACCGAGTGATAGAAAAAGGGGCGATCTAGATCGAGGATAAACTTCAACTACTTCTTCTTGATCGTTTGAATTGGATCAAATGTAGAATTTGGGTGGCGGAAGCGTTGGGTTTGATCCTTCAATAGGATCCTCGAATGTGGAGGCTTGGATCAAAGACTAGATCCAAGATAAGAACTTTAAGATGATGGAAGAGGAAGTGATGCCTAAACTAAGTAAGAGGATTTTCCTTCTCAATACTTAGTATTCAACTTAGACATGAATTACAAATGAGCCAAACCATCCTTATATAGTGGATGGAGGCCATACAAAAAGTCTTAACATAAATGACGGAATTAAAGTCGGAATTAAGTTCCGAATATGAAAAGCCTAAAATATGAAAGGTCGGAATTTAATTCACGGAATTAAGTTCCGGAATTAAAGTTCCGAATACAAAAAGACTTATTATTAAATAGTCGAATAATAATAACGGTCTTCCAAAATGTGCGGGTCCTTCTAGCCGGAACACGGATGGCATCGCCATCCGGGGGCGTATCACCGAGAGAGTACAGATTGTCTCTTGGCAGACCACGGGATTAGCATGTCATTGAAAAAGACACAGTAACCAGAAGTTGATCGTCGTGTATCAGGACAGCTGGCCCAATCGACATCTGTATATGCAATGAGTTCAAAATTTGGAGATGGAGAAATAGTGATACCTAACGATGATGTGCCCGAGATGTAGCGGATGATACGCTTGAGAGCAACAAAGTGAGCTTCCCTAAGATCATGCATAAAGAGACACACTTATTGTACGACATAACTGATGTCAGGGCGTGTGAAAGTCAAATATTGAAGTGCCCCAACCAAACTCCGAGTAGAGGAAGGGCTTAACTTGACATACGTCTCAACAGGTGTTGTAGATAGTTTGTAGTTAATCATCTTTGCTCGTTCAACAATCTCGCGAGCATATTTATCGTGGGATAGATAATCCGGACGAAGTTCGACGAATAGATATGCCCAAGAAATAGAATTGAGGACCTAAGTCATTAAGGGAAAATTCCTTACTCAGAAGCCCTATTAGTTGCTTGCGCAAAATGTCCGAAGAAGCTGTAAGGACAATGTCATCGACATATAGAAGCAGATAAGCAATGTCGGATCCCTGACGATAAACAAAAAGTGATGAGTCACTCTTACTTCCAAAAAATCAATGCAATTGACGAAGCCGACAAAACGTTGAAACTAAGCGCGGGGAGCCTGTTTGAGATCATAGAGAGACCTCTGCAGAAGACATACATGGTTAGGGTGAGAGGTATCACGGAAACCGGGAGGTTGAAACATGTATACCGTTTTGCTCAAACGCCCGTGGAGAAAAGCATTCTAAACATCGAGTTGGTGAGTAGACCAAGAACGAGACACGTCAATGTTGAGAACCATCCGGATAGTTTCCGGTTTGACAACCGGACTAAGATCTCATCACAATCAACTCCAATCTGCTGAGAACATCCGTTAGCAACCAAACGGGCTTTGTACCGCTCAAGAGAACCATCAGACTTGTACTTATGCCGAAATATCCACATGCATCGCACAATGTTAGCATTATTAGGACGAGGAACCAGAACCCAAGTCTTATTCCGCAAAAGGGATCGATATTCGTCGAGCATGGTTGCGGTCCAATACGGGTCGTGGAGAGCTACATTGTGGGATTTTGAGATTGAAGAGATAGAGCGGGATAGAGGGGTTGTGTTAATCGACAAATCAAATATCGGTTTGGGCTTGAGTATTCCGGATTGACTCCGGGTTTGTGGCCGGTTTGTAGGTTGAGCGGGTTGATTTAAGGGTTGTTGGGTTGTGGAGGATGGGCTAGCTAATTGATGTGGGAGGGTTAATGGGATGGAGGGGACGGCAGGCTGTTGGGGACAAGGGTCGTCCGTCTCAGTTGGGCCAGTGACAATAGTGGGCGGTAATGGGAGTGGGCCAAGAAGAAGTTATGGGCCAGAGAGAGCAGCTTCGTGTAAAGGTAAAGAATTGGAGGGATGCGCTGATGGGCCTGGGTCGGTGGGAGAGGATTGTGGGCCTGGCGCAGAAAGTGGGGGAGAAATGGTAATGTCACGTAGGAGGAGATGCCGTCGTCGGTAAGAGAGTCATAGTGATCCATGGAGATGGTATGTCGGGTAGCGAATGGAAAATGAGACTCATCAAAGATGACATGACGTAAAAGAAGTACTTTATTGGTATTTAACTTAAGACACTTGTAACCTCTATGATGAGAGGGATATCCTAGAAAGAGGCATGGGGAAGTGCGAGGTTGGATTTTATGAGAAATAGTAGCACTTTGGTTGGGGTAGCAAAGGCAACCGAAGACTTTAAGATGACCGAAGAAAGGTGTTGTGTGGTATAACACTTGGGTAGGGGACAAGTTTTGAATGGTGGCGGAGGGAAGAATGTTGAGAAGGTAGCAAGAAGTTTCCCAGGCATGAGGCCAATAGGAAACAAGAATAGATGCATGAAAAAGGAAGGAACGCATCATGTTATTGATGGTTCGTATGATGCGTTTAGCTTTGTCATTTTGAGGAGTGTTGTGAGGACACGGAAATAAAAAAAATTAATGCCATGGAGTCCCATGTCGCATTGAAAACTCTTACTATTGATATGAAATTATGTTTGAACAAGTTTATGGAATTGCACAAAGAGATCAAAGACTTGAGATTTAAATTTGATAGGATAAATCCATAAAAAATGAGAAAAGTCATCAAGAAATAAGTGAACAATACTTAAACCTTCCCGACTAGGGATGGGAGAGGTCCAAATATCATTATGAAGAATGTCAAAAGGTGCAAATGTACTAGAAGTAGAACGATCAAAAGACAATCTATGATGTTTTCCTAGCTAACAAGCATGACAAAACTGAGTAGAAGATGCCTTATTGCATTGGATAAAAGAAGATGAACGAAGAAAATTAAACACAAGCGCGCCGGGGTGACCTAGACGAGCATGTCAGACTGTGGAAGACTCGACGGAGAAGGCGTGATGAGGACGAATGGGGGTATTTGTAACTGGATAGAGCTCCCCAAAGCTATTACATCTCATACGAACGGTCCCCGTTTGCAGATCTTTCATAGAGAAACCAAAAGGGTCAAATTCTACGGAAGTAAGGTTATCAATTGTAAAACATCTAACGAAAACCAAGTGTTTGACAAGTTTTGGTGCGACAAGGATATTGGTTAATTTGATGGGTTGGTTATTGGTTGGTAGAGTAGAGCATCACCAAGACTTGTTGTAGAAGGAATTCACATACCATTCCTAACAATTATTGAATTTAAAGAACCATTATGTGAAAAAGACGAGCGACTACCGGAATCGTTCGTCATGTTCGAGGTGGCACCTGTGTCCATGCACTAAAGGTTGTCTACGGTATCGTCTGGATCCAAGATCTGGAGACGAATGTCCCTTGAGACCGTGTTATATATCCATTAAATAGCGGTCGCGTCAACTTGTTGCTAGAGTGAGTCATTGATGTCAACCTGCTTCAGAACCGTTGCACCAGTGTGATCCAGAACATTATGAGCCTTCACAATGACGCGAAATAAGGTGAACCATGATGTGTAAGGAGTGTCATGGTCAAGGACGAGAGATATATTGTTCTTGATGTTTGAGATTTCGAGCGCGGAATGAAAAGATTGCTTCTTGTCAACAACCATGAGAGGGGCCGAATGAACCGAGGGCTGGAGGCGGTGGTGATGTGGCAAAGACGGTGGCCGGAGTGCTCACAGTAACCTCGACAGTCGAACGGAATTAGGGACAGGGTTAGCCGTTGGGAAAAAGAACGTGCGGAAGAGGGTGTAGAGGGAAGAAGTCTAATACCATGTGAGAATATGGATAAATTCCCCTTAGGGTTTCCATCGACAGATGCGTATGGTAATAAACATATTTACATAATTACATAGGACAACCCTCTATTTGCACATAATTGCATATTCTATCAGATACAAACCCAAGTTTTTAACTCTGCTTCTTAGAAATAACTTGTATGTTAGATGTTTATTTTGGGTAAACCGAGTTAGAAACATTGTTAACCAAGTTGGTCGGTTTAGGGGTAGGCGTGGATGTGGTTCCTCTAATTTTGAGTTTTTGGATTTAGGTTTAATGAAATTTTGATTGAAGTAATTGATGGTGTATGGTAGTTGTTGAATATTTGAATTGATTTGTTGTGAATTGGTGTTTACTAATGTTATTGGATGAAATATTTATGGTTATGCTTAATCATTTAGGTTCATTATAAGATAGATCGGTGGGCGCACAGAAAGGAAAGGGTTATTTTTTAATTTTTTTTTTTCTGTTTTACCTCTTTATCTATTATACAAAAAATAATATAAGTAGGTGACGAATAAGAAGAAAAAAAAGTCAACTCATAAATTTTAGGTGATACATTAGCAAAATAATTGGAATATTTCCCATAATTAGACTTGTGGTCCGAAATGCAAACACCTTTAAAATTGATGTTTTATTTCGAGTTTTTGAAAGTTTGTGTCACCGAACGCAATCACTCCTAAAGTTGGTGCTATTTGCATCATTTTGTGCATAGTTATTTACTTGGGATGATTGAGTTAATAAGGTATTTCTTGTATCAAAGATATAAATAAATTCCTGCTCGATAAATATGTACTTTTAGTTAGTTAAAGTAAATAGGAGAGATGATCCTATTTGACTGCACATATCCCTAAATTAACATTTCACGTCATTCTCTTCTTCTTCTTCTTCTTCTTCTTCTTCTTCTTCTTCTTCTTCTTCTTCTCCTTCTTCTCCTAGATATGTGATTCACGTCATTCTCCCTCACAAGCGTTCTCCTCTTCGTAACTATCGTTGTTCGCTTGCTTCACGGCATTCGCTCTTAACTAAGTGTTGCTTTCATGGTGTAAAGATTGGGTGATTAAATGAAAGAATTGGGTGAAGTAAGCTCTTTTTTATGGGCTTTTGTTTTGTAGACCCCTATAGTTTTTACCACTCTAATTGACTTACAACTATTACTCTAATAAGGGTATATTTCCTTGATGAGTTTATACTAGGATGAGTTGATTAAGTATGCAGTTTATGTAACGGTGTGTATAAACTAGGCACGTTTCTTTATATGTTGACAAACTAGGCCCCTATGGATTTTTATAAAAACATAAATTAAAAGTAAAATTAAAGATTCTCCATGAATCATGATCTTTCTCTCTCCTAATTAAATTTATTAATTTGCCTAATTAAATAAGCTAATTATTATAAAATCGATAATTAAGAAAATTATTGTTATCGTTTTCCTTCAAATGTGGAATGTGAACTGATCGTCTACTTTTCCGGAAAAAAACGACGCTATTTTTCTTCTGCAATTGCGTTCTTCATAGTTCGTACGTAGATGCTAACAAAAGTATGTGTAAAATATGTACATAAGAAAAGATAATTTGTTTATGTATATGTTACCTTACTTTCGTATGTGTAAGATATGTACATATGTACATACGAAAATAAGATATGTACATAAGAAAAGGTAATTTGCTTATGTATGTGTTTAATTGTATTGCATTATTATATACAATATGTACGCCAACACAAGTACCATTTACTGTACGTGATTATGTATTGATTTGTGTAAAATTTATGTACTTACTTGGAGAAATTATCGAATCTGGAGGAGACAAATAATAGAGAATGACCAAAAAAACTGAAAAGAAAACTTATCTTGCAGAAATCTGTAACACCCCAAATTTTACAACTTAGGGAGTTACTGGTTAGGACCGCACAGTGGGTCCCGACCTTAGTTTGACAACAACTTAACGAGATCTTACAACAAGGCACAGATAAGGAAAAATCAGAAATCATAAAGTAGTTCTTAATAATGCATGAATGTGACCAGATCGACTACAGCCGGAAAACGGAATATAACAAAGTACGAAAGGAAACAATGTTCAACTGTAAAACCCACAAATGCAAAAACTGTAAAACGTCCTAAAGTACGACACCCCGGCTGACCACTACCATCTGGATCACTCGGCATCTGCTCTAACCTGTGTCAAGTCTAAACAACATATCAACAGTTAGCTAACTATCCAAATATAAGCAAAATGATAACAACACAAACACAAGCAGATAAAAATAAACAAACATCATGCTGGCACTCAACCAATTATTATCTATTATTTAAGTGATTCACATTATTCAATTTAAGTTGTGGCACGAGAATTTTTATTAGTTCTCACCTCCATTCCTTATCCAACTGGTGTAGGTCTAGCTGACTTCCATTGGTAGCATCACTACAAACCATGTGTGGACTAGTCCCGAAAGAAACCCCCAGCGCCCCGCGAGCTACTGAGCGGAATGCCACCGCCCGTTACTCTTAGGCCAAAATACAGGTCGGTAATTATATATCACAACCTATCTCTCTAACATGTCAATCACACACTACCATCATCATTTATACTCATATTTAGCAGTCAGCTAAGTAAGCCCAAAGGACTTACCTGTTATAACGCTCGACTCTCTATAAACCACTCGCTCTATAAACTGTAACCACTCAGTTGCCTGTCAAAGGCAATAAGTGTATTAGCACACTTTCACGTAGATAGAAGTCTAAAACTTCTAAGATCAAATTGTAATAACCGAAAATTTTAAGTTCCGGTAAAGTGAAATTAAACTAAGTCCGATGAGACCATTGTAAATAAATAAATAAGTAAAATAAAACGAGTTTAGTTCTATCATTTTATGTGACCTAGATTCACATAAAATGATAAATTAAATGACCGAAAACAATTTACGTGGTTAAAATAAAAAAATAATTATAAGTTATAAATACGGAATTTAATTCCGTATTATATAAAGTAGATAATACGGAATTTAAATCCCGTATTATATTAGTTTCCGTACATAAGTAACAAGTCCCGAATTTTGCGTTCTAAAGAAGAGCCGGATATAAGCCCACCTACCAGCCCATTAATTAATTCCTAAACTAACCCTAACCCTAATTTTATTAAACTAATCTAACTATTACGCTAATCAGCCGCTGCTTACCCTCGCTGGATCGACAACTCCCCTCTTCCGCTTCAACAGAGGATCGCCGCAACCCTGCTACCTTCAACCGGAGACGCCGCCGTCGAGTGCCACTGAACCGTCCGCCGCCGCAACCACCAAGGCCGCCAGGTGAGCCGCTTTCCCCTTTCTCCTTCCTCCCGCATCCCGCCATTCTTCTGCTTCTGTTTCGAGCCGAGGACTTCAACCGCCGCTTCTCTGCAGTGCAGCCGCGCCGCGCCACCCAGTCGGCCGCCTGCCGGATTCGGCCGACCACCAGGTACGTCGTCCGCCTCTCCTTCGTCCTCTTCTGTTCCGGCGCGTGACTACCGCAGTGCTGTTGATGTGCTGAAACCGCAGGACCTTCCGTCTCCGTTGATCGGAACTTACGCAGCAGTAGCAATCGACACCAGGGAGGGGGCCGCCGGAACGCCAGTGAGCCGCCTCGCAGCACCGGAATCCGGTAAGTGGTTGCTCCTCCCCTCCTTGCTGTCCATCCTCCTCTCTTTTCGATCGAAGCTGTAAACCTCGTCTTGCTCTAGTGCAGTCCCGAAGCACGGGATCGTAACCCTTGCAGCCCAGAACCCGAACACGCCGAGCAAGCCTCCAGTGCAGCCATACCGAGTCACACTGCACACGGAACCTGCCCAGCCGCGAGTCGCCTTCCCTGTGAGTCCTCAGTTTAGCCTTCCGTCTCTTCTTATTTTTCCGGTTTGAATTTGTTACATTAGGGACAGTGGAGATGGTAGGATGAGTGAGAGAGGAGTATGTAGAAAGGCTGTTGGTTGTGTGTGTGTTTCTGCATATGATAGACATAAGGGGCTGCTGTAAATTCCAATTTATTCCTTCAGCTTCTAGGTTACCAACAGCCCATCTTGTCGATCAATTATAAAACGTTTGGATAAAGATCCACCGTTGAATTTTTGATATGTTGTAGACAGATATAGGTAGTTTAGCATATTAAAATTTGGGAAGAAATGAACGGTCGGATTGAAAGTTACAAGCTCCCGAAGTTAGGTAGTTGAGCAGTTTTATTAAACTTAAAAATTTGACTAAGTATAAGAAAGTAGAGTGAGGAACCGACTTTGGGAATTATTATAAAAACATCGGCTGAACAGTTTGGAGAAATTCTTTCTTCTAAGGCTAGGTAGAACCTCATAGATGATCTAGATATTTAATTCT
>BSUD01000004.1:139205391-139241916 GCA_033239045.1 Fagopyrum esculentum
TGTTAAGAATTTTATATTTAGAGCCGAAGTTAAACCTTTTTCGGTTCTTCCGGAAAATAGAAACATAGGAAAAATGTCAGTTTCGCACCTAATAAAATTCTAAGAGTTAGGATATATTTTAGAACTTCAAATAGGAGTTTGGACATAAATTTTAGGGTCTTCGAGAAAATCGGAACCAAGGGTAAAATGGTCATTTTACCCTAAAACTAATAATGTAACTAGTACGTCTTAATACTTATTTGATCTTAGAAGTTTTAGACTTCTATCTACGTGAAAGTGTGCTAATACACTTATCGCCTTTAACAGGCAACTGAGTGGGTACAGTTACAGAGCAAGTGGTTAATAAAGAGTCGAGCGTTATAACAGGTAAGTCCTTTGGGCTTACTTAGCTGACTGCTAAATATGAGCATAAATGATGATGGTGGTGTGTGATTGACATGTTAGAGAGATAGGTTGTGATATATAAATACCGACCTGTATTTTGGCCTAAGAGTAACGGGCGGTGGCATTCCGCTCAGTAGCTCGCAGGGCGCTGGGGGTTTCTTTCGGGACTAGTCCACACATGGTTTGTAGTGATGCTACCAAAGGAAGTCAGCTAGACCTACACCAGTTGGATAAGGAACGGAGGCGAGAACTAATAATAGTTCTCGTGCCACAACTTAAATTGAATAATGTGAATCACTTAAATAATAGATAATAATTGGTTGAGTGCCAGCATGATGTTTGTTTATTTTTGTTTCTGCTTGTGTTTGTGCTGTTATCTTTTTTGCTTACATTTGGATAGTTAGCTAACGGTTTATCCGTGTTGTAGATCTGTAGAGATAGACAGTTGCAGAAAGATCCGGAACGGATGGTCAGCCGGGTCCACGTACTCATTAGATGGGGACGGGGGAGTCTTCCATACGTCATGCATGTTATGTATCTTTATATATGTTTGTAAGGCTGTCACATATGTACGTTTATACATTAAAAATATTATGTTTTAGAAATTGTTTTAAATACGTTTGTGCCTTGTTGTAAGATCCAAGTAATGTTGTTGTTAAACCAAGGTCGGGACCCATTGTGAGGTCCTAACCAGTAACTCCCCGAGTTCCGAGAATTTGGGGTGTTACAACATGGTATTAGAGCTCTGGGTTGGCAACAATGGCACTTGAAATCTTCCGAAAGACCGAATGTATAAAATAACTAGAACCCGAAAGGGGTCTAAGATTTTCAAAACGGATTTCTGTTTTTACAGACGTGCATAGTCGGGTTGTTGGGTTAGTAGTACGTCGGACCACCATCGTTCTCCGTGGATCTCTGCAGCTTGGAACGATAGGTGAGTTAGTATATAGACTTATATCGATAGGTTTTAGTGCAATTATATATCTGTGTGTGTGTAGTATGCTAGTATCCTAAAGGATATCTTGTATTCTTTAGTTGTGATATCATGAAGCGATTAGCGCCTCATGATAAATCGGTAACGAGTTTGAAGAGTTTTCCACACGAGATAAGGGATTCAGACCAAGATTTAGTATAATACTCTGATGGACGTCCTGGTGACTTATAAATCATCCGAAGGACGGGTGGGCAAAGCAGTAAAGATGTTTAGAAAATTTTTACCGCCAGTACAACCGGATGAGAAAGAAGTTCCCGAGTCAGCTTAGAAAGAAGAAATTGAGAATCATGTAAGGAGCTCTGTCGTATGAAGTCGAGAGATGAATTAGAAGAACCATGCAAGAGACGACGAGAGCGTAGAATGGAGATAAAAATGGAGAAACAAGAATCATATCGAACGGAGTACAACCAAGAATTTCGGTGTAAAGGACGTGACTATCAAGACGGACGCCGCCAGAAGCAAGCATGGACATGAGAGTACAAAGAAGATAGAGTGTCGACCCAGTTGTGAGAGGTTAAAAGGTACAAAGATAAAGAGTGAGTTTGATGATGAGAAATAAATCCTGTAACCATGGAAGCATGTGGAGTCCTTCAAGGGTATGAGAGTTTTGAATGAAAGTCCGACATAAGTATCCAAGAAATTAGAAGTCTAAAATTGAGACAACGAATTTTTATAAAGGCGACATGATCAAGACGACACTAAACAAGGGGAAGAATGTGGAAAAGTGATTTGGTGGACTCAAGGGTCCGCAATAATTTCTCAATTACAAAGAGATTTAAGTAACCAACACTAACGGTTCATAACAGAGAACCGCAAACAGATGATGACTAAAGTAAGGAGAATCGCGAAGACACGCTTACAAGCTAATGTGGAAGACTTGATGAACTCATTGGTGACAGATGAATACTAGGACTAGACTCAGAAGAGTATAGTGACCTCATAAGAGAACAAGAGAAGTGCAGACTGAGGAGGAAACTAAAAGAGTATTAACAAAGAAACTAGAGGAGATAGATGTTGACCAAGTCTATCAAACCTCAAAAGAGATAGAAGAACAATAAGCCTGTGATTTTATGGAAGGTCAACTACATACCAGTCAGTAATAATTGAGACATAACACGTGCGGGTCTACCAGTGGTACTGGTTATCAGATAAGGAGGATAACTATAGAATGATGAACGAATTTTATAGACGTCTAGAGGACCCTTCAAGAGATCAACAACGACAAATGTGAAGCTAAATCGATCCGCGTACTAGCACCTTAATAATAACATGAAGACCAAGGGAAGCGTGTGAGGAATTTACTGCCTACTGGCTAGGAAAAGGGTGCATATCACAGTTAGTACGGATGGATTATAAAAGAAGAACTAGAGGAGTAAGAAGAAGTAGATAATTTTGATCAGATCCTACGTCAGACCAGATAGAAGTTACTTAGCATTCCACACAAATAGAGTTGCTTGAGTTGGGGAAGCAGTTAGAGGAGTTAGCAGAGAAGGGCTTTATATGTCCTGGTGTTTCTCGCTGGGGTGCGCCAGTATTATTTGTGAAGAAGAAGGACGGATCGATGAGGTTGTGCATATACTACAAAGAACTGAATAAAGTCACCATCAAGAACAAGTATCCATTGCCGTGCATAGATGATCTGTTGGATCAGTTGCATGGGGCATCTGTGTTTTCAAGGATAGACTTGAGGTCGGGTTATCACCAGCTGAGGGTGAGAGACCAGAACATACCTAAAATGGCATTCCGGACTAGGTATGGCCACTATGAGTTTGTAGTGATGTCATTCGGGCTCACTAATGCACCAGCAATATTTATGGAGTTGATGAACAAGATTTTCATCGACTTCTTAGACCAGTTTGAAGTGGTCTTCATGGATGACATCTTAGTTTACTCTAGGAGTCGAAAGGAGCATGCCGGAAACTTGAGGACAGTATTACAGATTCGGCAGGATAGCCAGCCTTATGCAAAGCTATCCAAGTGCGAGTTCTGGATGTCAGAGGTGGCGTTCCTAGGCCATGTAGTGACTGCTGAGGGTATTAAGGTCGACCCAACGAAGTTTGAGTCAGTGTCCTCTTGGCAACCTCCGAAGAATGTTAAGGAGGTTCGCAGCTTCCTTGGATTGGCAGGGTATTACCGTCGGTTTGTGGAAGGGTTTTCTCGGATCGCCCGACCCCTTACTTCTCTCCTAAGGAAGACTACTCGATTCGTCTGGTCTGAGCCGTGTCAGCAGAGTTTTGAGGAGCTGAAGAGGAGATTGACGTCTGCTCCGATCTTAGCACAGCCTGAGGGTACAGAGGACTTTGTAGTGTACAGTGACGCATCCAAGCTGGGCTTGGGGTGTGTCTTGATGCAGAGGGGTAAGGTTATAGCATATGCGTCTCGACAACTGAAGACGTATGAAGAGAACTACCCCACTCATGACCTGGAGTTAGCAGCAGTAGTGCACGCTCTTAAGATCTGGCGTCATTATCTCTATGGAGCGACCTGTCAGATCTTCACAGACCATAAGAGTCTGAAGTACATATTCACTCAGCGGGAGTTGAATAACCGCCAGAGGCGGTGGCTAGAGTTGATCAAGGATTTCGATCTTGAGATTCTTTACCACCCCGGAAAGGCGAATGTAGTTGATGACGCTTTGAGTCGTAAAACGCCTCGGGAGAAGGCGATAGCTCGGTTGACAGTACAGCCACAGTTACAGAGAGACTTAGCTTGGTTGGAGGTAGAGATCCAGTTCCCCGATACAGCTCATCAGTTAGCCACCTTAGAGTTACTTCCTGACCTGTTGGGCGAGATCCGACAGAAGCAGGAGACCTGTCCGATGTTGACCCGGATCCGAGACCGGATGTCACGAGATGAGGCACCTCAGTTCACTATTGGTGCCGATGGAGTGATGAGACGACAGGACCGTGTTTGTGTGCCATCAGACCGTGAGCTGAGGCAGAGGATACTAGGTGAGGCTCATACTACCCCTTACTCCGTACATCCAGGAGCGAGTAAGATGTACAGGGACGTGAGACGTTCCTTCTGGTGGGGTGGTTTGAAGCCTGATGTGGCCAGATATGTAGCCCAGTGTGCGACCTGTCAGCAGGTCAAGATTGAGCATCGTAGATCCGGAGGAGAGCTACACCCACTTCTAGTACCACATTGGAAGTGGGAAGACATTTCTATGGATTTCGTCACTGGATTGAGGCTCAGCAGAGGTTTTGATGCCATTTGGGTGGTAGTAGACCGTCTGACGAAGACCGCACGTTTCATTCCGATTAAGGAAACGTGGCCGGTAAGTCGTCTAGCAGAGGAGTTCACCAGGCATATTGTGAGACTCCATGGAGTACCGAGGACTATCGTCTCCGACAGAGATGGACGTTTTACCTCGAGGTTCTGGCAGCAGGTACATACGGCTCTGGGTACGAGTCTTCACTTTACCATTGCCTACCACCCACAGACAGACGGTCAGTCAGAGAGGACCATCCAGACCCTGGAGGACATGTTACGGGCATGTGTGCTAGATTGGGGACAGGTATGGCCAGATCACCTCCCACTAGTAGAGTTTTCATATAATAACAGCTGGCATGCGTCTATTGGGATGGCACCTTATGAGGCTTTGTACGGCCGGAGATGTCGTACCCCGCTATGTTGGGATGAGCCTAGCAAGGCTGATGGAGTAGTACCAGATCAGATACAGGACGACATCGCCCGGATTGCCTTAGTCCGGGAGAGGATGTTAGCAGCTCAGAGTCGTCAGAAGTCCTACGCCGACAAGAGGCGTCGACCTTTGGAGTTTAGAGTAGGTGCACAGGTGTGGTTGAGAGTGTCACCTACGAGGGGAGTTAGACGTTTCGGCATTAAGGGGAAGCTGAGTCCCCGGTATGTCGGACCATTTGAGATTGTAGAGAGAGTCGGAGAGGTTGCCTATCGACTAGCACTGCCACCGAGACTAGAGGGAGTACACCCAGTTTTTCATGTATCTCAGCTGCGAGAGTACATTCCGGATCCGAGACACGTCATCAGCCATGAGGATCTGATAGTGGAGCCTGACCATACATTTGTAGAGTACCCCGTAGCTGTCTTGGAGCGCAGTGCCAGACGTCTGCGATCCAAGGAGATACCTATGCTGAGGATCCAGTGGTCTAGGAGAGGAGCGGGTGAGGCCACTTGGGAGACTGAAGAGAGTATTAGACGTAACTACCCCGAGTTCTTCGCGGGGTTAGAGGTTATTTCTGGTTGACGAGTTAGTACTCGGATGTTGTGTGATTTGACCTTTCAGGTTTCCATATTGTTTTGAGCGACTCTGCTTTTATTTTGTGATACTTGTTTGTTGATGCCTGAGTAGCTGCATGGTAGAAAACGGAATGTCGAGAAAACTAAAATATACCGAAGGAAATGTGCGAGTAGGGGTAAATAATTTAAGTTTCGGGACGAAACTTCTTTTAAGGGGGTACTGATGTAATAACCGAAAATTTTAAGTTCCGGTAAAGTGAAATTAAACTAAGTCCGATGAGACCATTGTAAATAAATAAATAAGTAAAATAAAACGAGTTTAGTTCTATCATTTTATGTGACCTAGATTCACATAAAATGATAAATTAAATGACCGAAAATAATTTACGTGGTTAAAATAAAAAAATAATTATAAGTTATAAATACGGAATTTAATTCCGTATTATATAAAGTAGATAATACGGAATTTAAATCCCGTATTATATTAGTTTCCGTACATAAGTAACAAGTCCCGAATTTTGCGTTCTAAAGAAGAGCCGGATATAAGCCCACCTACCAGCCCATTAATTAATTCCTAAACTAACCCTAACCCTAATTTTATTAAACTAATCTAACTATTACGCTAATCAGCCGCTGCTTACCCTCGCTGGATCGACAACTCCCCTCTTCCGCTTCAACAGAGGATCGCCGCAACCCTGCTACCTTCAACCGGAGACGCCGCCGTCGAGTGCCACTGAACCGTCCGCCGCCGCGACCACCAAGGCCGCCAGGTGAGCCGCTTTCCCCTTTCTCCTTCCTCCCGCATCCCGCCATTCTTCTGCTTCTGTTTCGAGCCGAGGACTTCAACCGCCGCTTCTCTGCAGTGCAGCCGCGCCGCGCCACCCAGTCGGCCGCCTGCCGGATTCGGCCGACCACCAGGTACGTCGTCCGCCTCTCCTTCGTCCTCTTCTGTTCCGGCGCGTGACTACCGCAGTGCTGTTGATGTGCTGAAACCGCAGGACCTTCCGTCTCCGTTGATCGGAACTTACGCAGCAGTAGCAATCGACACCAGGGAGGGGGCCGCCGGAACGCCAGTGAGCCGCCTCGCAGCACCGGAATCCGGTAATTGGTTGCTCCTCCCCTCCTTGCTGTCCATCCTCCTCTCTTTTCGATCGAAGCTGTAAACCTCGTCTTGCTCTAGTGCAGTCCCGAAGCACGGGATCGTAACCCTTGCAGCCCAGAACCCGAACACGCCGAGCAAGCCTCCAGTGCAGCCATACCGAGTCACACTGCACACGGAACCTGCCCAGCCGCGAGTCGCCTTCCCTGTGAGTCCTCAGTTTAGCCTTCCGTCTCTTCTTATTTTTCCGGTTTGAATTTGTTACATTAGGGACAGTGGAGATGGTAAGATGAGTGAGAGAGGAGTATGTAGAAAGGCTGTTGGTTGTGTGTGTGTTTCTGCATATGATAGACATAAGGGGCTGCTGTAAATTCCAATTTATTCCTTCAGCTTCTAGGTTACCAACAGCCCATCTTGTCGATCAATTATAAAACGTTTGGATAAAGATCCACCGTTGAATTTTTGATATGTTGTAGACAGATATAGGTAGTTTAGCATATTAAAATTTGGGAAGAAATGAACGGTCGGATTGAAAGTTACAAGCTCCCGAAGTTAGGTAGTTGAGCAGTTTTATTAAACTTAAAAATTTGACTAAGTATAAGAAAGTAGAGTGAGGAACCGACTTTGGGAATTATTATAAAAACATCGGCTGAACAGTTTGGAGAAATTCTTTCTTCTAAGGCTAGGTAGAACCTCATAGATGATCTAGATATTTAATTCTAAAATTTTGTAAGCTGTTAAGAATTTTATATTTAGAGCCGAAGTTAAACCTTTTTCGGTTCTTCCGGAAAATAGAAACATAGGAAAAATGTCAGTTTCGCACCTAATAAAATTCTAAGAGTTAGGATATATTTTAGAACTTCAAATAGGAGTTTGGACATAAATTTTAGGGTCTTCGAGAAAATCGGAACCAAGGGTAAAATGGTCATTTTACCCTAAAACTAATAATGTAACTAGTACGTCTTAATACTTATTTGATCTTAGAAGTTTTAGACTTCTATCTACGTGAAAGTGTGCTAATACACTTATCGCCTTTAACAGGCAACTAAGTGGGTACAGTTACAGAGCAAGTGGTTAATAAAGAGTCGAGCGTTATAACAGGTAAGTCCTTTGGGCTTACTTAGCTGACTGCTAAATATGAGCATAAATGATGATGGTGGTGTGTGATTGACATGTTAGAGAGATAGGTTGTGATATATAAATACCGACCTGTATTTTGGCCTAAGAGTAACGGGCGGTGGCATTCCGCTCAGTAGCTCGCAGGGCGCTGGGGGTTTCTTTCGGGACTAGTCCACACATGGTTTGTAGTGATGCTACCAAAGGAAGTCAGCTAGACCTACACCAGTTGGATAAGGAACGGAGGCGATAACTAATAATAGTTCTCGTGCCACAACTTAAATTGAATAATGTGAATCACTTAAATAATAGATAATAATTGGTTGAGTGCCAGCATGATGTTTGTTTATTTTTGTTTCTGCTTGTGTTTGTGCTGTTATCTTTTTTGCTTATATTTGGATAGTTAGCTAACGGTTTATCCGTGTTGTAGATCTGTAGAGATAGACAGTTGCAGAAAGATCCGGAATGGATGGTCAGCCGGGTCCACGTACTCATTAGATGGGGACGGGGGAGTCTTCCATACGTCATGCATGTTATGTATCTTTATATATGTTTGTAAGGCTGTCACATATGTACGTTTATACATTAAAAATATTATGTTTTAGAAATTGTTTTAAATACGTTTGTGCCTTGTTGTAAGATCCAAGTAATGTTGTTGTTAAACCAAGGTCGGGACCCATTGTGAGGTCCTAACCAGTAACTCCCCGAGTTCCGAGAATTTGGGGTGTTACAAAATAAGGTATTAAGACGTACTAGTTACAGTATTAGTTTTAGGGTAAAATGACCATTTTACCCTTGGTTCCGATTTTCTCGAAAACCCTAAAATTCATGTCTAAACTCCTATTTGAAGTTCTAAATTTATATTCTCACTCCTAAAATTTTATTTGGTTCCAAACTGACATTTTTCCTATGTTTCTATTTTCCAGAAGAATCGAAAAGGTTTAACTTCGGCTCTAAATATAAAATTCTTAACAGCTTATAAAATTTCCGAATTAAATCTCTAGATCATCTATGAGGTTCTATCTAACCTTAGAAGAAAGAATTTCTCCAAACTATTCAGCCAATATTTATATAATAATTCACAAAGTCGGTTCCTTCACTCTAATTTCCTATACTTAGCCAAAATTTAAGTTTACCAAAACTGCTCAACTACCTAACTTCGGGAGCTCATAACTTTCAATCCGACCGTTCATTTCTTCCCAAATTTTATTATGCTAAACTACATATATCCATCTACAACATATCCAAAATTCAACGGTGGATCTTTATCCAAACGTTTAATAATTGATCGACAAGATGGGCTGTTTGTAACCTAAAAGCTGAAGGAAATAAAAAGACATTACAGCAGCCTTTTGTCTATCATTTTATGTAAAATTTTCAGCAGCTACTTGTCACTATTTTATCTATGCTTAAGGCCGAACAACAGCAGCCTAAATAATGTTATGAATCAATATAGCTAGAGACATTACAACCTAGTTGTAAAGGGGCAACAAAACAACATACATCAATGCTTACTCGCTGCAGTAGAGTGGCTTTGCGTTCCTTGATTCCTGACTCGTAACCGAGAGGCTGGACTACGTTGTTGAAGCGAAACAAAAGGAGGGAGATCACTACTCCGATTGGTTAAGGGTGAGGCAAGAAGAGTAGAGAAAGACCTACCGGAGGGTGTATGCAGAAGGTCTCCGTAAGGTCCGCTCCGGAATTGTCGATCGCAGAAGGGTGAAGCTGTTACGGCAGGATCGAAATCTGCAGTAGATCGAAGTCCAGTGGTTCGATGAAGGCGTGCAGCAGGTCGAAACAGAAGGGGCGATGGTTGCTGATGAATCTGGACGGCTGAGGAGAAGGAAGGAAGAGGAGATCGTGGACGAGAAGAAGATGCAGCGTGTAACCCTCCTCCAGCGAAGCTCTACGCATGCGATGTACCTCTCTTCTGGGCTGGCGGAATCTGTGGTCGATCTAGGCTGCTATTGAAGGAAGGAGATGATCTTCTGCGTGACTTCAGGCGGTGATAGCGTGATCTCCTCAGCCGTTACGTGGAATAAAGGAGAGAAGAGAGCAGTTAAGAAGGAAACTAGAAGAGCGTAACAACCGGCTGTTGCTGCTCCTTCCTGCGGCTGGGCCGAAGTAGCTGCTTCATCATCTCCTCCAGTAGCTGGGCTGGCACGGATTCTGGGCTGCGCATTGGGCTGGAGCGGACAGGCAACGGGCTGGAGCTGGCAGTCCTGGAGCTGGGCTAGCAGGCTGGATCCGTGGGCTGAATTATGGATTAATAGATGGGCTGAAATTGGTTGCGGATGAGCTCCTTAAACTTAACGAGTTTCTGGCCGGGCAAGATTCCGATATATAAAAATATATACGGACTAGGCGAATAGGGAGTTTATTTTAGTTTAAGATCGGCTCAGAACTCTATCATTTTATGCGGAAGTAACCTACATAAAATGATAAACTATATAAAAGATTCTATCATTTTATGTGAAGGAATCTACATAAAATGATAAATCCTATAATAATATGTCTAACTAGGTAGACGGATATGGGTCAACTGATCGAGATTTATTTTATAACGTAAATAGACGGAATAAAAATTCCGGATTTTACAAAATCGCTGGCAAACGACGAAGATGAAGAAACGAAAACGAAGCTTGGAAGACGGCGGAGACGAATAACATAAATGATATCTTCAATCGGCTTCAACAGAGACGGTGAGAGAAGATACAATATTTTTGGCTTGAAATCCGGTGATTTGATTTAAGAATGACGGAAAGTAGCCCGCTCAATAGGATTTAGAGAATCTTCGAAATACAATTTCCAAAATATTTCAAACGGTTTATCAATTTTCGGCAGTTTTTTTATTTCAATTTTAATTAACCACCCAAATCACCTTCCTTAATTGTAGCCCTAACTACGCATTTTATTTTATTTTATTTTTTAATTGAGAATTGTTATGAGCCTAGTTAGTCAACACTATACAAAACATGCCCTATTTCACCAATTTTCTCTTTATACTAAGGGTATTCTTAATAAAGTAATAGTGGTAAAAGGTCTAGTTATCCATTTTATCCAATTAAAATTGGGTATTAAGATTGAGTAATTAAATTAGGTAATTAAGATTGGGTATCACAATTAAGATTTAATTATAACTTAAAAAATAGTGAGATTCAATCAACCTAGTTAGAAATAGGGACATGTGGAGGTATAAGTCACGATTCAAAACCCACAAATTATCATCTTCATTGCTCAATATATCATAACCACGATTACCAGATACGTTTTTCATAAATACAAGGGAGCTAATTTGTTACATATGAAAAAAAGGACTTTATTAACCCTATTTACTTTGATGTTGGTGTTAATTAAATTTACATTATTAATTGGTTACCACCATATTTAGCACTAGAGGATGAACAAATAACTCTTAAATTAAGCATGTTGGGCGAGTAAATTTTCTGGGTGACATTTTTAAAAGTCTATGCTCAAGCAGACCCGTCCAATAACATGTGTCATTCGGCCTAATAGCACAAAACCTCCAATTTTGTGGGACCTCATTATTTTTATTTTAGTTATTTTATTTAACATTAGAGTATTTGCTATACCGGTTAAAACTCAATTCTCTATCCGGATGGTCAAGAGTTCAAATCTCCTCTCCATCTCCTTTTTTTATTTTGTTTATATACATACTTTATAATATTATTTTTTGATTTTTCACCTAAAATACAATATTTAATGTTAACAACGGTCTCACTTTATATTTTTATTTTCATTCTTTCATACATTTTACGAAAATATATTTTAGTCAATTTTTTTATTTTTCCTCATAAAATATATTTGGGCAATTTCGGTAACTAGGCATTTTTGAGAAACTAGGTAGTAACTAGGCTTTTTAATGTTTCAATTAAGTAAATATACCCCAACCTTTTGTATTTATTCTCAAACTCTACACACTCTTCTCTCAAGGGGTACATTTACTAAATACAAAATTAGAAAAAACCTAGTGAACCAAATTGTTTCAATATATTTTAATATCAATATAACTTTGCGTTTTATACAAACCTCCGAAACTTATTGGACGGCCCTATACACAAACATGATTGATGGTGACAAGTGACAACACCCCAAAGACTTCAACTCAAGTCATACATGTTTTTTTTGGCATTGCTTGAAGTGAGCTAATGTGTGCACACATGAGATAAATATAACACCCCACGAGACGGTGGTATCCCGCAAGTTGGTGGATAACTTAGGCATGCATGTATTTATGGACCAAAAAATATAGTGTGTTTGTCGGTTGTACATACAATTCATCTAAACCTCACTCAAAATTCCAAACAAAGTGTAAATGAAATGACTTACGTACATAGACTTTTTTGAAATTTATTACACGATATTGTTATTCATTTTCAAACTATACAAGAACAAAACTTATGTAACGCCCAAAATGAAAAACGTTACAGCACCAAAATTCCGAATAAGAATTTCTTCAGGCTTTTAAAAGACAAAACAATGACATAAAAATTTGTAAAGATAAGGTAGAGAAACCAATTGTCATCCCATGACATCAAATGTAAAGTTCAAAGAGATACATTAAGGTCAAACTCAAGGCCATAACAATAAGGTTTAGAAATGCATTTTACCAACATAATTGACATAAGACAAAAGTTAGGAATAACTCCTAGAGGAAAACACAAGACCACCAAGCTCAACCATAGCATAAACTCTTACTAGCGATCTAGGTCGTCCGACCTCCATGCTCTTGAATTGCTCCTGAACCTGGTTATGTAAACATAGTCAACCCCACCGCAGTGGGGAGTCTTCCACTAGACTAAGCCGATACGTAAGCAATTGAATATAAGAACTACACAAGTATAAAATCTTATATAATATCACATGATTACTTATATAAATACACAAATGAGTACAATAATAAACATGCTTCAATCATGCACATAACAATGTTAAACGTACAAGTATGTAATTTGTAACGAAGTAAAACTTAATTTCCTTTTTGAAATCCGTCTCAACGAATCCTTACAAAGTAGTTTGAAAACATGCTCGAGCATCCTTTATTTTAGAAATTGTATTCATAACCAAATGCAACATAAATATTTACAAAACTTGTTCAAGCCTATTTTTTGAACACGAACGTACCATCTATAACACGAAAATCACTAATAAGGTGAATCCTCGTCTACACACAATGGTCGGACACAACCTCGGCCGCAAAACCATGGAACTATTGGTAAACATGACCCGACTAAATCGAGGAGCGAAAATTGAAAATCTCGAAAACAAATCAATGTTGGAAAATTTGCCTGCTTAGGTCAAAGACGGATCACCGCTTTCATAACAACATCAAAATTCTCATTCCTCTGAAGTATCACAAATGTATAGTTCAATAGATAATAATGCAACATTTTTCAAAGCATTAAGTCATTCATGTAACAAAATAAATGACGTTAAACTTAATCATGTTCATATAAACGCCCACAAGTACTTGCATCAACAAGCATACTCAAATGTCAAACAATTACCCACAAGCGAAAACCGATCAATCAAGCATCAAAACTCGTCAAATCCTCACAATCAACCTAAATAAAGAAAATGTTCCACAAATCAAATATTCACACAAGCACTAGATCAAAACACAATTCACCTATCTAATAGGTGCAGGTTAGGTTACATAATCCCAACTGGTTGTGGGTTGTAGGCAAAAGCTAGGGTTTGTATATACCCTCTCTCTTATCCCCTTCTCCTGATACCTCAACCCATGTGCTTCTCTAGATAATCTCAAAGGGCCCATCATAACGAGGGCTCAACTTTTCTCTTTTGTCAAATCTGAACACGTCTTTAGTTGGTGAAACGCGCATAAACACATGCTCTCCCACACTAAACTGAACGGGTCGACGATGTGCATCTACATATGACTTCTGGTGTCGGCGGCGACAATAGTTGGGGAAGGGAGGTTGCTCTCCTAGTTTACTTGAGCGTGAAGGAGAAAAGAAAGAGAGGCAAATAGGTTGAGGTATCGGGAGAGAGAGAGAGAGAAGGAGAAAAGAGAGAGGAGAGAGGGAGGGGAAACGTCATCTCTTCTTTTTTTTTAAAAAAATATTCATTAAAGCGATATAAACTCGTATACGGATATACAGATCCGTAAGATATTCGAAATTTTAACAAAATAAAATATGAAAAGTATAATAATATACTCGTAAAAACTATGATATAGAATAATAAAAAATACGGAATTTTTTTTAAACGCACCTTAAAATTAGGGTGTTTCAACTTACGTAACTTCTTTCTCAATAAAAAAAACATGGTATTATAATGTAGTCTTGTAACGTTATAAAGCTCGTGAGAGACCATAAGTTCAAGTGATAGAAGTATCGTCTTTATCGCCTAATCTAGTAAGTGTCGTTGGTTCATCGAGAGATATAGGAATAATATGTGTAGTTACAGGAGAATTTGGTGAAATTAAAAACGAATATCGAAAGTCCGGAATGGAAGCCAATAAGTGAACCCGAGAGTGATGGGTCGGGTCGGGTCCGACCACGAATAGGGCGATTGCTATAAGCACCAAATTTATCTGCAGCATTTCATCAGTAGATTTAGTTAGAATTTCTCCCTTTTTGTACATCATTTTGTACTTTGTGAAATTACCTGTGCTACGAGGACAATAATGGAGAGGAAGCGACATATGTGGAGATGAAAAATGATGAAGCTCTTCAACTTTGCATGCTCCTCATCTATCAATGCCATGATTTCCTGCCACGTATAAAACAAATTCGAAACAATTTGGTTTAGTAGGCTTTTTCTAGTTTTGTGTTTAGTAAATGTACCCTTGAGAGGAGAGTGTGTAGAGTTTGAAAATAAATACAAAAGGTTGGGGTACATTTACTTAATTAAAACATTAAAAAATCTAGTTACTACTCTAATTTTTCAAAAAGGTCTAGTTATTAAAATTGACCAACAAATTTTAGTATTAGACTCGACTCAGCTATACAAATATGAACTATTGGTTTATGTATAAATACAGATTTGTAAGAACATTCACAAAAGTTTCTACAAATAATTTTTTATAATGGGGTGAAAAAACTCATATATTATCTAAAAAAATTTAGTTTCAAACCCAACAATTTCTTCATTTTAGAGAATCCAACAAAATATATGGAAATTTCCCTATATTTGGGGAAAGAACCTCATTTTCACTTTGCATCCCCATTTTGGAGAATTAGATGAGGAAATTGTTGGGTCAAAATATCCTTCAATATTCCTCAAAACTCCAAAAATCTTTATAATAGAAATCCCGTTGGGGATGCTCTAAGGATCTAAACTCGTAATCCAGAGGGATTAGTCTACTAACGTTATATAAAACTTTAGAAAAGGGAAAGTTGAAACATGAACGATTTCTAGGCATACGATGAGGATTTTTACATCCGAGTTGGTGACCTTAAACAACTGACAAAGATATATAATAAAGGAGAACAGGCGATGGAAAGTTAAAAGGCAAAATGACTAAATAAGTCTTTTACCAATATTACTCTATTAAGAGTACTCATTATGTAAATATACTTTTAATAGAGTAATAGTGGTGATAAGTAAATTAGAGTAGTAAAAATTAAAGGGGTCTAAAATATAAAACTCCATAAAAAAGAGTGGGCAATTTTGGTAACTATGCCTTTTTTAAAAACTATAGTAGTAACTAGACTTTTTAATGTTTTAATTAAGTAAATATACCCCAACCTTTTGTATTTATTCTCAAACCTTACACACTCTTCTCTCAAGGGGTACATTTACTAAACACAAAACTAGAAAAAGCCTAGTAAACCAAATTGTTCTGCTTTTCACCAAATTCTTTCAAGTTAAAATGCTCCGGTCTTGAAGATTTGTTAATGAAATATGAGCGGTTGGTTTATGTTTTCATAAGTTTTATATTATAGTAAAGTTTTTTAAACAGTTCACAAATTACTAATAATTAGTTTATTATATCATAAATTTTAATTCATTATTAAAACAATTTATATTTTCTCATTTTTGTTCACTTTACTATCGGCTCAATTTTGGGACTTTCAGTAAATATTTTGTCAACGAAAAGTTTTAAGTTTACAGTTGTTTAATTTATTTTCCGTAATTTTGTACCGGAACGATTCGTTTTATCTTAATAACACCCTTATAATATGTTATAATAAGACAATAAATCTAGGTATATTGATACGATGGGCCAAGAACCGAGCGAGACGAGCTCTTCCTGGCCGGGTAAGCGGGGAAGCATATTTTTGGCTCATGGAGTAATGGGCCTGGGGCGACAGGGGGTGCGGGTTCTATCTATTTCGTTATAAATAGATAGGTTTAGGGTTGTATTCTTTTTATCCACGAAAGTATATTGAAAACCCTAACTGCAAGGTTTGTGCAGTAAAACCACAAAACGTTTTGTCTTCTCTCTATTCCCTAAGTAACTCGTTGAAAATCACAACAACTGATATCAGAGCAAGGATGTCGATGGGCTCCGTTGCAAAATTTGAGGTTCCGCGATTCAACGGAATTGGCAACGTCGGTCTTTGGCAGTGACGAGTTAAGGATCTGCTAACGCGTCAGGGGATGTTGAAGGCGTTGAAGGAGACAAAACCGGAGTTGTTGAAAGACGACGAATGGGAGGAGATGCAGGAGAAGGCAGCGTCGGTCATTCGACTTTGTTTGGCAAACGAGGTAATATACCATGTTATTGATCTCAAATCTTGTCAAGCTATTTGGACTCAATTGGAGAAATGGTATATGTCAAAATCTTTGTCTAGCAAATTGTATCTCAAACAGAAATTGTATGGGTTGAAAATGGTGGAAGGTTCTGACTTGGTGAAGCACGTGAATATCTTCAATCAAATTATTGAAGATCTGGATCGGGTGGATGTAAAACTTGATGATGAAGATAAAGCTATGATCTTCCTGTGTTCTCTACCCTCTTCATATGAGAATCTGGTGATGACGTTGACGTGTGGGAAAGACGAGATAAGTCTTGATACTGTGTCAACAACGTTGCTTTCACAAGCCGAACGACGACAACATACCAGTGAGAGTTCTCAAAGTGAAGGGTTGTATGTTAGAGGCAACCAGGATAAAGGGAGGACGAAAGAGAAGCAAGAAGGAAGCAACAAGCAATCCAGGTCTAAGTCCAAGGGTAAAAAGCCAATATCTTGTTACTTCTACAAAGAGGATGGTCACTTCAAACGTGATTGTCCTACCAGGAAGAAGAAGTACGAAGATAAGAAGTCAGAGGAATCTTCAAAATTAGCAAATGTGGTGCAGAAAGATGACTTAAACGGTGCAGATTCTGATATGCTTTTTGTGACGTCAAGCAACTACTTAGATTTATGGATCATGGATACGGGATGTTAAGTCTGGAACTTTTGGCTCCGTCCAATTAGGAGACAACAAGGCTTGTGATGTTGTTTGCATTGGGCAGATAAAGGTGAGGATGCACGATGGTGTGATCCGAACATTGACTGACGTGCATCACATTCCAGCTCTAAAGAAAAATCTGGTTTCCTTGGGGACTTTGAATGTGAAAGGGTTCTGTTTCAAAACAGAAAAAGAATGTGTAAAGGTGAGCAAGGGGGCAATGACAGTTATGAAGGGACATATTACATCGGGTAATATCTACCGGTTGGTAGGGAGTACCGTTGCAGGTGTAGTTGCAGCCGTGGTTTCTGAAGCAGATTGCACAACTCTGTGGCATATGCGCCTGAGTCACATTGACGAAAGGGGGATGATTGAGCTTCACAAGCGAGGCCTCCTAGATGGTGTGAAGAGTTGTAAGATCGACTTCTGCAATTTTTGCATGATGGGAAAACAATCCAAGGTGTCTTTTAAGACAAGTCAACACAACACAGGTGGAATTCTTGATTATGTGCATTCCAATGTGTGGGGACCAACTCAAGTGTCGTCACTAGGAGGATCTAGGTATTACGTCACTTTCATTGATGACTATTCAAGGAAGGTCTGGGTGTATTTTCTAAAGCATAAATCTGAGGTCTTCAGCAAGTTCAAGTTATGGAAGAAAGAAGTGGAAAATCAGACAGGGAGGAAAGTGAAGTATTTGAGATCTGATAATGGGACAGAGTACACGGGTCTCAATTTCAGAGTTTTGTGGTGAAAATGGCATTCAGAGGCATTATACAGTGCGGAAGACACCACAATAGAATGGTGTTTCTGAGATGATGAATCGTTCCATTGTAGAAAAAGCGCGGTGTCTTAGATTGAATGTAGGGCTTCCAAAGCAATTCTGGGTAGAGGCAGTGAGTAAGGCGGTCTATTTGATAAATAGATCACCCCGGACTTCTCTTGACGGGAAGGTTTCAGAAGAGGTATGGACTGGTTCAGATTTAGACTTATCAAATCTGAAGATTTTTGGTAGTCTGGCATATGTTTTGATTCCAAGTGATGAGCGAACAAAGCTGGATGGAAAGTCTAAGAAGTGTATCTTTCTACGCTATGAGATAGGTGTGAAGGGTTTCAAGTTTTGGGATCCTGTTACAAAGAAACGGATGATCAGTCGAGATGCTGTATTTGATGAGCAGGCAATGCTTCTACAAGACAAGGAAGTTGAGAAACCTGCAGTTACAGAGACTGAATCCATATCAGCAGTGGAGGTGGAGCTTTCTGATTCTAGCACACCTACACCAGCAGGTGATGAGCATGATGTAGATCAACAACAGGTAGAGAGTCTTGTTTCTGGCAGAAGTAGACGCATCACAAGGGCTCCCGTTAGATATGGTTTTGAGGAGATGGTTAATTATGCTCTAGTCATTGGCGGAGATGATCCATCCAACTTTCGAGAGGCTATTCGTAGTGAGGAGAAAGAAGGATGGGTAGGTGTTATGGCTGAGGAGATGGAATCTCTTCATAAGAACAGGACGTGAGAGCTGGTTCCTCTTCTAGCAGGATAGAGGGCAATAGGATGCAAATGGTTGTTCAAGAAGAAACAAGGCATCTCAGAGAAAAAAGGCATAAGGTACAAGGCACGACTAGTAGCAAAGGGTTACTCACACAAGAAGGGGATTGATTATGACGAGATTTTTTCGTCTGTGGTGCGATACACGTCTATCAAACTGGTGTTGGCATTGGTAGCTAGCTGGGATTTGCATCTAGAGCAGATGGATGTGAAAACAGCTTTTCTTCATGGTGATTTGGAGGAGGAGATCTACATGGAGCAACCAGAGGGTTTTGTCCAGCCGGAAGAGGAGAAACTTGTATACAAGTTGACAGAGTCAGTGTATGGTCTGAAGATGGCTCCTAGGCAATGGTACAAGAAGTTTGACTCTTACATGCTTCGGATAGGCTACCAGAGATGTGAGTATGATTGTTGTGTTTATGTGAGATATTTGGATGATGGATCTACCTTATAATTGCTATTATATGTTGATGACATGCCGATTGCTGGAAAGAATGTTGATGATATTGTTGAGTTGAAGACCTTGTTGAGCAAGGAATTTGACATGAAGGATCTTGGTATTGCAAATAAGATCCTTTGTATGGAGATTCGCAGGGAGAGAAGTTTTGGGAGGTTATGTTGTCTCAGAAGACTTACATTGAGAAAGTGCTTGACAGATTCGATATGGCCAACTCCAAATCTGTCAACACTCCTCTAGCGAATCACTTCAAACTCTCCTCAGATCAGTGTTCGAAGTCTGATGGAGAAATCAAAAATATGTCCAAAGTTCCTTATGCAAGTGCAGTTGGTTGCTTGATGTATGCTATGGTGTGTACAAGACCTGATTTGACCCAAGTTGTTATCCAAGTGAGCAAGTATATGTCTAATCCTGGGAGAGAATACTGGGCGGCCGTCAAGTGGATTCTCAGGTATTTGAGGGGTACTGCTGACCGTGGAATTATGTTTGGTGGCCAGGAAGGTGATCCTTCAGTTGTAGGGTATGTGGATTCAAACTATGCCGGTGATCTTGACAATAGGAGGTCCACTACAGGATATGTATTTACTCTTGCTAGAGGGCCTATATGTTGGAGATCAGTTTTGCAATCTGTAGTAGCCTTGTCTACAACTGAGGCAGAGTGCATGGCTTTAGTAGAGGCAGCTAAGGAGTCTTTGTGGATTAGAAGAATCGTGGAGGAACTGAGTGTTGAGCAAGGTGGAGTTGAGGTACATTGTGATAGTCAGAGTGCTATATATCTAGATAAGAATCAAGTGTACCATGCTCGGACTAAACATATTGATGTGAGATTTCACAAGATTAGAGAGCTAGTAGCTTTTGGTTAGATCATCCTGGAGAAGGTTCACACTTCTCAGAATGCAGTTGATATGATGACCAAACCGGTTACTGTAGACAAATTCAAGCATTGCTTGGATTTGGTTCATGTCATACGTTGTTAGATGAAGTGAGAAAGCCCCCTGTCAAGAGAAGCAAGGAGGATCTGGCGTACAAGGTCCTGAAGTTGTATGTGTGTTTCCATTTTTGTATTACATTATGTTGTCTGGGTGGAGATTGTTATAATAAGACAATAAATCTAGGTATACTGATACGATGGGCCAAGAACCGAGCGAGACGAGCTCTTCCTGGCCGGGTAAGCGGGGAAACATATTTTGGGTCCATGGACTAATGGTCCCGGGGCGACAGGGGGTGCGGATTCTATCTATTTCGTTATAAATAGATAGGTTTAGGGTTGTATTCTATTTATCACGAAAGTATATTGGAAACCCTAGCTGCAAGGTTTGTGCAGCAAAACCACAAACGTCTTCTCTCTATTCCCTAAGTAATTCGTTGAAAATCACAACATAATACAAATGACAAACCTTGCAAGCAAAGCTCGGACATATTATATTTTTGTCAGACTACTAACTTCGATATACAATTTGGGGTATAGTGTTTCTGTTTGAATTTCGGTAACCATGTAATTGAAGAACAAATTAATATATCGAAAACTAAAATTAAAATACTATAAACTAATTATCAGGAGCGCTAGTTTAGTGGTTTCGGCAATATAGTTGGGGTGTCGTAATTCAAATGAGCACTGTTTATTTTTCGAAAGGAAGTATAAAAGAAAAAAGTTATATATACAACTTGTCAAATTGGTAAGATGGTGGCGGGAGTATTATTCTTACGAATCAATCCGAATTGAAACTCACTCTCCCTAGTTGTTCATTATATTTCTATAACAGAATTAACATACAAAAAATATCAAATACTACATACCGAAGTACATGCTAGAAAATCAAAAGGGTAAATTTGGATTTTACATTAGGGGTACACTTTCTTTATCGGATTAACAAAATGCATACTTTATCTCCTCGAATCAAAAGGGTAAAATTGGATTAACAAAATGCATACTTTACAAAATTAAAATAACATATTTCGGATAGTGTCGTTGTACTTTTAACTTTTTTGAATTATGCCCAATGATTTTTAAGTTTTTGGATGGTGCCCTTGAGTTTTAAATTTTTTTGTGAATATACCCTTCTACCATTTGTAAATTAACATTTACTAACATTTAAAAAATAAAAAAGATAAGTTATTCATTCACGAAATTATTTATACCTTTAAAATGACTATTGACAAAAACCAGAAATAAATAATCATCTTTTTCCCTCTAAATATTAATTTATAAATCGTAGAAATGTATAATTCGAAAAAGACTAAAACACAGGGGCACCATCCGAAAACTAAAAACCCTTCAACATAATCCAAAAAAGTTAAAAGTATACGTTATCCGAAATTTCTCTTTATTTGAATTAGATTTTATTTTCATTCACTGTGACTCTTAACTTCTCTCAAATAATACAAATTTAAAATAAAAACTAGATCTTGCTTTCTTTTAATTACACCTTCTAAATTAGATTTTGCTTCATTAGGATCTCATTTTTAACATAAACAAAACAGCCTATTTGATTAAAACTTAGCCTTCTCCACTAAACTTCATGTTGGAACTAATATTTTAAATAAGTAGTGTGTCGGATTTTTTCGGACAAATTTCGGGTGGGAACCGGCCATCTTCAAAACCGGAAACGGAAGAATTGACTTTGTCTCCGTGAAGACTAAATCGTGGTATACTTATTTGCTAAAATTGGATTCCGAGTTAATGAGATAATGACGTCCGAAGTTACGTGTACGGAACACAAAATTTGGGAAAAGGAACAAAAATGTGGTTGTCCCACATCGATTAAAAGGAGTAAAATCCTTAAAGCGCTTAAAGGACATAGCCTTTGGGTCACTACCCATTTTCAATTGAAAGCGGGCGTAGCTAACCAACAGCGCGCCGAGCCGAGCCGCATGCTCAGGCTCAGGCTTAGGCTATCTGGCCATGACGAGAATGGATTGGTCGAAATTCTGATTTAATGGAATATCCAGAGAGCTTGCCTATAAAAAATAAAGAAAAAAGGAAGTTTCGTCTTCTCATTCGAACACACAACTGAAACAAAAGACAAAACGTCTTCTGCCCTCTTTTTATCTTCAAAACTCAAGAGTGGAATGGAAAAACAGTTTCCCAAATTTTCAAAGCAATTGCAGGACTTGTATCTAGTGCGGTTTTATCTTGGGATTCGGAACACTATTCAAACCGATGTAATCTGGGACGTTTTCAGATGTAAGGACATATAGCTTTTATTTTGATTTTGCTCATACTAATGGTATTGTAATCTTGCAAATTTTGTCTTTATATTTGATGTGATTACAATTTTCGAAATTTTTTTTGAAAAAACGTTGCTACACTTCACCCTCAACCCACATTCTCCATATATACATTCTCTTCCATTCTTTCATCTTATATTTGTTTTTCTTCCATTCTTTCATCTTATATTTATTTTTGGTTTATTCAAGAAACAATGGTGACATTCTCTTCCATTCATGTTGTATTCGTTGATAGTTTATTCATTCAAGAAACAATTGATCAAGAGGATTACGGCGAGAAAAATATAAGAAGAGTGAAGGCCAAAATCCAAAATCACATGTGAATTCCGTCTAAACTTCGATTCATTTCCATTGGGATAAAACTCGGAGCACCATTTTCACTAATCTTAAAGCGTATGAGTTTCGATTCTTACCTAGCTCTTCAATTTCTAAATTGAGCTTGCTTCAAACCCTCAAATGAGAGTACTCATTTTCTCTTATAAGTGAGATAGTCTACGTTCACTTTGATCATGAAAACCTTTGTGTTCGACATGATGGTGCATAATGCAAGTGAGGCTAATACCACTATTGATTTGTGTTAGCTAGACAACGGTTTTTGAAGATGTTTGACAAGAGTGACCAAATAATTTTGGGTATTCGATTAAAATGAATATATAGTATAACTAAAATAATGAAAAGTAGCTACTGAAAATGAAGGTCACAACACAAGTTTACTGTAAATTACATTAATAGTAGATAAAATCCAACGTTAACATATCTTTCAGTCAAGCGCGATCCATATTAATTTTTCACTTTCACTTTGAATTGTAACGCACGAAAAAAACAATTATACACATCTGTTTAAAGTTGTATATTGATCGTTTAAAAAAATTGTATTTTAAAAGGTAAATCATGTATTTTGAAATTTGAGCGTTGAATTTGACCAAGATTTAAACCCTTAAAATCAATTTAACGATTCGGCGAAATTTGATAATCATATTTTGTAATTATGGTAAAAGTTATTATACGACTTCCATTTTTAGTGTGTTGTGAATTTTATCTCCGATTAATTAAAGAAACTCACTTGATTACTAAGTGGGTTTCATAGACGGACTATTTAACATAACAACGATATGGTGGTAGTTTGTTGACAGAAATAACATAAAAGGTAGTTAAGTGAAAAGATGTTTATAAAAGGTGATTAAGTGAAAATAGAGGCGAAGATGAGGTGATTTTGCGTACTTTATTTTTATTTTAAACATGAAAATAATTAAATTAATTTAATAATGTAATAGTCATATTATATAAAGGATGACTAAGTTTTTAGAGAGAAGATTTGCCTAAAGAATTAAACTTGACCCCTCATCCAATTTTCTAATTTTAACTAATTTAGTTAATGTTAATTAACCTAATTGATACTAAAACATCATGACCGTTTTTGTAGCTCTTCTTTTACTCAATCGAGAGATTCTTCTTTGTTAGATCTTTATACAAATTGTGGGTAAGTTAATGTCGACGCCATATCTCATAAATATATGTCTTCCCCTTCGATGTTCTTCTTGAAAACTCCACCTTGATTGTAAAGTTATACAGGTGTTGATGATGGAAGACATAAACACAAATGAAGTAGTTTGATACACTAACAATTTATTAATTATATATCGAGTTGCTTGGTTTGATTTGGTGGTTTGAATTAAATAAAGTGCATGTTTTGCAAGAGATTTCAAAGGACCCGTGAAGACCTTAAATGACAAGGAGTTTAAAGTGTTCAAACGACGAAGGCTTTGAAATGAATTCCAAGAGAACAAAGAAGTCAAGGCCGCACGTTAAAAAGATTTCAAATCACTAAGAAGATCTTCTACGAGAGATTTGCTCAAACAAGAAGATATGATCAAGTGAAGATCTCAACCGGCCATTAAAGATCTTACAAAGATCCTCAATTGAAAAGCACGAAGATTCTCTCCTCTGGAATTTAATATTGTTGCAACAAATATGAGAAGATCAAGAAGCGAGAGATCAACATGTTCTCAGGAGATGAAGATCCACAACGTCTATCTCATCTCAACCAAGAAGTGATATTCATGGAGAAGAAGAGTGATCTTCAAACGGTCATCTTTATAACGGCTAGAAGACCTCTCCATAGAAGGTTATAAATGAAGATGGTGATTGAAGATCAATTACACAAGCTTACACGGAAACATCAATAGTCTTCAAGCGATCCAAAATATCTTCATTCGATCAAATAGTTTTTCTTTCTCTCTTTGTCTAAAAAGCTTTATCCCCTAGAGAGAGATAAAACTCAAGAGCTTCATTGGTATATCTAAAGAGTGTTATACTCTGCGAAGTAACTAGGCTATTATAGTAAGGTGAAGAGTTGGAGCTAGATCGTAGCATTGGCTACAGTGAGAGAAGAAGGGGATTTCTTCTAGTTTGTATCTAGGACTCTTTGAAGCTGATAATAGATAGTTAGATTCTAAGGCTATACCCTGGGACGGAGAGTAGGCTATTTAGAGCCGAACTTCGTAAACATATCCTTGTGTCGATCTTTTACATTCCACACTATATCTTGTTTTATTGTGACTAACTTTGTTTTGCAGGAGTACAAAGTGAATGCCCTTGAAAGTTGTTTCAAAGCCCTTGAAATCAAAGTATCACAAAGAACTCAGATTGAAATCAAGCCCTTGAAATTGGTTTCAATGCCTTGAGATTGGTTTTGCGAAAAGTTCTCATACTCTATTCAACCTCCATTCTAGAGTATCTTTTATCATTTTTATTCACCTATCGGTTCTTCACTTCTCACTGGAGATTCGTTGCTAGTGTTCGGAGAAGGAGAGTACGGGCTTACAAATATGCTTTACGTTGCGGTGAGGAGTTGGAACCCCGAGATTTTTTTGAATTTGTACGATTTTGCGGTAAAGCCTATATTTCACGGATTTAAAAGAGATGGAGGTGATGAATAGGGCGGTTCATGCGGCGACAAGAGGCGGAAACTCGCCGACAACGATAGTGCAAGCGAGATCTCCTCGTTGACAGTGGTGTTGCCGTTGTCAACGAAGAGCCAACCGCCGATGACAGTGCAGGCGAGATCTCTTCGTCTTCCCCGGCGTCCTCGATGGATATCGCAAGCGAGATTTCCTCATATTCACTACGCGCCTCTACAACATGGACCATCGAAGAAGAGAAATTGTCATAGTTTTTCATATCGATTTGGGGTATTAACCGATTTATCCATTATTTTGATAAAATTACTAAGTATGCCCCATATTTTTAACTGTAGAAAATAACCCAACTTTATGAGAGGGCTTGTGTAAATCCATTGCAATCCCTTGTGTAAATCGAGAGGGCTTGTGTTTATCGAAAGAGAACTTGTGTAAATCGAATGAAGGCTTGTGTAAATCGAATAAGGGGTTGTGTAAATCAATAGAGCTTATATAAATTGAAAGAGGGTTTGGGTAATTACAAAATTTGTGTGAATTACGAATTTGGTAAATCGAAATTGGATAACTCGAAAATTTAGGTAAATTGTGGAGATCGCATTTGGGTATTACGTTTGGGTAAAGTAGTTTGATAATTAAAAATTAAGTATAACTTTTTTTTAAAAAAAAAAAACAGAATACATAAGTTCAACTAGTACATATGGTAAGAGGGTAGGAGGGTGAGTGGTAAAAAAAAAAAAAAAAGAACCTACCTACCTACCCAACCCCAAACCGTGAAATGGGCTCAAAGGAAGACGAGCAAATCCACCGACTTGCTCGATTTAGATTATATTTTATTAAAAGCTAATTGATTTAGATTTTATTGTTGTTAATTTATTTATTTAATTACTCTCATGGAATATCCAAGTACTCGGCATATCCAAAAACTCAATCTGTAGTTCACCTACATTTTAGCGGATATTCACCCATTCCATTATGCCGAATATTTAGATATTCTCCGAGAGCAAATAAGATTATGATTGAAAAATTTTGATAGGATATAATTGAAAAACTAACCACCAACTTTTCATATTTTGCTTTCTAATAGCTTGATTTAAAAAATATTCAAAACTTAAGTTTTCAGTTTTTTCGAAAGTGTTGTTGTACGTCAAATTAATTAGTAACGACAGTAAAATGAGTTGTCAAGAAGTATAAATTGTATTGTCAATAAATAATTTTATCAGTCCTAAATAATGATTAATTTTTTTTAGCAATAATAAAAGAAAAGGAGAAGGGTAATTGAAATGACTTACCGATATCAAATCCATGTTGAAGAATATTGCGACAATAACAGCTCCTTGAAGCAAGACGAGGGAGAGTATGGAAGCTATATACTTTTCATTTTGGTTAAGTACTCAACAATATATATATTATTTATTTCATATATTGTATATAAAAATAATTGATTAAAAAAAAAAAAGTGAAATGGGAAAGGATACTATACATAATACAGAATGTTTGGTTCGATTCATTGCAGTGTAACCACACAATGTGCTTAGGCAAGCAACCATTCCAACTCCTAAGCATGCCACTATGAACCTGCAACACACACCTAACCTATCAATCAATATTCATTTTTTAAATCATATTTTATACTCCTAATTAACTTTTATTCTCTAAATTACAACTTATTCAAATACATTACACTTATTTTAATCACAATTTAGTAAAAATAATGTTTTAAATTTTATATATATTATTCATACTACATTTTATCCTAATACCATGTTATTTAATTTAAGAATAAGTTCGTTTTATTTATATTGTCAGTTTATAATAGGGTAATTTTGGTAACTAGGCCTTTTTGAAAAACTATAGTAGTAACTAGAGTTTTTAATGTTTTAATTAAGTAAATATACTCCAACCTTTTGTATTTATTCTTAAACTTTCCACACTCTTCTCTCAAGGGGTACATTTACTAAACACAAAACTAGAAAAAGCCTAGTAAACCAAATTATGTTTTATTTTGCAAATTAAGATAATTACGATACAAACTAAAAAAAAGAAAGGGTGGGGATTACTATTTTTTACAAATAAAGATAAATTATAAAATAAACAAAAGGAGATATAATTATAAATTTAATTTTCAAGAAAAGCCTATGTATAGCATTATTTCTATAAATTTTTGATATTAAACTAGTTGAGTGTCTACAATTTGTGTAAATTTATCTAAAGTTAAAAGTATATTATTTTTATTTTTTTGAAAACAAAAAAAAATATGATAAATTAACAAAATAAAATAATTGATGAATTTTGTACTTTTCTACCCAACACTCTAATAGTTGGATTCAATTTTGCTCACCCTCCACCTTGAGGGGTGATATTACCCACCAATAAAAATGCTTCATTATCATTATTTTTTATTTTAAAAAAGAAATAAAAAATTAATTATATTTAACTTTATTAAAACAATGATAATGAAGCATTTCTATTGGTAGATAATATCACCTCCTCATAGTGAAGGGTGATCCAAAATTGGATCCCTAATAATTTATATTATTTTAAGTTTTTTTTTCCTTGAATACGTGGCATTTTCGAAATCTACGTAAAAAATCAAATCTTAAGATGGGGCCAAATACTAGATTGATTCCATTTTATTCAAGAATAAAGACAAACAAAGAAGCCAACATGTTAGGAACTTCAACTAACGGTCCGGTCCAACAATTAATTATACAATTTAGAGACTTGGTAGCTACCACTAAATTCACTAATCAAATTTTATTCTCCTATTACTCAATATTGTCTTCAATAACTTGTTAATAATCAAAAAAGATTTTTTTTTTTTAAAAAAGGTAAAGTTTATTAATATATATATTTATATATAGCTCCTAGTCCTGCATCTAAATATATCAAGTAAATATATATCATGTGCGTGCATACAGAACAGTACAATATTGACTTGTAGTGTATAAAAATAAGCTTTTGATAATAACATGGTTTGGTTTTCAATTTGGCATTGATAACTTTGATAATTCAGTTGTATATATATAAACAAATCCAGAAAAGACAATTTAAATTATTTATAAAAGTAGTATAATATAACACTATTTTTCTTCACTAAACTCATTATAGATCATAATGGATTCGTTTTTTTTCATCATTTATAAACAAGTTGAACATAAACATCCCAAAATTCAATTTGAATGACAACCGTGAAGATGACTAGACCCCGTTCAGCAGTTTTGAGCAATTATTTTGGGTAGTACAGGAAGGGAGTGTTCGACAAGCATAGAAAACGGAATTATTAGAGTGATTATTTTACACTAGATTATTTTGGTATGGGTATTTTCAATTAACTAAACAAACGAGTATGGTGACATTTGTAAGCTCTAAGATCCAACTATGAATTTAGTAACCCATTCTTCTCAAGTCGATTTTAACGGTTGGAAAACTTGCTAATCTACAAAATCATGTTGAATTCATGGATGAACAATCTGAATTCAAATAAAAGAAGAGGAAGAACATTTATTCAGATTTCCTAATCTGCATATTCAAATTGAAATGAGAGAGAGAGGATTACCAGGGAGTAGGAAAATTAGACGAAGAAGAGAGGTGAGAAACGCCTTCATTCCATTTCTTGAGCAACCAGAGAGAGTAAATGATCATCCCAACACCAATCGTATTGACCATCATGTTCACTACTCGAACTGATCTCTGTAAGCAACATCTTCTGCATCTTACTCTCGTGTTCATTCTCTCTCCCTCTCCAACCCTCCTTCATTCACTGTCAACCATATATATAACAAGCTTTGAACCTGCTCTACTGGATGAAATGAAGAATATTTATATATGAAGTTAAAAATTTGTTCAAGTGTGTGACTGAGAGCTGATCCTTCTGCCTAACGGTCAACTCTTGGACTTAGATCTATAAATACAACTAACTAGTGCGATCTTACAAACTTAAGTTGTGTTTTTTGTGAACCACTAGTTGGGTTTTCATAATATCATTCAATCTGTATACGTGGCTATGTGTGACAAGAATAGTTAAGGTTTCACAATTATTGATATCAACGAAATGCAATCACCATAATTCTGGCCTACATTACTCACTTGTTGGGTTCCTCATCAATGACGTCACCTGGGCTGTAAATGAGGATAGGATTCGTGATGATTTTTCTTTGTAAATTCTAACCCTAAAAATGCAAAAACCAAAAAAATCCAATTTTTTGCACGGTTTCAGAAACCATAACCGTGACGATAGCATTTGTAAATTTCATCGCCGTGTACGTGATATCCCTCTATAAAAAAAATTTATATTAACACTGAGACTTTGAGAATATAGATTAGAAATAGACAACATATGATATATAACAGCAAACAGGCTGAAACAAAGAGTTTTAATCAGTAGCTAAAGAGTAACTCTGATGGAGCTCAGCTTGAATGCTGTAGGTACTCTACAATATCACATCATCCACAAACAAAGAGAATAAAGAAAGACAACAGAAGCCATCGCCAAATACAAGCAAAATTTGTGAAATAAATTACTCCACTTTTATCCTGTCCAGCTCGGTCATCGTGGTTTCAAGCTGCAACACCATAAAAAAAAAACACTTGCAATTAGAATCTGTCATTACTGAGCTGTTGAACAAAAGAAGGCAAGAGAATAGAGACCTTGGCGATTTGGCGGATGAAGTAATCGCCGTACCGCTTAGATGGTTTCACTTTAACAACATGAACCATGTCCTGCATTGAGAATAAATTTAATCAGCTTATAGATCGGCTTAATAGGGCAAGGTGAAAGGATGCATAGAATTCAGGCGTACATCAACAATGTAGAAATCAATATCAGCATTTGAAATTGGTTTCCCATCAATGCCAATAGTATGTGTCTTGTGCTTGTACGTCATCAAGATTGTCCTGCCAAAAATTATAACGCAACAGCCAGTTAATTAATTATAAACCTTCCAACAGCCTACTGATGCAAGTTCCGACCTTAGGGTAGCTTCGTCAACTTCCATGTATGTGGCAAGCTTCGGGAGGGAGATGGTAGAGTAGACATTCAAGAAAGTTCGTACACCAGCTGATAGTTGTTGCTGTTTAACCTCATAAAGGAACAACTTCAGCTGCAGCCTATAAGCATCCTGCATGAGACTCAAAAACATACTTGAAATGAAAGACTTTCTCATTTAATCCAAGTGAAGGACAGAAAATGCTGGTGTGGAGAAACAAAAGCGTATAACAACTTCTGTCAAAAGAAGCATGTCTGCCAATTTTATTCACCTATTTGTCACATGACAGTAAAATAATAAATGTTCCCATAGACCCAGATGCAAATTTAAAGCCCATCTATCACCATATATCATTTACCACAAAATTTTATGCAACAACATTCCAAAGTTTAGCATTTAACAGTAAGAAAATTTCTGATTCATAGCATGATATTATAGAATTGAGAGCTACAACTGAACCACCTTTGGTAGGTGGATCTACGATACCCAACTATTCTTAAAAATCTAGATCTAACAAGAGAGATACATTGGAAGGTTTTAGGAACAAGGAGATGTTCCAAAATTTTGCAGAAGCCCACATGGCAGTCCTAACATGCCGAGTTGAAAGAAGGAGAAATAAACAAATGCATTAACTTATTTAAATTAGCCACTCCTGTATAATGAGACTTGATTCTTCAAGGCTCAATATTGTATTTTGATCGTTTGATTTGAGATCTAACAACCAGAATCTTTTGCTTAGAGATTCAACTACCAGAGTTATAAACTTTATTAATGAATGATTAATTGAATAATCCTAAACATAAGACAAGAGATCCTTATATAACCTTCTAGATTGACTAAACATAGTAGGACTAGGACTGGACTATAAGAAGATATGATAAACTATTATTAACCTTCTATGCTAACTACTCCTATTAGCGATAAACTATCACTGATAAAAATACTATCAGTTCTGTTTAATAAACTTATAAACCTAACGTAACTCAGCAAGGACTTATATACATTAGTTGGCCTAGTAGATAGGGTCAGAAACCCATCACAGTATAGAAGTGTTTACCTGGTTATAATTGACAAGAGGTTCGTCATAATTTGGAGCTGAAGGAGTAATAAACTTCGGACAAGCATATGAGAAAAGCTCATCAAAATGAGAAAGTGCCTCGTCATCCCATCTTTGCAGTCTACTCATTTTCTCACCATACTTCTCTCGCAGCTGTGAGTTCACATTTTCCTCCAAAAGTTTTACTTGAGGACAAAGAGAGATTGAAATTGCAAGTAAAGCATACATCTGCTCATTCTTCTTCAGTATTTGCTCATACTGTGGGGATTTCTGGTGATATTGCTTAGTCTTCAAAACATATAAGAGAATTTTATTGAACTCACGGATTGCATCAACATATCTGTCAAAAGAAAATAACATATTGAGATTCCTTCATCAGAGAAAGAAAGGCTAGCCATGAATGTAAAGAACTGTAACTTTTGCATGAACGGAAAGCAGTGCCATAGAGGAATTATCCTTGTACACAACTAACAACTGTCTAGAATGTGCTCATGAAAAGAAATACTTTATTGGAAATTCAGAAGTCAATTTAGTATGACTAAACCAAAAGGTTGGTAAATAAAGAGGTGAGCAAGGAACTGACAGACTGGGTTAGCAAAAGAACCCTATGAGCAAATACTGAAACCCCAAGCCAGTAGCAAAAGTGCATACCTCCGCAGCATAAGATTAGCAAAACCAAAATGGTAAATGGTAGTGATGTGGCTCCCTATGACACTTGTGTAAACACCTTGTTGAGTTATGTCAATAGGCTTTAAGCACTTCAATCCAGTGTGGTAATCTCCCAAAAGGCAATGAACTCGCAGCAAGCCGACCATACTGAAATATCCCAAGACTTTCACAACATTGCTTCCCCCGTTGTAATCATAACCATCAGTTGCAGTGAACTGCTCAAGGCCCTCCTTTTCCCGCTCCAGAATTTCAATGATCATGGACTTGTCAACGAGTGCTTGCAAGAAGTTAAGCACGCCATACACATTCCAAGCCTACAACAGAGAAACAAGAGATCATCGTAACAGCCTAACTGACCATCTAAATCTTGACGCTACATTCAGCAAAGATGTGGTATTACCATAATAACAATTCAAACCAAATCAGTAGTAGGACTATATAACAATAAGGGTCAGCACGGCAGACAGACATAATAACCACTACTAATCAGGCTAACATCAAACTGTAAAAATCTAGACTCCATCTGGTTGAGTGATATGGAAAGGAAAAGGGGAAAAATGAATTCACTCCATTCTCGGAGGATTGTTTTCCATTGTTCATAATCTCAACTGTCACACCTACTGCATATCTTATCTTCCATTTGCAACACCAGATTCATTTCCCTCCATTTCAATTCCAATGGTGAAAATGGGTTACAAAATGATGGAACCATTTGATTAAACCCTCCCTTGTTTCAAAAGGGATTGAAACTGAAGAAAAGATACGTGTTATACATGAAGTATGAGAAGTCTCAACATGGTGATTGAAATTACAATCGATGGATAAGATAAATTTCAGTTCCCTTTCTCTTAACATAATTTTGAACAAACATTCAAACAGGACTTGATTAGTGTAACAACTTCCTTAACAAAATCCAACAAGAAATACTTCCATTCAAATTCAATCAAAGGCAATTTTCTGGCCTCAAACGTTGTCAGATACATTAGGCTTAAATCAAGCTGAAAATTGCAGTCCTTGGACAAATCACCATACATGATTCTAGACATAAGATTTCCTACCGTCATATAAAGACAGCTTGTCCTCAAACCAATGAAGATAATCAGCATTCCCAACTAAAAAAACGAACCTTTCCACCCACAAGGACCATCAGATGTAGAATAGTAACAACAGTAAAGGCGATGCGAGACTTAAAACCAGAGCAACAAATTAAAAGACCAAACCTGATCAAACTGGCGAAGAAGAGCAACCTCCTGCTCAGTCTTGTTTTTCATCTTCGCCCTGTACTGACAAAAGCTCTGGAACTGGTAAACAAACTCGTCAACCATATCCCACAACCACTGATTAGGCAACTGCATATTCACAGTACCGTGCAAGACCACCTGGAACAAACCACAGTAATTATCCCAACTATCAATCCTCTGTCTGAGAGTGGGCTGGAGGCGAGCGTAAAGGTGCCTGAACCACATTTCGCGATAGAGGAGGCAAAAGACATGGTCGTTATCAACAAAAGGAGCAATGGCGTCGACGGAAGGCCATGGAGTGTCCTTAAACAATCGATCGCTTAGTGTCTGGAAGGAGGTCTCGTACATCTGGTGGATCTCGTAGACATTTTTTTCCCGGATGTAGCGGTAGAGGTGGACGACGAAGGTTTTGACGGAATCGGGGACGAAGTTGGGATCGAATTCAGCGGCAACACCGGATGAAGACGACATAGGGAGCTTCTGGTGTGAATGATCCTCGTAGTCGAAGCTCGCTGCTGCCATGGCTGCTGTTTTCGTGAGTCTAGGGTTTAGTGAGTCAGTGACTACGGCCCCGAGAAAGAGGCGTGAGCATTCACCAATCGACCCCGAAAAGCAATTACAGAACTCGCAAGTAGCAAAGGGTAAATTGCAAAACTACCCGCTATTTTATACGGATAATATTAGTAGAAACTAGAAAGGGGCAGAATTAGAAATATCACGATCAACGAAGGATAAATCTGCAATTAGTTTTCTTGGTGTTGTTCAGGTAAGGCACATTATTCCGGTACGGGCAAGCGGCTGAACGTATAGCCGACACGTGTCCCGGAAAAAAAAGTTTTTTTTTTTTTTTCCAGAAACGAGTTAAAGTAATAGTTCAAAACTTATTAAGGAATAGTTTATAACTTATAAAATGATAGTTCATGAATTATAATACAATAGTTCATAGTGCAAAATTTATAAAGGAGTGAAAGTAATAGTTCAAAACTTATTATAAGATAGTTCATGAATTATAATTGAATGGTTCATAATTATAATAGAATATTTCAAAGTGCAAAATTTATAAAGGATAGTGCATAACTTATAAAATGATAGTTCATGAATTACAATTGAATAGTTCATAACATATAAACGATTAATTTATAAATAATTTGATATAATATATTAAAAAGTAATAGTTCATGGATTATATGGGAATAGTTTAAAGTTTATAGGAGAATAGTGCATAAATTATAACATGGTAGTTCAAACAAATTTTCATTCGTTTCTGGAAAAAAAAAACATTCGTTTCGAAAAAAAAAGAAAAAAAAAATCCGGGACACGTGTCGACCGTATCGCATTAATTGAACAGTAACTTAACAAAAGCCTACTTTTCTAACCAAAAAAAACCTGCAATTATTTGCTTGATGAAAATAAAAATTACTCATATTTTGGTTTTTTTTTTCCAGAATTTCCCTAGGATGCTACATTAAAAATTGGATCCTAAACTTCGATGCTACATTAAAATCCTGAATTTCCCTAGGAATTGATACTAGTTTAGAAAAATATATGCATCACTGAATAACATAAGTTAATGAAGAAATATAAACAATAAACTTTTAGAATTTATAGTCACATTTGAAAACACATCAATCACGACAAATGATTTAAGCAAATGAGATTAAAAAGTAAAGTTAATGGGTCAACGACCCACGTACTATAGATCGGTGATTAGGGTTCTGCAAACTTGATCCGGTCCGAATCCGGTTTCGGTCCATTATTTTGGGAATTACCGGTCCGGATCCGGTTTCGGTCCATTATTTTTGAAATTTCCGGTCCTTGTTCGAGATGGGAAAGACCGGGTTGGACCGGAATTTTTTTTTATAAATTTAATTTTATATATTTAAAAAATTATATATCTTTTGCGCATATTTAAAAAATAATCTTTTTTTATTTTTCGCAAAATTATTTTTTTTCTTCATTTTATTTCTAGCCGAATCAGTCCGAATCCGGAATGCTCGGACCAGAACGGTCCGATCCCCGGCCAATTTTTTAATTACTAAATTCAGCTCATCCCAACAAATTTTATGGTGTTGCCCCGGCCAGCCACCCATCTCTTATATGAACGACGCTTACATCAAAACAAATTATCTCCTTCGGTTTTATATAGAATATGTAAAGGTTTTTATATAGCTTTAAAATTTAAATTGTTTTATGAAATCATTACTTCAGTTTCCAAAAATTTGAATTTTGTAGAATGGGTTCATGAACACTGAAAAGAAGCTACAAGAGATAGAGAACAAGAATACTCGTAGTTCTTGCTTGCTTTTAGTGCACCTTGTTACAATGAGAGTGACTTCTAATTATAGGTCAATATTGAGTAAATTTCCTAACTAAATAATTAGGGAGGTAAAAAAGATGAATATCTCACCCCTGTATATTTTACAATTCTCTATAGAATTCACCGTACAATAATTTTATACTAGAAGACATGCACGTGACACGTGTGTACAATTTGTAGGACAAGAGACAACTTGGTTTTTCCTAAATCTTTCATCCCAAGTTCTTTCTAATTAAATTTGTAGGCCAAGAGACATGCATTCGACACATGTGAATAACTTCCACGTTGAGGAGTCAAACATCAATGGGAGAGCTTAACGAACGTGTTTTGTCCATGTAAAATCTTTTTAGTATTCTCTCTAATTAGATTTGTAGATAATATTACATTCCTTGAGTGCTCAATTTGTAGGCCAACAGAGAACTTGGTTTTTCCGAGATCTTTCATCTCGAATTATTTCATTAAATACTTCACAGTTTCTTCAAGCTCGTTAAAGGTTTTGACGATATTCAAATCATCAGCATAAAATTGTGTTAATATCAAAACGACTTTTGGATTGCTCGATGTAAACGCATGAGCATATTATATTTGTCATATATCTCTCTTTGAAAAAATATTCACTTAGATGGTTGTATCATAATTGTTTTAATTCATACAAAGATCTTCTCAAATTTTTGAAAAAATATTTCTCATGGCTTCCAAGTGTTGGTCTCGTGTAATTTTAGTCCTTGTGTGACTTTATGTAGATGTCAACATCAAAAGACCCGTATAAACATGCAGTCACGACATTCATAAGGCGCATATGTATTTTTTCAAAGACATTCAGACCAATTAGGAATCTAAATGTGGTTTCATCAATTACTTGGAAGTATGCTTGACCATAATCAATTATCGGAATTTGAGGGGGGG
>BSUD01000004.1:139242163-139285382 GCA_033239045.1 Fagopyrum esculentum
GGGGGGGGCAAACCTTGAGTTACAAGTCTTGCCTTATATCTTACGACTTCGTTTTTCTCATTTCGTTTTCTTACAAAAACTCATTTATAGTCGACTAGTTTTACATCATTTGATATATGGAATACAAACCCAAAAACTTTATACATTTCAAGTGATTTTAATTTTGTTTGAATTGCCTCTTTCCATCTTTGTTAATCTTTTCAACGACAACATTCATCAATTGTTTTTGGTTCAATGTCGTCATCTTCAATTGCGATATCAATAGCCACATAATATGCAAATATATCATCAACAATGATATCTTTTATATTCATTGTATCCATGTATCGACATAGTTTAAAGAGCTTTTATAATTATAGATTTTTTCATCATCATCAAGGTTATTATATTATTTGGGATGTTCTCAACCTCATTTTTTTTGTCTTTTTCAAGTTTCTCATTTGATTCAATCATCATGACATCTCCTATTAATTATACACTTTTGATTCCTTGTTTTTCTAGGTTTCAAGTCTTTGAATCAAGTGGTCTACCACGTGTTCGACGTGTCATAAATTCATTTGTAATTAACGCATTTGGTTGTACAATGAGTACATTAATTATTGCAAGAGCATTGACTGCAACTGCATGTGTGACTTTACTACGTTCTTAGTGTCCAGATATGTATCTAATAATTGGTTTGAGGAGCTGATATTGACACCCTTTTTCAATTGATAAAGATACCCAAAATTTGATATTGCAACACTAGCCTCTCGCACACTATGTGCGAGAGGAAAAAAAAATTGAGCATGTTCCCTCGCATCATATGTGCGAGTGAGTAAAAAGTTGGTAAATTTTGAACCGTAAATTTAATGTTACGGCTAAGGATTAAATTTAATGTTGCGGATAAAAAGTTTTAGTATATATATGGGTTAGAATTTGGAAGATGGATAAGAGTTTAAAAGAAGTTTGAAGAACATTGGAGGGTGTAAAGAGAGGTTTGAGAGAAAGTTAGTAGTTTTTGTTTTTACAAAAACATGTCTTCAAGTTCTTCGGATGGAGGAGGAAATCAAGTAGATCAAATTGAGGTAAGTTTTTATTATTTCGAAATATATAAATTTCATTATGTTATATTTTTTATTGTGCAAACCTTATTTTGTTAACTATTTATTTATTTTTTAGATTTACGATGATCCTTCATTGAACCAAAATGAAGGACCCGATTATTTGGGGATATTCGTAACAGACAGATGGTGGAATGATAAAGATTCCATGATTGTTTGGGCTCAAGCCGTGGTGATGAAATATTTTATGTTGCTTACGATAAAACGGTCATGGAAAGCGTCAGATTCACGGAGTTATGGTATGGTGCAGTTAGCATGTGAACAATCCGGAAGCAAGAAGGTTGAAAAGAAATAAGTTATAGATTAAATGATGTCCCGGTGAAGACTCGTCGCAGCCATTTGAAGAAATACGGTTGTCCATTTTTGTTAAATGGATATGAACAAGCAAAAGATATGTGGCGGTTGGGTGTGGATTTTATAATCATGCATTGCCAAAACACCTAGAAGGTCACGCTTTTGTCGGTCGTTTGACGAGTGAACAATTTCAGGATGTGGAAAGGGCAACAACTGTCGGAACGGCACCGAAGATTGTTCATGAGATGTTGAGACAAAAGTATGAAAGCAGTTGGTCGGGGAGACAACACGTATACAATATACAGACGAAGATTCAAAGGTTAAAGCGAGGAGAAATGAGTCCGACGCAATTGCTATTCAACATGTTGGTGGAAGGAAAATTCATTTTTGGTTTCAGGGAATCTGACGATGAAAGCTTGCAAGACATTGCATTTTCCCATGAGCAATCGATCAAGCTATGGGAGAAATAACATTACGTCATGATCATGGACACCACCTACAACACTAACATATAACCTTTAAATACGTTAATTTTCACCATTTTAATAAATTTAGTTAGTAGTATAATTAATTTGTTTTTTTTTCTTTTAGGTTCAAAATGTCATTTGGAGATTGTCGGTCAAACATGCACCGACTTAACATTTCACTTGGGCTTTGCGTTCATGACAAGGGAAGATGTCGATACATATAATTGGGTGTTGCACCAAGTCGAAGTGTGGTGTTAAGAGTCTAAATACCGACCGGAGGTGATAGTGACCGATCGGGAGCTTGGACTTTTGAGGGCTATCCCTTGGGTTTTTCGAGATGCAGCTCATCTGTTGTGTTCGTGGAACATCGACTGTGAGATAGAGGGACAAGCCTTTAAGAAGACAAGGTCAGTAACTGTGCAACATAAATTTCAAAGTGATTGTACGATTTTATTCAAATCAAAGTCAAGTGCTACATTTGAGGCCTGATACCAAGCAATGATCGAGCATTGGGGAGATCGGTGAGGGTTGATGGATTACTTGAACAAGACACGGATATGTCTTAAGGAAAAAATTGCAAGTTACTTGGTTGACCAACATTTTCACCTTGGTAGCCAAGCCACAAACAAGTATGTTTCGTTTTAATAATATTATCTTTTGAATCACTAGCATTGCATATTTTATGTCATGTATAAAATTAACTTTATGTGTAGGGTTGAATCTGCACACTTTTCTTTGAAGAAGATGTTTGATGCATCTAACTTCCGACTCTCGACATGTATGAAGCATATCAATTTGATATTGAGGGATCAAATTCGTCGATTGATGGCATCATTGGATCAATCCCAATTCAAGATTCCGAGTGAGGTTGCAAACTTACCGATGTTTCGCCAACTATTGGATAGAGTTTCCGATATTTGCCTACGGAATTTGTATGCGACGTGCATCACTGTATGCAAAGGAATATACCTTGAGAATTGTGTTAAATGTTTTGTGCGGTCATCTACCATATTACCTTGTGCACATGAAGTGGTGAGTATCATGAGAGAAGGACGGGTTTTCCTCGTGATGAATGTCCATATATTTTGGCGTGAGATCGATTGGTATGAGGTTCAATCGAGTGGTTCAAACGAACCAGTTGAGATCAATGAGAACCAAATGAGAACAATGAGAACCAGATGAGAGAAGGACGGGTGTTCCTCATGACGAATGTCCATGTATTTTGGCGTGAGATCTATGGGTATGGGGTTCAATAGAGTGGTTCAGACAAACCAGTTGAGATCAATGAGAACCACATTGCTCTCATGGACCTCAAAAAGGCAATGGAGTTGAATTTCTTAAACAAGAATCAAACTCGATAATTAGGTAACATTTATTTGACTTATATTTTTTTTATTTTCATCTTTTAAGTTTAAAATTATTTATTTATATTCGTCTTCTTTTACGTTATTTTTGAAATATTTATTTTCTTATTTTTGTCTTTTATTTATCTCTTGAAATATTAATTTACTTATTTTCGTCTCTAAGACACCTTGTGGAGGTCAATGCAAAATCCAAAGATAGTGAATTTGAGAAACCCTAAAGTTCTGAATCCCAAAGGAAGACCGAAGAAGGACATCAGGAGGAAAAAGACGGGGTTTGAGCATGTTCGAGATGATAGTAGACAAGCGAGAGACGATAGGGAGAAGAGAAATCAAAGGATGGACGAGGGACGACCGGTCATTATTAGTGGTTACAACTTCGGTGTAGAGAACTTCGATTCATTCATGGTTCCTTATGTTACACACTTGCAAAACGTATTAGGTGATGGAAATTGCGGATTTAGAGCTCTTATTATGTTGTTGAAATTCACTACGAACCCATATCGATACATTGCCCTCCTTCCTCTCGGAGATGAAGTTGACGATTTTACAAACCATCCCAACTGGCTACAACGGGGTTGTTTTGCACCAAGGTTCTACTGGTTTGAGATGCATGTATATGGTTTATTTTTCACCACTATTTACCAGTGCACCCTTATTTATTTAGATTGGTTCATGCCACATACATGCCTTCCCCTAATCCGACAAAAAGCCGCACCCAGATCATCCCCGCCTAACTCTACCTTGTTCCTTTGTCGGGATCATCACTCTTTTCACTTTGTTGCAGTATGTTTATAAGTTTTCTAATAACATTTTTATTCTTCTTATAATTGTACTAACAATCATGCTTACCTATACTTGTGTATAGATGTGGTGCTTTGAAGGATGTCCAATGCCACCAATATTGAATGTTTGGTTGCAACTTCATGATGATAGTGTGGCGGGATTGAAGGTACAATATCAAGGACGCATCCAAGAATTTCAAAGATTGCGAGCATTGCATCATCGACAACCGGCGTAGTCATGTTTGTCATGAAATGCATTGTCTACCTATAATGAAAGTTATGTTTATGCTTATGTTATTGATAGCATGAAATATGACCATGTTTTAGGCACTTGTTTTGGTTGTTTTTCCTCTTTTGTTGTGTACATGGATATGAGTTTGAAGCATTTATGAGCACATTCACCTATTTTGTCGATATAGAGATCTACACAAGCTTTGTTGTGTTTTTAGGTGAATAAAGACTTGGATTGGAGCATATATGGAGTGAATAGGAGTATTTGATCATGCTAGACATCAAGAAGATGCATTGGAGATGCTAAGGAAGGAGCATGATTAGAGAGCTTTACGAAACAAAGGCTTTTACAAAGGAATTGGAGTTTCCACGGCCAAACATGGAAACCACGACCGTGGTTTATGTATTGAGGTCGTGGAAAACAAGGTCGAGAGCAACAGAAAGGTTTCACGGCTCATTGCACGCCCGTGGAAGTTTGTACTTGACCGTGATTTCTATAACGGTTGCCACGTGTCATATTTGCCACGTGTCATATTTGCCACGTGTCATATTTGCCACGTGTCATATTTGCCACGTGTCATATTTGCCACGTCAGCAGCGGTTAAGCAGGCTGGAGAAAGGAGGAGACTAGACGTCTTGCATCCAGGGAATTTCGAGAGCATTGCTTAGGAGATTTTGGAAGATTTTATTACGTACAGGAAAGATTCAGAGAACGACGCATTTTGAGATTGCGTACTTGGAGATGATCTTAGGATTCCTTTTGAAGACGGATTGACATCCCGTTCTTCATTGTTCCTAGAGATTTTTGTGAGGTTTTATTTTCTTTGATTCTACTTTCATTAGAACACAAACACGCTTTGGTTTATTTTGAGATTGATTGTTCGGATATTATTGAGTCTTCAAGGTTTTACCCTTTTTCTCTTTTAAACTTGATTATTGATTTAATGATGATGATTGTTGGCTAAAACCCTTAAGCGATTCTATGGTGAAGGGTTGATAGTTATGGCATAGATGATGATAGATTGAACCAAAACAGATTGAATCCTGAGAGTTGCGAGAAAACCTCGTCGTCGAGGCTTTCCACGGCCTGTTCTTAAGTTCCACGGCCGTGGTTCTTCAAGATCCGACCGTGGTTTCTTCTGTCGTACGTCCTTTGCTTTTGCTTTGATCCAAAGTTAAAGGTTTGCTTTAACCTATCCTTGGCTTGCTTTTTCTAGGTAGTAGTGAGACTCAACATCCTCTACTTCGGTTTCGAGTGTCACAACCTTCGTTTTGGCTTATCTTTGATTCCCTTGGGTTTGGGCATAGGTATTTGAGAGTAATTCTTATCCTTTGATCCTTTCTATACTGCAGCCTCAACAACCTTTATAGAGAGAGTCTTTGGGTGAGACATATGGATTTTGGAACTTCACCGTACAATTCCCTACCTTACATATACCTTTGAAATCCCGACTCTGTCATTTTATCTTTAGAACATCTTGAATCAATTGCCACAATTGGATACCTGAATCTTTAGAATCGTTGATTTCCCAATTGATCTTTATAAAATCTTCTTGATTGCTTGACGATTTTATAAACTGAATTTGTTCCCCCCAAATACTTGAGTTCGATACTCTGGAATTCTTGTTTTACTACGCCGATCCGTACACTGCGGGTTCGCTTTGCTTTGATTTCAGTTTTATAAAATTTAAAGCTTATTTGCATGCACACTTTCGAGCGAACAAGTTTTTGGTGCCGTTGCCGGGGATTTGGTTTAGGCCAAATTCGGTTTTCGGTTGTCGGGCTTGGGAGTTTTTGGCGCCGTACACTGCGGGTTCGCTTTGCTTTGATTTCAGTTTTATAAATCTATCTACTTGAGTTATTTTTTTTGTAGAATTTTTAGGTATATGCGAAGGTCTAGATCCACCAAAGACCTCGTTCCTTTTGATCCCGAACTAGAGAAAACGTTGAAGAGAAAGTTAAGAGAGAAAAAGATGGCTGAAAACAATGAGAAGAGCATTCAAGAGGATTTAGATGAAACTCAAGCTCAACTCAAATTAAGTGAGAGAGCACGTATGGAAGAAAAAGAGCAAAATCAGTTTCAAATGGATGAGCTCAAGGCGATGATTTTAGAGATGAAATTAGAGAGAAACAACGCCAAGAAAAAGAAAGCTAAAGCATCTAAAGCTGAATCATCCGATGATGATGATATGCCGGAGTCAGAGGAAATACAACCAATTAATCCTTGAGCTTATGTTGATCCTCGCGTTCATGCTAGGGACGAGAGATACGCTAATTTCGTGGTTGAACCACGAAATCTTGGGCAACGAATGGACCTAATTCAGCAACCACGCCGTTTAGGTGTGAATCTTGGAGAGAAAGATGATCATGACTTTGGACTTCGCCAACAAGTCATCACTATGCTCCGTTAAAATCAGTTTGGTGGAATGGAAGCTGAATCTCCGCATCAACATCTGATAAACTATGAGATTCTTATGGAGAATTTGAAGCCTCAAAGGACTATCAAAAATAGCTACAAGTTGAAACCGTTCTTCTTTTCTTTGAAGGACAAGGGATTGACTTGGTATCAAGCTCTTCCACCTGGAAAACTTAGCACATGAGAGACTTTAACTTCGGAGTTTCTCACCAAGTTCTTTCCGCCATCCAAAACAGCAGAATTGAGAGGTAAAATAAATGTTTTTTTCCTATGAAACCTAACGGAAGTTTGTTTAAATCTTGGGAAAGGTTTCAAGATCTCCTATTGGATTGCCCACACCATGGCATCTCAAAGTCGGAATTATTAGAGATCTACTACAAGGGACTAGACGCGACAACACAATTCAATCTTCAATCCCTTTCATGTGGAACTTTCATGGATATGAGAGAGGATGATGCTTGGGATTTCATTGAGAAGCAAGATAAAGTGATTGAGAAGTATTCCCATAGGAAAGCTGATGATGGGAATCGAAACTCCGGAGAACCGTGAGCGAAATTAAATTCAGCACCTCAAGCTCAAATTTTCTCCCTCAACAATGAAATCAAGGAGCTGAAGGAAGTCATAAAATCCAGCCTTCAAAAGACGAAAGGGCAGGACGTTGGCTACTTAGGAAGGGAGAACAACAATCAAGGAAATAGGAACAATTACCGGAACAATAACAACAACAACAACAACAACAACAAAACAACAACAACAGGAATGCCAACAACAGTTGGAGATCCAACCAACAAATTCCGGTAATCCCTATTCACATGCTGAAAATTCACTAACACCTCCTTCTTCTTCTACCCCTTTGAAAAGTTAGGGGCAAACGTTAAATAGTTCAAGCAAACCGGAGAAGGATAGACCCGATCCTATGCTGGAAACGATCTTGGGAAAGCTACAAGGATTGGAGAATTACATTACCTCGGTTGATAAAGCACAAAAAGCTTTAGAGAACTAAGTATTCAGCAAGGCTGAAGAAGTTCCAAGAGATCAAGGGAAACTTCCTGGAAAGACGGAAGATAATCCGAAAGGAAGGGTGATGGCAATTACAACAAGAAGTGGTGCAACAACCACCGACCCACAACCCAAATTCGTTGAAGTTCCCAAAGAGAAAGAGAAAGATAAGTGAAAGGAGTAGGAAGATGTATATGTTCCTCCTCCAGCTTATAAACCTCCCTTATCATTCCCGCAATCAAGAGCAAGAGCGCGTCTAGACAAGCAATTCGGTAAGTTTATTGATCTTATGAGCAAACTGCATATTAACATACCTTTTATTGATGCGATTTTAGGTATGCCCGCTTATGAGAAGTTCTTGAAAGAGATCCTCTCTAACAAGAGGAAGCTGGAAGACTTTGGAGAAGTCAAGATGAGTTCGGAATCTTCGGAGCTCAACAAAAAACGATGACGGAAAAGATGCCCCCAAGGTTAAGAGATCTGGGGTCATTTTGCATACCAATAGGAATTGGAGAGGTCACATATGATGCACTTTGTGACTTGGGAGCAAGTGTGAGCATTATTCCACTTGCCTTGTGTAGGAAGGTCGGTTTAGGTGAACCTAAACCGGTGAAAATGACGTTGTATATGGCGGATCGATCCATTACTCAACCCGTAGGAATCATTGAAGACGTCCCGGTTAAGCTCGGTAGATTCTATATCCCTATAGACTTTGTTGTGCTTGATATTCCTATAGATTGTCCGGTTTCGATCATACTCGGGAGACCTTTTCTTGCAACTTCTGGCTGTATAGTTGATTGCAAGAACGCTAGATTGACCTTCGATATTGGAGAAGAGAAGGTTGAGCTTGTCCTCTCGACTTTGATAAAAGAACCAGCACTTGGAGAGGACATGTTCAACATCTATGACGAAGAGGTATCTAGGGAGGAAGTAAGTTCGATCTTATTGAAAGATCCGTTGCAAAAGGTCATACCCAAGAGCATCATGGAAAGAGGAGAAGAAGAGGATTGTAATGCCGAGGTTGATGCTTTGGAAGAGCTAAAAGAAGTGCAAGTTGAAGAATTCGAAAAATTGTACGATGGCTCCGAAAACGTCAGAAACCACGGCCAGTCGTGCTTTTCCACGGGCGTGATTTCACCTATTCCACCCGTGGAAAGTTATGTCGAGAGCAAAGATTTAATTCAACCCATTTTCCACGGCCTCCAAGACACTTTCCACGGCCGTGGAAGTAACAGTGATGCCGTGGTTCTGGAAAATGTTGAAGATGACTCCGTTCTTTCTACAAACATTCATGATTCTTCTTCCAACACTTCACACCCTTTGAGACTTCCAAGGAGACGTCGCACAACCCTCAAGACACTCCAAAGGCATCAACAACCTTGGAATTGAAGTCACTTCCCACACATCTTGGGTATGCATTTTTTTAGAACTAATTCTACGTTTCTCGTTATTGTTAGTTCCGATTTGAGTGAAGATGAACATGAAAAGCTCATGATTGTTTTAAGGAAACATAGGAAAGCTCTAGGTTATACCATAGAAGATCTTGTAGGAATCAAACCATCTTTATGTATGCACAAGATTCTAATGGAAGAGGATTATAAGCCTTCACGCCAACCTCAAAGATGGTTAAATCCGATCATGAAAGAGGTCGTGAAGAAGGAGATCCTTAAATTGCTTGATGCAGGTATCATTTACCCTATCTCCGATAGCAAGTGGGTGAGCCCCATTCAAGTTGTCTCGAAAAAGGGAGGAATGACTGTTGTAGCTAACAAAAACAACGAACTCATTCCAACAAGAACCGTGGCAGGATGGAGGATGTGCATTGACTATCGCAAGCTCAACAATGCGACGAGGAAGGATCACTTCCCGATGCCATTCATTGATCAAATGCTTGAAAGGTTAGCACAACACTCTTACTTTTTCTATCTTGACGATTATAGTGGTTTCTTTCAAATTTCGATCCATCCGGACGATCAATAGAAGACCACATTCACGTGCCCATGGGGTACGTTTGCATATAGGAGGATGCCATTCGGACTTTGCAACGCTCCAGCCACCTTTCAAAGGTGTATGATGGTCATCTTCTCGGAATACATTGAGGAAATCATGGAGGTTTTTATGGATGATTTTTCTGCCTCATTTGATAATTGTCTTGCTAACCTCGATCTTGTTTTGTAAAGGTGTGAAGACACGAACCTAGTTTTAAACTGGGAAAAGTGTCACTTTATGGTCAAGGAAGGCATTGTTTTAGGACACTTAATCTCTAATAGAGGGATTGAGGTTGATAAGGCTAAGATTGAAACAATAGAGAAACTTCATCCTCCATCTTCAGTGAAGGGGATTAGAAATTTTCTAGGACATGCTGGATTCTATAAAAGATTCATAAAAGACTTTTCGAAAATCTCTAAACCGCTAACTAATCTATTGATGAAGGATGCTGTTTTCGAATTTTCGAAAGAATGTTTGGATGCTTTTTACAGGATTCGGGAAGCTCTAATCTCAGCCCCAATTATTCAACCTCCGGATTGGAATCTTCCCTTTGAGATCATGTGTGATGCAAGTGACGTAGTTGTAGGAGCGGTGCTTGGACAAAAAAAGGATGGACGCACTCATGTCATCTATTATGATAGCAAGACGCTAGATGAAGCACAACTCAATTATGCTACAACGGAAAAGGAATTTCTTGCTGTTGTTTATGCTTTTGAAAAGTTTCGTTCTTATCTTGTAGGAGCGAAGGTGATAGTATACACGGATCATTCAGCAATTCGGTATTTGCTTGCCAAGAAAGATGCAAAACCAAGGCTGATTAGGTGGATTCTTCTCCTTCAAGAGTTTGATCTTGAGATCCTTGACAAGAAGGGATCCGAGAATTTTGTTGCGGATCATTTGAGTCGTCTACCACATGCTACTAGTGAAAACTTGCCTATTGATGACTCTTTCCGGACGAACAATTGCATATAATGGAAGAGTGCATCGATCTTATTTCTAGATGTAACGAACCTTGGTTTGCTGATTTTGTGAATTATTTGGTTTGTCAAGAAATACCTCCCGGACTATCCTACGCACAAAGAAAGAAGTTCTTTAGGGATGTCCGCTAATACTATTGGAATGTACATCTACTCTTCAAGAGAGGTCTTGATGGCATCATTAGAAGATGCGTGTGGGAAGACGAAATGCAAAGTGTCATTCGTCATTGTCATTCACTTCCTTGTGGAGGACACGCTAGTTCTCACAAAACTAGCGCTAAGGTATTACAATCCGGATTCTTTTGGCCTAATTTATTTAAGGATGTGCAAACCTTTGTTGCTTGTTGCGATGCTTATCAAAGAACAAGAAATATTTCTAGGAGGAATGAGATGCCTTTCAACAATATTCAAGAGGTGGAGATCTTTGACGTTTGGCGAGTTGACTTCATGGGACCATTCCCATCATCTTGTGGAAACCAATACATACTTCTAGTTGTAGACTATGTTTCAAGATGGTTCGAAGTTGTTGCCTCTCCAACTAACGATGCGATGGTGGTTGTTAAGTTCTTTAATAGAACTATTTCCCCAAGGTTTGGGACACCACGAACCATCATTAGTGACGGAGGTTCACATTTCATCGCCCGACGATTTGAAGCTCTACTAGCTAAGTATGAGGTGACTCACAAGATCGCCACACCATACCATCCGCAAACAAGTGGACAAGTAGAGATTTCAAAGAGGGAAATCAAAGGAATCCTTGAGAAGACGGTGTCAAAGACGAGGAAAGATTGGTCATTGAAGCTGGATGATGCGTTATGGGCGTATATAACGACATACAAGACTCCCATCGGCACAACACCATACCATCTTGTGTATGGGAAGTCTTGTCATCTGCCGGTGGAGCTGGAACATAAGGCGTATTGGGCTGTAAAGTGGTTAAACTTTAACATGAAGGAAGCGGGAGAGAAGCGTCTCTTTTATCTTAACGAGCTAGAGGAACTCCGCTTGAATGCCTATGAGAACGCCAAGATCTACAAAGAAAGAGCAAAGCGTTGGCATGATAAGCATATCATTCCAAAGGATCTCGAAGAAGGAGACCTTGTTCTTCTCTTAATTCTAGACTTCGACTCTTTCCCGATAAGCTTAAATCTCATTGGACAGGACCTTATGTAATTAAACACGTTTGTCCCCATGGTGAAGTTAAAGTATGGGGTGAGAAGTGCGGAAGTTTCAAGGTGAATGGTCAACGACTCGAGAAGTACTGACCGGAACTCCAAAATGAGGAAATCGCTCCGATTGTCCTCACCTAAACACTAAGGAACGGTCTAGCTACGGACCTAAAACAAAGCGCTTCTTGGGAGGCAACCCAAGGTATTGCATTCTTGCTTTTGTTTTCGTTTTCTTTCTTAGATCAGCTTAGTTTAGTTGCTTTTGTTTGTTTTTTGTCGATACCTTCCGGTATGTTTTTGTCTTTGGATGTTAGGGATAAGAAACGAGCAAAAGAAGTGAAGAAAACCAAAAGAACGACGAAACTTGGATTTTTGACGACAGAGGATTCCACAGCCAAAGAGGCAAAACCACGGCCGTTGTTTGCTAAATTGGGCCGTGGAAAAGCATGTCGTAGCTAATTAAAATAAAAGAGCCGGAAACCACGGGTGGTCGTACAAACCCACGGCCGTGGAACACCCCGATAGGCCGTGGTTTTCAAGATTTTTACGGCCCTATATAAGTTCTTCTTCTTCACAAACTTCTCACAAAATCTACTCCATCCACGCCCAAAACCACGCCGGAACACCTCTCACTCCCGTGCTTCTTCATTCGGTGACCGTATTGAGCAATTCTTCAGCCTATTTTGAAGCAAATCAAATTCTACAAAGGATTATAACAACAAACTGCACGAACAATCAGAGATCGGACTTGAATTTGGATTTTCTCAAATCTAAACCCTAGGTTTTCTCTCTATCTTCTCCTTGATTGATTTCAATCGTTTTTCTTGAAGATTTTTAGGAGAACTGAACGAAATTGAACTTAGAAGTAGTATAGGACTGATGTTGTTGATTTTGTTGTTGATTTGCTTTGTTTTTGGGTGAATTCGAGCAATTCCACGGGCTGCCTTACAATTCCACAGTCGTGGAATCTGAAGAACAGGCTGTGGTTTTTGAAATTATGTGAGAAAATGTTCGGAACTAGAAAATCAAATAGGAACAAGAAGTAGAAGGGTGTTGGATCCTCTTCCCAACCCCCTCCTATAGTCCCACCAACCCCTAGAGTCCCTATAATCCATGAGGATTATATTGGAGCTATAGAGAAAATCCGTAAACGCAAGGTGATAGCTCCTAGGTACATTGTTATGGAGGAACTCGAGGAGCTGAATGTTGTTGAGGATTTGACATGGTTGTTGGATAGGGCTGGTTTGATTGTGTTTTCTAGCATTAGAGAAGATGCTTATGAGGAGATAACGAGGGAGTTCAGTACTTCATTCGAGCATAGCGCCGTTAACAGAACAGTGTCTTTCTGGTTGATGGAGCGCAATTATAACCTCTCTATTGCTCAGTTTGGAGCGTTGTTTGGGTTTGCTGAAACGTTCAATGGAATGTTCCCTGGGTGTCAAAGCTAAGGAGTTTTGGGGGGAGATTTCTATGATTGTAGGTCATGAGGACCGTTGACAACCGGCCGACTCAAAGGCCAAGCTCATCTACCACCTTGCCCTTAAGATAGCCCATAGGATCCTCTCCGAATGCCTATTTCCGAGGACCGAGACTCCCCAAAAGCTCAAGGCTGATGAGCTTTTCATTTTGTATTGTATGATTGTCGGCCACTCTCCGGATTGTGCTACCATGCTCGCCTCCACTCTTAGCAAGGTAAAGAACAAATCAGCAGGAAATATTGGCTATGGAGGGATGGTAACGCACATTGCAAAACAGCTAGGGATTGATTATTCAGCTTGTGAGAGGGCAGTTGCTACAAGGCCTTTAGGGCTAAATGGTTTCATGACTAGGGGACTCTTGATTCCCCGCCACCGAGGTCCATCTACCGCATCTATGCCTTGGGAAGACAAAGGTGGTAGAGGCATTCCATGGATCGCCGACTATTCTCTTAGACTCAACTGGCAGAACTAGAAGGCTACTTTTGTCTCTATGCATGCAAACCTTCTAGGAGCTCCACCTTACATTCCTGATGAGGTACCCGCTGCAGCTGATGATGATGGTGATGAGGAGATGGGTGGAGACGAGTTTCCAGATGTTGAAGGTGGTGAGCAGGACTTTGGAGCATTCCCGGAGCAACCAACAGACTTTCAGGAGCCAGCTAGGAGGTCCACATACCATCAGCGGCCTTCCGCCTCTTCTTCCTCACGTCGTGCTAGCGTTAGTGAGCGTCCTACGTGGATGGATGGTCCACCGGATTGGATGGGCGCTCAGCCGGCTTGGATGGGCGCTCCTCCAACTTGGACACAACAGCCGCCGGAGTGGATGCAGCAGCGGCCTGCTTGGATGGACCAGCAGCCAGGGTGGGCGACCGATCTTACTACAAGGATGGACAACCTAGAGACCCGCTTCAACAACCAAGATTAAGAGTGCAAGGAGAATGATAAGATCCTCCGTGATGTCTACCGCCAGCAGTTTGGGCGTCCATTCGACCCCAACTTCTACCCTTATCCACCACCGCCTCCTATGTGATGAGATGACCACTTGGTTCGAGCTACTCCACCGTCTTCGTGAGTTTCCTTTTTCTTTTCTTTTCTTTATTTTTCTTACATTGAGGACAATGTGTATGTTAAGTATGGGGTGGGGTGTGACTCTCGTTTGATGTAATAACTCGATACACTTGCTTCGCTTTATTCCATGAACACTTGCATCTTTCTTTTGTTGTCACACGTTTCTTTATTGCATTGCATTAAAAAGCTTTGAAAAACCCATAAAAATTTGAAAATTTTTGAAAAGTATTGTGTTTCTAGGATTGGAGATGAACTCTATGATGAATCTACTTGTGGATTGAATTTTTGATGACTCTTATGTGCTTAAATTGAATTATGAATTGTGAAGAAATTGAATATGTTGTTTGATCTTCTTGCAAGTTTCATAATGTGAAAGTTTTTGTTTAAATCATGTTGAGGAATGAAGGTTGAAATCACAATATAAGTTCTTACACTTCTTTATGAAATGATTAAGGCACCTCGATTTTTCTTGCTTCTTCTTTGTTCATCTAGCCCCTCAATGAAAATGTTTGCCTCCTTTACCTATCCGGGAATTAGGAAGAGTTGATTTTGGCATGTTTGATGTGGGAGGGCCATGAAAGAAAATTTATGCATTCAAAGTATAGAAAAATAGGTTTGGGGAAGTCAATCATGATGATGAGTAACTCGACACCATTCACATAGCCGGGTGTTTGTGTCTTGCCAAAGTCGGATTGAGCGATATTCCTAACGGATTACGGTATGTGCATCAAAGGTTTGAGGCATCTCAAAATTGAGAAACGCCAATCTTCTAGGCTTCGGTTATTGTGCACCGCTGCCCATACTTCCAAAAAGTAAAGTCGAAAAAGAATTTTGTGCTGAAAAGGGAGAGCAAAGCTCTCAAAAGGTGGTTGGTTCAAGTTTGCGAAAAGAAAAGAGTTTGTGTTTGTTCCTTTTTTCCGGATTTGTGCACCACATTCCCTTATAAGTTTCCCACCTATTCATGTTTCTTGACCTTTACTTGAAAGTCCTTAAGATCTATGGAATGTTGTTTGACTTGGTGATCTAAATTGATGTTTCACATGACTGATTTTGACATTGCTTAAGGTTATGATATTTGTCTTGAAGTTTATGCAATATATGATGTTTCCTTTGCTTGACATGATTTGATTTATGTACGTAGAAGTTCTCAAGGAGACATGAAGCAAGATTTGAGAGTGATATATTGATTAGAAGCACAATACCAAAAAGATTGTTTTTACCTTGTTTTTGCATATATATTTCATTCTATCTTATGTTCTAAGTTTTTGAAAACCTTGCTTGGGGACAAGCAAGAGACAAGTATGGGATGTTTTGATAGCATGAAATATGACCATATTTTAGGCACTTATTTTGGTTGTTTTTCCCCTTTTGTTGTGCACATGGATATGAGTTTGAAGCATTTATGAGCACATTCACCTATTTTGTCGATATAGAGATCTACACAAGCTTTGTTGTGTTTTTAGGTGAATAAAGGCTTGGATTGGAGCATATATGGAGTGAGTAGGAGTATTTGATCATGCTAGGCATCAAGAAGATGCATTGGAGAAGCTAAGGAAGGAGCATGATTAGAGAGCTTTACGAAACAAAGGCTTTTACAAAGGAATTGGAGTTTCCACGGCCAAACATGAAGAACCACGACCATAGTTTATGTATTGAGGTCGTGGAAAACAATGTCGAGAGCAACAGAAAGGTTCCACGGCTCATTCCACGCCCGTGGAAGTTTGTACTTGGCCGTGATTTCTATAACAGTTGCCACGTGTCATATTTGTCACGTCAGCAGCGGTTATTGGGCTTTCTAACCCTATTTTTCCCTATAAGAAGGTTGGCGAAAGGAGGAGACTAGACGTCTTGCATCCAGGGCATTTTGAGAGCATTGCTTAGGAGATTTTGAAAGATTTTATTACGTACGGGAAAGATTCGGAGAATGACGCATTTTGAGATTGCGTACTTGGAGAAGATCTTAGGATTCCTTTTGAAGACGGATTGACATCCCGTTCTTCATTATTCCTAAAGATTTTTGTGAGGTTTTCTGTTCTTTGATTCTACTTTCATTAGAATACAAACACGCTTTAGTTTATTTTGAGATTGATTGTTCGGATATTATTGAGTCTTCAAGGTTTTACCCTTTTTCTCTTTTAAACTTGATTATTGATTTAATGATGATGATTGTTGGCTAAAACCCTTAAGCGATTCTAAGGTGAAGGGTTGATAGTTGTGGCATAGATGATGATAGATTGAACCAAAACAGATTGAACCCTGAGAGTTGCGAGAAAACCTCGTCGTCGAGGCTTTCCACGGCCTGTTCTTGAGTTCCATGGCCGTGGTTCTTCAAGATCCGACCGTGGTTTCCTCTGTCGTACGTCCTTTGCTTTTGCTTTGATCCAAAGTTAAAGGTTTGCTTTAACCTAGCCTTGGCTTGCCTTTTCTAGGTAGTAGTGAGACTCAACATCCTCTACTTCGGTTTCGAGTGTCACAACCTTGACCGTTTTGGCTTATCTTTGATTCCCTTGGGTTTGGGCATGGGTATTTGAGAGTAATTCTTATCCTTTGATCCTTTCTATATTGCAGCCTCAATTTATAGAGAGAGCCTTTGGGTGAGACATATGGGTTTTGGAACTTCACCGTACAATTCCCTACCTTAGATATACCTTTGCAATCCCGACTTTGTCCTTTTTATCTTTAGATCATCTTGAATCAATTGCCACAACTGGATACCTGAATCTTTAGAATCGTTGTTTTCCCAATTAATCTTTATAAAAGCTTCTTGATTGCCTGACGATTTTATAAACTGAATTTGTTCCCCCCAAATCCCTGAGTTCGATACTCTGGAATTCTTGCTTTACTACGCCGATCCGTACACTGCGGGTTCGCTTTGCTTTGATTTCAGTTTTATAAATTTTAAAGCTTATTTGCACGCACACTTTCGAGCGAACAATTATGTTTATGTCAAAACCTTTATCGGGATCGTTACCTATATTGGATGTTATGTTTGTCTACATATATATTGAATGTTATATATGTCTACCTATATTGAATGTTATGTTGCCACCTATATTTGAATTCTTGGATCTATTTTCTCGTTTAGATAAATTTTAAAAATAAAACAAAATGATCCATGAAATACAAACATTGTCCTTCAAAATGTAAAAATACAAACATAGTCCATGAAATACACACATAGCTCATCCAAATGGGAACTAGTTATAATGCGTTGGTTGACTAGGTTGTGTGTCATAATCTCCTTGGGTATCTCTCCAATGATGTGTCATTGGATGGTCAGGCTCATGACCACCTAACATCTCTCTCAACCGCGATATATGCTGCTCCGTCGGCCGGATCCCCTCTCCAATCACCCGTGCAAGCACAACCCCAACATGTTGAGAACACTATCAAAAAAATATGATCAGAAAAATATGTTCAAACAAAACTAGTTCTATTACAACAATTGTTTGAAGCTAAATATGGAAACATCTCAGTTATCATCGTACCAAAATAAATCGAGTTGCAAGAGAAAGCTCATATCCGGAACCAACACCCATCCATGACTCTCGTAGTAAATACGGGTGACAATGTCGGGCATACTAATGCATGTACCGTGTTGTGTCCTGCCATGGGGCATACGCATACATAGTAATTTGAAAAGAGCTCAAACACATGGACAGATGACAAGCCTTCCACATGTACGTCTTGGGTGAAAAATCCAACATATAAGTCCTCCCCGAATCTGGCTTATGCCTATGTACTTGTACAATAGGTGGGGGGATGTCCCGGATCCGTCCAAACTGTCAAACAACCCTCTTTGGCATATAAGACTCAAATATCGAGCCATACCTGATAGTCCCTCTATACATGGACACTTCTACGTGTCTTGTCCATGTCATAGACCTACTAGAGTACGGGAACCACATAACGTCAGAGGCATTCATGCTCTCTAAGACACCACGGATATGTGATAAATGCCTCTCTAAACGCACACCCGTATGATATGCAAAGCTCTCAGTGCCTAGGCGGTCATTTATGCTCCGACGCCCCATGTTCGCATCAACCTCAAAATACGTAGAGATCCAATGCTGGATCCAGTACAAATGTTAATATAAAAAACACTTTTATTTTGGAAGAAAAACAACACATAAATATCTTACCCATATGAGCGGACTAAATCCGGCCATCTGCCTCATATATGTGCACGAGCCCTCCCCCAATTGTCGATGTACTTTAGCAAGGGTGGATGTGCCCCATGCCAACTGATGAGTGCGTGTATGATCCTGAACAAAGGTCAAGAGTTACCACTTGACCTTGTTGCCGGTCTTGTCCATAAAAAGTGTTAGCCGAGAAAGAAGAATAGTCACGTAGACACAATTGCTTATATAGGACCACCTCCCTCGATCAATGCCTCCATCCTAGACTCTATCTCTGTTGTACAAAATCCGCTATTCACACGGACTTGATGTCACTCAGCCTTTTTCCAATCCCCAAATAAATATTGTGTCGTTTCCCGTATATCCGGCTACGAATCAAACCCCCTAGGTCAGGTTCGTCTATGGGAAGTCCGGTAATGTGAAACACATCATGCAATGTGATGGTCATCTCCCCAAAAGACATGTGAAATGAGTTCGTCTTGGGATGCCACCTCTCTACAAATGCATGGATAAGAGTATGATCCACATTGCTCATCTGGATTGTGAATAATGGACATGTCCCCGAGTTATCAACTAAAGCCCGCCACCCTGCATCCAGTGGCTTAGCCAGCGGGTTTTGTCAGCGGGGGCAGACGAGTGTTCTTGAAAATATATTTTTACTCAATATATGTATTAAAAGTAACTATCGATAAGAAAAAAAACATACTTATTAATTAAAATATACGCATTATAATCCATTACTACAAACTATAGTATAAAATCACAAAAGAATTCATGTCTACGGTAAACGGGGTAAATCCGTCTTTCGAGTTTTCATATTTTGAAAATGTTGCATGATGACTTCTGTTTCAATGCTTCTAAACAAATTTCTCTCGATATAGCACACCATAGAATCGTTCAAAAACTCATATCCCATCTTGTTTCGCAACTCTCTCTTAATGATCTTTATTGCTGAAAATGCTCTTTCCACTGTAGCCTTTGCAACTGGTAGTACTAAAGCCAACTCAATCAGACGATATATCAAGTGAAAAACTTTGTGAATTCCTAACTCAACCATCTTCTTAGCAACACCATCAATATGTTGTAATGTAGAAAAACTTTCATTTCTCTTCATTTCAACAATCCACAAACTGCAATTGTCGTTTAAGCTCTATTTTATCACATTTTGAGAAGTCGTGTGGATATAACTCTGCAAGGCGAAGTAACTTTGACTCACCAAAGTGGGAGAACAAATTCTTAGGATCAAGACATGTTATACATGTCAGTAATTCTGTACTTGACTCACTGAAACGATTCTCCATCTCAACACGAATTTGATCAAGAACCTATAAATATAGCATAAAATTAATAATATCATACAATCATTGTTAATATAGACCGAAATAGTCAAACATTTGAAAACAGATTCACTCAAAATATTAAAAGTACCGGACAAAATATATCAACTCGGAAGTGGTTGTAGTTTGTTCTAACATATCCAATACGTCTAGCACGGCGACCTGGAGCATCATCATCCATGTTTGGAATGTCGATATTATACTTAACACAAAAAGTGTTGACATCTTCTATTCATTTATCCCATCCGTTCTCCCTCAGCTCTTGCAACTTCTGTTTTGTAGTTTGAACAAAACTCACCGCCTCAATAATATTTTGATCCTTCTGTTGTAAAAATTGTGACAAAACACTTGTCTATCCCAATACATTTTCCATCAAATGAGCAATAAAAACAAACTGATAACTCCAGGTCATAATTTTTTATCCTTCTGTTGTAAAAATTTTTACAACAGAAGGATCAAAATGTATTGGGATACACAAGTGTTTTGTCACAATTTTTACAACAGAAGGATCAAAATATTATTGAGGCGGTGAGTTTGGTTCAAACTACAAAACAGAAGTCGCAAGAGCTGAGGGAGAACGGATGGGATAAATTAATAGAAGATGTCAACACTTTTTGTGTTAAGTATAATATCGACATTCCAAACATGGATGATGATGATGCTCCAGGTCGCCGTGCTAGACGTATTGGAAATGTTAGAACAAACTAGAACCACTTCCGAGTTGTGGATTGTTGAAATGAAGAGAAATGAAAGTTTTTCTACATTACAACATATTGATGGTGTTGCTAAGAAGATGGTTGAGTTAGGAATTCACAAAGTTTTTCACTTGATATATCGTCTTATTGAGTTGGCTTTAGTACTACCAGTTGCAACGGCTACAGTGGAAAGAGCATTTTCAGCAATGAAGATCATTAAGAGAGAGTTGCGAAACAAGATGGGAGGTGAGTTTTTGAACGATTCTATGGTGTGCTATATCGAGAGAAGTTTGTTTAGAAGCATTGAAACAGAAGTCATCATGCAACATTTTCAAAATATGAAAACTCGAAAGACGGATTTACCCCGTTTACCGTAGACATGAAATATTTTGTGATTTTATACTATAGTTTGTAGTAATGGATTATAATGCGTATATTTTAATTAATAAGTATGTTTTTTCTTATCGATAGTTGCTTTTAATACATATATTGAGTAAAAATATATTTTCAAGAACACTCGTCTGCCCCCGCTGACAAAACCCGCTGGCTACGCCACTGCCCATAACCTACTACCATGTCGTTCATGATATATAAAGCTTCTGTTTCGAGTTCATGATATTTCATAACAAACTGAAGGTTCATCTAGGATATGCTCGTACATTTCTTCATACTTTTCTTTGGGTGGAATTGCCTCAATTTGAAACAAATAGTGGATGAACATTGGAAAAACAAACAGATGGCAAAAATCTAGGAGCTGAATTTTACGTGTAACATGTTTTGCTCATTAAGCACCAACTGCTTCGAAACATTACCAGTTTGACTATCACTTGCAAGGTCAGGAACAAAGTCAGCTCATGTCATCAATTTTTATTTGTGTTTATAAACCATCGGTTGTTTTACATCATCACACAATTCATTCCTTAACTGCATCAGAAATTCTATTTTTATGTGATGATACAACATGCTCTTTGATGAAGTCAGAGCATTAGACGATTCATTTTGTTCTTCTTAATTGCAAAGTCATTGTTTCCCTTCTCAGTAGCAAATGAGGTTTTTGTGAGGTCTGTCTATACCACGACATCTCTTTGTTCACCCTATCTCTATATGAATTAGATACACTAAACACAAAAAAAATGAGACACTAGTCACACTACGAGTACGAAAAACTGGGAAGTACGACATACATGGTTAGGGTGTGTTTGGTAACTGCATAGTTGATATTGTTACACATTTTTATTACCTTAGAAGGAAGTAAATAGGGTCTAACTACAAGGAATTCACACAACTCTTTTATATTATTCTTGGACTTGTTATGAAATAGGAAGGCTAATAGTTATGATGGATGCAGTAATTGGTATATTGAGTGCAATGGATTGTTGGGTCTGCCTTCACAAATAGAATAAAAGGAAATCTAATCTGTTTGCTGTTTTTCTCTTTTTGCACTTAGACATTTTCTCAAACACGTAGAGTGCATCTTAAATCATTTATACAATATTTAAAGATGGTTGAATCACCTAATCTCTAACCCTCGTATAGCACCCATAAACAGACCTAAAAATTGCACCTCAATTTGAACTTGTACACCATAATCAATACTTTTCAAACATTCCAAAAAAAATGAATACAGTTGAATTCAGGCAACAAAATCCAAAACATATCAGATGGGATGGGGTTGAACAAATCAAATAAGAGGAGAATGAGTGAGTTGTTACACATTGCGGATGTAAATAGAGTTTGGTCTTCGTCGAACCTCGAAAAGATCAATAGCTTCTATAACACCGACAGTCGGGCGGCGGACGAATTGAAAGAAAAGGCAACAATGGGGAGTAATATCAGTCGGAGTTTTTTTTTTGAAAGTATATCATTCGGAGTTTTGATTGGGATAAATAGAGAACGAACCTCGGCAAACAGTGGGGAGTAAACGGGCTCAAAATGCAGCAGACTAGTAGAGAGAGGAGAGACGGGATTTTTATTTATTTTTCTAATTGTCTTTGAAACGCAGCGTTCCATCCTTTGGATGTAAAACTCATCGTTTAAGCGTCGGACGTCAGGACATCTGGACATGTGCTCGCAAACACCGCTCTTTTTTTGGTTGACTACAATGGTAAGGAGTTAGGCTTGGTCGTCGTCGTTGGTGATCATCAATTTTATTTGGGATTTCTCATACCGTCGCCGGATAATCTTAGTCAAAAGTTGTATTACCGTTAACTTTTCTAAAAATGTGTTTAATTTGTACCTGCATGAAACCGGACAAATTGAGAGATATGTTGGAGATAATAAGATCGATTTTCATGGAGGTTTTCACATATTCATGATTGAATTGATAATCGTGAAATTATCTCCCTCAACTTTAATATTTTTTTAATTTCCATTTCTCTTACTTTCAATAGGCCGTTCCTTAGAGCGAGTGCTTCTGCAAACAAGACCGACTAGTATCCACATTGTCCATAGTCATAGGCAATAGCCGATACATTATGGTATCTTATAATGTAGTCAAACGCACAATGGTCATCACTTCGTTTCGGTCCATCAAATTGAGTTTCAAATTTCCTACCATTGGTGCGGGCCAATGTATTGAGAATATTGGTGAAATAGGGTACCTTTTGTATCTTGTATACAAACTAGGCACCCTATTTTCCACATTAAAAATTAAAAAACAATGACTAGGATTATCATTGTTAATGGGTTAAATATATGCCAGTTTGTACCGGTTATAATTTTTGAATCGTATAATAATCCGAGATAAAAGGCAACCGTTCACAATTTTGAAAAGGAAACTAATATTATGTATGATTCTGCAAATCTTCCAACCTCCTCACTTCAATCAATCAGCCGGCAGTTCCTTTATTCTCGTTCTTCAATAACCCACTTTACTCTCTCCAAAAAACACGCCTCTCCATCGTCATTCTTATCGGATGAAGGTCTGAAGAAGAAACCAACTGAAAGCGTCTTCATTCTCCTTCGTCCAAAGCAAAACAGAACACAGGTTTCTTTTACTTTTCTTCGTCGTACATCGTCAAACAAAGAAAGGTTAGTATTACTTCTCTTAACCGACTTTCAGTATGAGTATTCATCTGTAACATCAACGAAACACGATTTCTTTCAAATTTTATAGTTTCGATACATAATAACTGAAATTAGTGTAAAATAGTAAACATTCGAAGAAGTTTAAGAGACAAAATGTACTGAATACCCAATTTCTTCGATTATTTTAAAATCGATTCATGTATGATGTTCAGAAAGCTTTAGATTTTGTGTAGGTAATGGGTAGTGACTTTGCATGTTCGATTTTTGTAGAGGTTTAACAATTTAAGATGTAATATTATGTACCGAATTCATGTAGGATGGTCTGAAGTTTAAGAGACAATATGTACTAAATACCCAAAAACTTTGAATCTCTTAAAATCGATTCATGTAGTATGTACATTTTGTTTTAAATCTGGTTTATGTAATGGATATTGTCTTTGCATGTTCGATTGTTGAAATTGTTTAACCTATTTGAGATGTAATAGTATGTATTGAATTTGATATCTTCCATTTTTTTTGGATATTTGCTGCTGTTATGGAGAATAAACATTTCATTTGTATTAGAGATATGTAAACACATATACAAGATGCTTTGACAGCTACATTTATGCAGTGGTATACATACACAAAGTTAGATACATGATAATGTTATGTACTAATTGGAATGGATAGTAGAAACATAATGATAATGTACACATTCTGTAACGAAAATCACAAACAGACTTACCATTCGGATACTGAATTGGGAAAAATATGCACATAACGGTTGGACTGAGGACAGTTTATGTACAAATGTATATAATCACAGTTTTCCAGTAAATGGTATACACAAACTGAATTGAATATTGGTTGATAAAATATAAGATATGTACTATATATGTAGAAATGGAAGTGATCATTAGTAACTATTTTTAATATGTACATTTACTGTAAAGTTATACACAAATAGAGTTGGATTTACGTTCATGATATGCAAATCAAGTGTTAATTGTGTATTAGAAAAAACGACAATAGAAATAAATGGATTATGTACACATTCTGTAATTATATACATGTTTATTATACACAAGCATGTAAAGATATGAAGTAGATAGATGTACTTACAACATCTATATGTAAAGAAATATTTATTTAAGACATTCAATTTAAATTTAACATCAATACTGATTATCTTAAATTTATTGTTAATAGAAAATCATATGGCTCGAAAAAAGTGTATGGGACATAAACCTCAAATGAGGAAACAACAGCATAAATCTGAGGCTGGTCCTTCAAAACAGGTAACTACACGGACTGAATTGTGTAGAGTGTGACAGTTAGTATGTTATACATACACTAATATGTACATAACAGGAAAGAATATAAGAATGGTATTATGTGGCAATTTATACATTAATGTACTCATATTCCAAAAAACTGCGATTTTTGTAATCTTCAACTCGAGGATCTTGTACATCTTCTTATTGATTGCCCTTATAGCAAAAATATAATCACAAATTTTGACTTAAATATCATCACTAATCTTAATACCAATTGACACAAAAAACAAAAGACCTCACGAACTCTTGCTGGAAATAAAAAAAATAAGATCGGGCTTTCTAATTTATCCCGACTTGCAATTATATGGTGGAGTATTTGGTTCTTCAGAAATAAAATCATATTTAACAATGATGCAATCCGAACGGATCATAACATCCTAAATTTCACTAAAACCTAGTTCAGAATTGGAAAAATCATAAAACCGACTTGACTACGATTTAAAACATATTCAAAAGAACAACTTACCCAACACAAGAAAGAAAAATAATATTAAATGGGATAAACCAAAACATGGGTTCCACAAACTCAACTTGGATGGATCAAAACTCGATTCGGGAATAACCTCCATTGGTTTTGTTATACGAAATCATTACGGAGATGTTATTAGCTTGAGCGCAAAAACTAAACAACTTTAACTCGGTAGTTAAAGCAGAAGCTTTCGCGCTGAAAGGTGGACTAAAAGAAGCAATAAGACTAAATATAAAAAAAACTGAAATTGAGGATGATAACCTTTGTGTTATCAAGACACTCCAAAGACTTTGAAGTTGCGTTTGAGAGATCGAGATGATCATATCCGACTCCATACTGGATCGGAAGTCCAGGTCAGACATGTGTTTAGAGAAACCAACTATGTTGATGACCGATTGACTCATTTGGGAATTTCGAACCCCAACACACCATTTTTTGATGACCCTGAACTTAGTGCTCTTATTCGCAATGATGCTTTAGGATGAAATATCTTTAGAAGGTAGTTTTCTCCTACCCACTATCCGTTCTAAAAAAACAAATAATAATAAGGTCATTCAAATTCACACGTGAAAACAATATATGAATATTAGTACGTAATAATATGTCGTCATCAAACGAGTCCTTGGACACTAAGGAATTGGCAGTCTACACAAAGCCACCGGTCCTGTTTCCTAGAGTTTTAAAAAAACTCTAGGGGTAGAATTCGTTAAATCTCAGCCCTTAATCTAATTCAACGGATAAGATTCACTCTAACCTATAATTTATTAAAAAAAAGAACAATTACCCCATTTTTCTATCGATTTTATTTTACAGACCCTCTCTCTCCACGAACTTCTCCTTCTACAGAGAGATCTCTCTGTTTGTTGCGCTAGTAGATTGAAGATCATTGACGATTTTCTTGGTTTGGTCTTCTGCGACAAAATTAGAGCTTTTACAAGGGGGGTCTTCTTTGATTCTATTTTGGGTTTTTTCAGCGATCGATTGTGACGGTGAAGGAGCGACGAGGTTTTGAAAAATTGACAGAGGTCCTGCAAGGTTAAGATCGTCTCCTAGAGTACTTCCCTGCTTGTTGTTGTTGTAAACGATTCTGCTACGTCCCTGCTTGTTGATGTTCTAAACTATTCTACTAGATTTTGCTACTTTCCTGCTTGTTGTTGTTCTAAACATTTCCAGTCTGCTACTTTCCTGCTCGTTTCATGATGGATGTATCTACAGATTGGATCCCACAAATAGGTATGGAATTTGATTCAGTTGATGATGTATGAAATTTTTAGGTAGAATATGGAGGAAAGATGAGTTTTAATGTTCGTAAGCATTTCGAGAACAAGAGCAAGAAAACCGGTGAGGTAACTTCGCGAAGATTTTTGTAACGCCTCAATTTTAGGCGCGTTTGCGTTTTATTCTTGCGGGTTTTATCGATATTTAATGGCTTATATATTTTTATTAAAGGTATTTTACGACGCGGAATATCTTTTCGGAGTATATTCTTATTTTGGATGTGTTCGCGTATATCCGCGTTATTATTTTCGGAAATGTCGGGAAAGTTTTCCGATTTAAAAATCCCGATCCGAGTATTTCCGATCGAGTTATTTTATTTTATTTATTTATTTCTTTTTACTTCTCCCTCCTATCTCCTTTTCTTGTGCCAGGCAGCACCACTGGTTCTGTTGAAACCGACCCCTTGCACCCTGCGTTAGCCTGCACCTACCATATGAGCCTAGCCCGACCCTTGAGCGCTGGTTGCCCTCAACTCTTCACGCTTGCAGCCTTCTCTCACCATCCATTCCTCTCCTCACTCCTATCCCCTGCTCTCCCTTTACGTTGCCTCTATTGAAGACATCACCTTCATACGCGTTTCAACTAACCACCTTTGCCTCATCTCGCAGCTCCCTTCCCCTCCCTTGTGACACTGGAACGCGCAGCAGCTGCGGAGCAGCCCCTGGATTTGTCTCCCTCTCTTCACTCTGAATTGGAACTGCAGGAACCTTCTGAATCTTCTTCATCTTCTCAATTGCAAGCAGCAATTGCAAGTAGGCCAGGGACTCTCCACATTGCTTCTGCCGCGCCGGAGACTGCACCGCCCTAGCCCTCGCCCGCACCGGAGACAGAAGGCCGACATCGGCCGCCCTGCGTTCCCCTTTCTCCGCCTGCGCAAGCCACCAGGGAGATAGGTTTGCCTTCGACCTTCACCAGAGAAGTGAGCACTGCTTCCGCCTCCCTCCTTGTGACCTGCACGCCACCGGGATGAGCCCCTCGCCTCGCCTGCGCCGCCGCCGCCATGTGCTGCCCTCTGCCGCCGTCAGTGCATCTCCTTCTCCAACCCTGCATGAGATCTAGCGGTTGAAGAAACCCTTTCCCTTATATTACGTCGGGCACCCTCTTATTTTATGTAATTACAAATTTTACCCACTGTTTTGCATTTACATATTTGGCCCTAATTTTGGAATCTTGCAATATTACCCTGCTGGAATAAATTACAAGAAATAACCCAAAGATTTATTTACAATTTATGACACAAGTTTCTAGCATTTCATAAATTGCCCTTGATAATGTTTTTATGGGTTTTAAATTTGGGATTTACTTGAATTATATTCTTAATATATATACCATATATATTATGCTCATGTTGGATTAATTTCGGGTTACGACTCAAAGATTAAATTATGGAATTTTAATGTTGGTTTTGAAAACGAGTTTTACCTTGGGTTTACGATGTTATACAATTTGCCCGGCATATATATTTATGGTTTTAACTTGGGTTTTAAAAGTGGGGTTTTCTTAGATTTATATATGTTAATAATTCCGTTCAAATTTAGCTTATAAGCTAAATTTGTATAGTTTTGGTGTTAGGTTTGGAAGCATCCCGATAAAGACCTAACAAGTCCAAGTCGACATCCATTGGTCGATTTCCGTCGTTTGACGTCGTGTGAGTATCATTTCCCTCGATTTAGTTGTGTTTAGTATTAGTATCATGCTAGGTTGGATAATCTAGCATATTAGAGTGAATGTCAAGTAGTGGCTTTGGACCTTATGTGAGTTTTGAGGATTTATGATAGTTATAAGGCTTGAGGTATTGATGTTATCTTGTGAGGATTGTAGGGCGCTGAGTGTTTGGGTTGATCTTGCGAGCTTATGAGGATTGAGACTATGGTTGTATGTTGGTTGAGATTGCGGAGTTTAGGATGAGAGTATCCTAGCACATGGGGCTATAGTTGTGATCTTATGAGTTGTGAAGACTAGGAGTGTTATCCTAGTTTATGAGAGTGCATGATCTTGTAAGTGTATATAGAACTAGAAGTCTAAGGACTTCTAGCTTGCATGGGTGGTTGTTGATTATCGTGCCTTGTCTTGAACAGACTTTGGTTATATTCCTTCGGAGAGTTATATCGGTTTCGTTTAGCTATGAGACGAGGTAAGTCTCCGGACTTACTTAGCTCGTATTACTTGTATTAGCATTGATGTGTGTTTGGTGGTGTGTGTTTATTCTTTATTGTTTATAGCAACTAAACCGGAATTAGGACCACCGACCTTTATATTATTTGGCCCAAGTGTATGATAACGGGCGGTGACATCACTGCCTAGCTCTTGCGTAGAGTTAGGAGGTTCTTGGCGACCAGCCCATGTGGTTAGACAGTCGGAGGCATCCGTACCGTTCCATACGGTAAGTGGGGACCGAGGCGAGTTTCGGGAGATTCTCGTGTCACAAAAGAAGTTGAATTAGAACGGGATACGACCTAATAATAAAAATAATAATAAACCGGACTTGTGTGATTTGGTGTACATTGTGTGTTAAGTTGATTTACTTGTGTTTGTGCCTTTCACCTTGATTCTAATGCTTCGAATATTAGCTAACGGTTTTATACCGATTGTTGTAGATTGCCTTGCAGGTTAGGAATGCGGCCGAGAGATCCGGAAGAGTGGACAGTCGGGGTTCCGTACATTTTAGGAGTGGGTTTTGGTTAGAGTCGAGTTGTATATTATTCATGTATATTGTATATCGTGTGGTTGCATTTGGCCCTTGGTGTTGCTTATCGGCTGAAGTCTTTTGTTGTTTCTTTCGGGTTTCCTTTCATTGCATAAAAATGTATTTCAGTTTTGGCCTTTATTTGTACTTTGTTGTAAGATCCGGTGAAATTGTTGTCAGGCTAAGGGTCGGGACTCATTGTGAGGTCCTAACCCGTAACGCCCCGAGTCCCAGGAATTCGGGGTGTTACAATTTTTATGTGCGAAACAGGGTCATCGCCTGATTGACAATAGAGGCAACTTAGGTAAGCGCTGTCGGGCTGAAACTAGAACGGGTTGTCAAGCACGAATTGGATGTTCATTGAACATGATAACGAAAAGATACAAAATACATGATTTCGTATCAGAGCACAACCATCCTCTCCATTCACCAGAGACAAGTCACCTATTGACATCACAAAGGAAAATATCCGAAGCTCAAGCAACTGAAATTGATCTTACAGATGACTTTGGAATTAAGCCTAGAAAAGCTCACGAGTTTATAGGTGCACATGTTGGGGGATCAACTAATCTAGGGTACACACATCAAGATCATAGAAATTATCTACAAAGAAAGCGCCAACGGAGTTTGTTATATGGGGAAGCTGGACGTTTATTGAAATACTTTCATATGCAAACGGTAGATAATCCTTCGTTTCAGTATTCCATTCAGCTAGATAGTGAAGAGCAAATGACTAATGTATTTTGGGCAGATGCAAAAATGCTTATAGATTATGCATCATTTGGAGATGTAGTTGTCTTTGACACTACATTTGGTACGAACAAGGAACATAGACCTCTTGGTGCTTTTGTCGGTTTTAACCATTTCAGAGAACTTGTTATCTTTGGAGTCACGTTGTTGTATGATGAAACTGCAGAATCTTTTCGATGGTTGTTTGAAACCTTTCTTGCAACACATGACAATAAGTATCCGAAGACCATTTTCACCGATCAAGACATTGCTATGGGAAAGGCTATAGGTGAGGTTATGCCACAGACTTCACACGGATTATGTACATGGCATATTATGGAAAATGCATTGAAGCACTTGATTCATGATGACTCAAGTGTTCTTCGAGATTTTAAGGCTTGTATGTGTGAATGTAATGAAATAGCTGAATTTGAGAAAGCTTTCAGTGCGTTGCGGAAAAAAGTGACAAAAGTTGCTTGGTTGGATGGTATATATGCCTTAAGAGAAAAGTGGGTTGAATGTTATATGAAGGATGTATTTTCTTTGAGGATGCGAAGCACGCAACTAAGTGAGAGTTTCAATAGGGATTTGAAAGACTACTTACATTGTAAAATGGATATAATGCGATTTTTTAAACACTTTGAGCGTGTTGTTAGGCAAAAACGTCAAAACGAGATACAATCTGAATTTGCTTCTCGGGAGAAATTGTCTAGAATGAAGATGAGAAGAACACCGCTACTTAAACAAGCTGGTCAGATATACACTCCGAAGATTTTTGAAGCCTTCCAAGACGAGTATGATTGGTCCACAGCCGCATACATCAAGCTTCCAATTGAAGGACAACCAAGTAACGAGTATGTAGTTGTGATTTCTAGTTTTGATGGTGATAGTTCTTCTGACATGCAATATATAGTTTTTGCTGATCCTGTGACTCAAACAGTCATTTGTAGTTGTAAAATGTTTGAGAGGTTGGAAATATTATGTGCTCATGCTTTAAAGGTGCTTGATACGATGAACATTAAATTAGTTCCCGAGAAGTACATTTTGAAGCGATGGACCAGAGAAGCATGAAGTGGTATTGTGAGAGATGTTAGTGGGATAGTTGTTGTTGAGGATCCTCAGTTGAATACTACACGGAGGTATAGGTCTTTATGTCCAGAATTCCAACTCAAATCTTGAGGAATCTTTTACATTGCAACCTAACCACTCCGCCTTTTTACCAGACTCCTCAAACCTTTGAATTAGGGGATAATTACAAGAAACCCCCCACACTTTTGCGTGGTTGAGAAAAAATATCTATAACTTCTTAAATTGTGGAAAATAACCTCAACCATATGATGGATTGCAACCAAAATATGGTTAATGAAGACAACATAGGCTCATAGTTAATGGTTACATGACACCATCAATAATTCAGAAACAATCATTCCTCGGTGTCTCTGCCGTTAGATAAGTTAACAATATGCATTATAATATCCGGGATTCGGACGACCTTTCTCCCGTTTTTTGCATGTTTGTCTGGACCAAATCAAAGTCGAGCCCTGTTGCCTGGAGGACTAAGTAAAATTGACCCTGACCAGACTGGTCCAGGTCCATCGTTTTAGGAAATTCCGGCCCTGGACTGGAAATCCGGGTCGGAAATTTTATTTTTTAAAAAAATTATTTAGAGTAAATTTGCATGTCCGAAAAAAAGGTACATATTTAAAAAATATTTTTTAAAAAAATTATTCTTTTAGTTTTTGCAAACAAAAATTTTATTTTATTTTTATTCCGGACCACTTTCCCGTCCAAGTTTTTCAAAATTCCGGTCCAACCGGACCTGATGCACAACCCTAATGGTTGGACTTTGATCTGTATCCGTAATGGGAGTATCTAGGTGGACAACTTTTTTTTTAATAATTATATTGAGCAACTATATTATATTTAATATATGCTATACAATAAGTAAGTTAGTGCACTATAATTTTCTTATAACAATACTCAATATTTAATATAATTATACAAATTTTAAAAATATTAATTCTCAGAACTCTTGGGTTAGTTCATCCAAGTAGGGTAAACAGACCAGACTTTTCTCTTTGTCCAAATCCGTCCGTTTTTCCAGTAGTCGGGTCAGGGTTGCTTGGGTCTAGTTGACAAATATTGTAAGTTTGCAACCATATAGTTTAGGTTGTTTTTTTATAAATTAATCAATTAAAGCCACCCCAAAGTAGGGTTATTTGTTGCAATTTTCAAATCTGTTATATTTCGCTTTCAAGATTCAAAGCACCTCTTGTTGACTGGCTCATCTGATACAAATTATTGGCCTCGACTCAATCTAGATTTCAGGGATACATTTTCCAAGTTGAATAATTTCTCAACTTACCTATTTAAACAAATTTTATTATTCCTTCATTAATGATTTGATTGTGGAGAGGAAGTCTTGTTGGAAGAAAGCTTCAGATCAAGCAGCAAATCACCTGAAGCTTTCCAAAGTCTCTCTGCCAGTTTCGTGTCATATGACAACGCAGAAGAGCTTATAGTGTTGCCCTTCCCACCAAAGAAATATACTCCAGATGTCTCCTGTTAAACATGATTGCAGTGAAGTTCATAGCAAGGTAAACAAAATGTTTCTTCGTGTCAAAGTCCGGAATATCAAGACGAACACTCACAAGGTCAATGTGTATGCATAATTCAGATGTCAGCACTTTAGATTTGCATGATATTCAGCTGAAAGTAGTGTTTCGAAGCATTCCATCAATAACGTAGTATTAACAAACACCGTGTGTAAACATTACAAGCCCTTGAATCATCTACTATTACCTTTATTAATTATAACTCATGACATAGAGTACAACTAAACAATATTAAAAAAAATGATCATTTTGAGAAATTTTCAACCTAGACTAACTAGTTTAATATGATGTATACTCCAAATTGTCTTGGAAAGCACATGAAAAAGATATGATCGCTGTGAAGTTCACAGCAAGGCTGATGAAAGAAATATCTTACCCTTGAAAACACAATAGATGCGTTTTACTTTCTTGGGCAGAACATGATTTGTAAGCAAGTTCCATTTATGATCTTTTTTTTAGTGAATTCATATGACGGTGTTTTAAACAGACATGCTGAAACTTATAAAAAGGACTAAAATTTAATCAGTGTTAGCCAAGCAAGAACTTACTGGTGGAGCAAAGGCTGCGTCCAGAATTGAGCCAACACCATCCTCCGGATGCTGCAATAATCCTAAGAGTTTCAGCACGAAATATGCTAACTGGGAAGCACATGAAGGCATCTCTCTCATTATGTTGGTTTTTACAACTCCAGGGTCAGCGGCTCTGGATATTAGGAGGTCGAAATATGGTCAGAACAGATCAAATTGAGATTTCTTAAGTATTAAAATGCAGAAAACACCCTTAAATAGGCCAAAACCATCTGTAAAAACAAAATTGCTTTACAACAGGCGGTTTTCTGAATTTTACCCTAATTTTTAATTTAAAAAAGCGGCTACAAACATATTGAAATCAGGCACAAAGTAGAAATCTAGTACTGCTGTACATAGTCACTGGAGATGCAATGAAAAGACCAACAGAAATGCTGAAGACAAATAAAATGTGAAATACAGAACACAGGGGAAGCAAAAACCTACATGAAAGATACGTGGTGAGTTTCCTCCTTCAAGCTAAATAGTCCATGAAGCTCATATGTAAAAAGTAGAAGGCACACTGTAGACAAGAAGGTATGGTCCAACATTAGGTAGTTTGGTTGAAATAAAAGGCGTTGGCAAATTCTTCCTATTAAAACGCGCCGCTATTGTCTTACATTTAGGGCCCGTTTGGTTCCAACTCCGAAAACGGAAACGGAATGGAAACGAATTTAGTCCATATGTATATCCATATTCATGAAATTCTATGGAATCATTCCTTGTATTTACATGCAAAATGTACTTGTCTCCCCATATTTTGTTACCCTATAGGGTATCAAAAGTAATCAAATTCAACTTCAATTACTTCAAATCACAAGGAATGATTCCAACAACTTTCATGAATAAGGGTATACATATGGACTAGATTCGTTTCCATTCCGTTTCCGATTCCGGAGTTCAAACCAAACGGGCCCTTAGAGTATTCGTATACACGGGAATATGGATATGATGGCGATTTAGAAAAAGATAGCCCAGCAACAAACTTCTTGTTAACCTGCATATCACTCACTGAAGCAAGCCACCAATAATTGAGAAAGGAATAGCCTATCTTGAACACAAAAGAAATCCTTCGCAAGAAAGTCACTGTGGAAGTAGATGAGTGTAAGGGTCAGAACACAGTGACATCCTTACCACTTCGATGGGTAAAAGATGTAACATTAATAACTCGAGCCGGAACACGACTGCTCACCAGGAAAGGCAGTAAAAGATTGGTCAAACAGAATGCACCAACGTAATTTGTAGCCATCATTCTGTCAAAGCAGAAAAAAATGTTGAGGACTGAACAATCAAGCATGATAATTTATGTATGAAACATGTGGCGACACGATAATTTAGTGGAAAGATGACTTAGTATGAAGTGGCGGGAGAGAAATGAAAAGAGGGAAATGTGAAAAACCAATCCGATTAAAAACAGAGGGTTTGGACTTCTTCTCCGTGATATACTAGACAGAAAGATCACACAGGCTTCACAAATCGTAATCACATCACTTAGTCAGTCATATGGACAGGGTCCGATCGGTAGAGAGAGTTTATGGGGTTGAAGAGGATGATTGGGGATGAGATTCGAGATAGATTATTGGGGGTGAAGGGGTTGATGAAATTTGTGTTGATCACCGAATGGACCCTATGTCTTATATATTAAGGGGAGAAAAGGACTATTACAGTATTACTTACTCATCAAGACCATCAGCTGTGCTCCTGTATGTGTTGGCAAGAATACCAGCATTATTGATTAACAGCTGTACTGACTGATCCATATCCATGAGGATTAGCCACTGCTCAAATGATGCTTTAAACTTCAAAATAGACGAAAATGATGACATGTCAGCCTCAAAAGCTTTAAGCTGTGCATTTTCATTTTCCTTGATGATCTCCTGCATAATCTATATCACACATCCAATAGGGAGCTTGAGTTTGCAGGTTTAAGGTAGTTCACAAAAGAAGTATCATGACAACCATACTTTAGTGACATATACCTTTGAAAGCAGATGGTTTGATCTTCCAACTACAAGGTCACGTAAACTTCATCTCATAAATGAAACAAATTTGAGCTTAAACAAATGAGTAATACGACCCAAGAACACTAAGGCTGTAAAGTGAAGAAGCAAAGATGAATTCAAATGAGTTCCAACATATAAGGTTGAGTTCGGCATATTTGTTTTGAGTTATGAAAACATAAAAGCTAGTGAGTTGTATGTTAGATGAATGAAGTAGTTTGGAAAGATAAAGCTTTCACCCAAATTTCCCCTCCTCTAATCCCCATACCCCATCAACTATGGCTTTTCCTAGCTTTTTACTGCCTCCGAACGCGAAAAAATGTCGTCTAAGCATTTAGATTTTGATCAAATTTAAGTATCGTTTTATGTTTTCAAGATTATTAATTAAGAGAGAGTTATGAGAATAACTAGATAACACTATCTAGTAAGCTAATACTACACAAACAACTACCGATACCGAATCAGCCTAAATATGATACATGATTAATATAGAGAGACCATCTACAAGTTGAAGCCAATTACTTTTAGATTCCATTGTTAACAGTATATAAAAGAAAGAAAATCTATCACTTGGAAAGCTGAAAGAAGAAGAATTTAAGGAATATGACGAACAAACTTACCTAAAACAACAAAGAAATCCTCCTTCGAAAGAGCATGAGCAACTGCAGCACCCAAACCAGAGGTAGCCTGCTACACACAAACAAATTTCCATCAAATCAAGAAAAAATATTAACACCATTTTAACTAGGGAAAAAGACAAAAGCTGATACATACACCGGTGACAATGCAAACAGGCTTCTGATCACCAGCAAAGAAGTGAGATTTAGAACGAGAACACAATTCCGACTTTTGACTAAGCTGGAAGTATGAAGCGATGATTGAAACCGTCCAGAACACTGACATTCTCCAAAACTCTAGTGTAAGAACAAACCGCAAGGTTCTCAATAGATCTTCCATTGTCGATTTCTGCACTTTCATCTCCACTCTCAATCAATAAATCCTGCCGACAAGCAAAAAAGTTCTAGTAATTATGATAGGAAAGTAGGTTGTTTGAAGGCTAGGGATCAAACGAATCACGAAAGATGAAACTGTTCCCGGAATTCGACGGCAATTAATCACAAAACCACTGGTGAACCAAATTTGATACTAGCACTACATCAGAATTAAACAATCAAATTTGACAGTATATGGAGAGAGACCTCACATAACCCTTTGAGACCATGAACTTCAAAAGCTGACCTTTAGAGACAATCTAGCAATCTGAACCTATGGGTGATTGAGAAACCAATTATCGATGTTATACATAGAATTAGAATTAAAATTTACGTAACAAGAAGTTCAATAGGTATAGAGAGACGTTAAAGCTAATACTTGACACTGAAGATGGTAGTGAGAAAATCATCTTCTATTAGTGATCTTTTCATTGCTTTTTTTGCTTTACGTTGGGCTTTCAGATCAGTGGCGGAGCTGAGGGGGTATGGGTTAAAATTCCGGCAAGAGGTAAGGTTGGGCACTAGGGCGGGAATCTTCACTCATCTACCGCCGACGTTCGCCGTGGACAGCCATACACTCTAGTCTCTGGAACCGAAAGTGTGGAAGTCGAACGACTAATGTTTAACAAAGAAGAATTGAAGACGATGATGACTCAGAAAAGAGGTGAAAACCTAGTAAAATTCCTTTTTTTTCAGCCCATACTCCTGTATTTTAAAGTGAAAAGGTCCAACCCAATACCTAACTAGTATAATACCCGCACCTTGTGCGGGTTTTGAAAAATTGGGGTTATACTTATTATCGTGTTAATATATATATATATATATATATATATATATATATATATATATATATATATATATATATATATATATATATATATATATATATATATATATAAATTAAAATTCTGAATTAAAAGAAGGTTTGACAAAATAATTTTAGTTACATTTTGATAAAAATAAAAATAAAATAAAAACAAAATAAATTAGGATAAATATAACAAACTTAAAAAATTTTTGAAAAAATAAAAACAAAATAAATTATATTAAAAAAATAAAAATAAAATGATTTGTCATAATTTGATTGTTGGTAAAAACAAAAAAAATTTGTAAAAGTTTTAAAATGAATTTATAAAAATTACTTTCTTATACATTTTAGAAATCACTTTTTAAAATAAATTTTTTAAGAGAAATGTGGCGTTGACATGTGGCAATAGAGACTTCTGCTTTAATATATATAAGATAAAATCTATTGGACAATTTTGGTAACTAGGGCTTTTTGAAAAACTATAGTAGTAAGTAGGCTTTTTAATGTTTCAATTAAGTAAATATACTCTAACATTTTGTATTTATTCAAAAACTCTACACACTCTTCTTTCAAGGGGTACATTTACTAAACACAAAGCTAGAAAAAGCCTAGTAAACCAAATTGTTTCAAATCTATTTGAGTGTCTACCCTTAACCGTATAAATTAAGAAATAATTTGGTTTATTATGTTTTTTCTAGTTTTGTGTTTAGTAAATGTACCCTTAAGAGAAGAGTGTGTAGAGTTTGAACATAAATACAAAAGATTGGGGTGTATTTACTTAATTGAAACATTAAAAGGCCTAGTTACTCCTCTAATTTTTCAAAAAGGCCTAGTTACCAAAATTGTCCATAAATTAATCAGATTCAACCTAAGTACATTAAATTCTGCCGGCAATCAATTGCTTTCTTCAATTCTGCAGTTGAGTTTCTTCATCAATTCTGCGATTGAATTTCTTCATCAATTATGTTGTTGGATCGCTGCTGATATTCGATTTCATCTTATTATATATTTGATTCTCTAAGTCATCGGTTCAAATTTGACGGTCGTTACAAAATTGTAAGTTTGATATTTCTTCTCTTAAACTAATTTAATTTATAATTTTTAGGTTCCTTTAATTTAAATAATTATTGATTTATTTATATTAATTGCATATAACATGTTTATATGAAAATGTTAGGAGTTTTTTTGTTTGATTTAAAGTAGATATTTTTAAATTCATTTTATTAAATATTAGTTGAATTAAATTTTATATTTTTTAAATAGGAACATGGATAAATTTGTTATTCGGACGAAAAAACCATCAAACATTTTACAACTGAGGATCCTCAACAACAACTATCCCACTAACATCTCTCACAATACCACTTCGTGATTCTCTGGTCCATCGCTTCAAAATGTACTTCTCGGGAACTAATTTAATGTTCATCGTATCAAGCACCTTTAAAGCATGAGCACATAATATTCTCAACCTCTCAAACATTTTACAACTACATACGACTGTTTGAGTCACAAGATCAACAAAAACTATATATTGCATGTCAGAAGAACTATCATCATCAAAACTAGAAATCACAACTACATACTCGTTACTTGGTTGTCCTTCAATTGGAGGCTTGATGTATGCGGCTGTGGACCATCATACTCGTCTTGGAAGGCTTCAAAAATCTTCGAAGTGTATATCTGACCAACTTGTTTAAGTAGCGGTGTTCTTCTCATCTTCATTCTAGGCAATTTCTCCCGAGAAGCAAATTCAAATTGTATCTCGTTTTGACGTTTTTGCCTAACAACACGCTCAAAGTGTTTAAAAAATCGCATTATGTCCATTTTACAATGTAAGTAGTCTTTCAAATCCCTATTGAAACTCTCACTTAGTTGCGTGCTTCGCATCCCCGAAGAAAATACATCCTTCATATAACATTCAACCCACTTTTCTCTTAAGGCATATATATCATCCAACCAAGCAACTTTTGTCACTTTTTTCCGCAACGCACTGAAAGCTTTCTCAAATTCAACTATTTCATTACATTCACACATACAAGCCTTAAAATCTCGAAGAACACTTGAGTCATCATGAATCAAGTACTTCAATGCATTTTCCATAATATGCCATGTACATAATCCGTGTGAAGTCTGTGGCATAACCTCACCTGTAGCCTTTCCCATAGCAATGTCTTGATCGGTGAAAATGGTCTTCGGATACTTATTGTCATGTGTTGCAAGAAAGGTTTCAAACAACCATCGAAAAGATTTTGCAGTTTCATCATACAACAATGTGGCTCCAAAGATAACAAGTTCTCTGAAATGGTGAAAACCGACAAAAGCACCAAGAGGTCTATGTTCCTTGTTCGTACCAAATGTAGTGTCAAAGACAACTACATCTCCAAATGATGCATAATCTATAAGCATTTTTGCATCTGCCCAAAATACATTAGTCATTTGCTCTTCACTATCTAGCTGAAAGGAATACTGAAATGAAGGATTATCTACCGTTTGCATATGAAAGTATTTCAATAAACTTCCAGCTTCCCCATATAACAAACTCCATTGGCGCTTTCTTTGTAGATAATTTCTATGATCTTGATGTGTGTACCCTAGATTAGTTGATCCCCCAACATGTGCACCTATAAACTCGTGAGCTTTTCTAGGCTTAATTCCAAAGTCATCTGCAAGATCAATTTCAGTTGCTTGAGCTTCGGATATTTTCCTTTGTGATGTCAATAGGTGACTTGTCTCTGGTGAATAAAGAGGATGGTTGTGCTCAGATACGAAATCATGTATTTTGTATCGTTTCGTTATCCTGTTCAATGAACATCCAATTCGTGCTTGACAACCCGTTCTAGTTTCAGCCCGACAACGCTTACCTAAGTTGCCTCTCTTGTCAATCAGGCGATGACCCTGTTTCACACATAAAAATCTTCGCGAAGTTACCTCACCAGTTTTCTTGCTCTTGTTCTCGAAATGCTTACGAACATTAAAACCCATCTTTCCTCCATATTCTACCCAAAAATTCCATACATCATCAACTGAATCAAATTCCATACCTATTTGTGGGATCCAATCTGTAGATACATCCATCATGAAACGAGCAGGGAAGTAGCAGACTGGAAATGTTTAGAACAACAACAAGCAGGAAAGTAGCAAAATCTAGTAGAATAGTTTAGAACATCAACAAGCAGGGACGTAGCAGAATCGTTTACAACAGCAACAAGCAGGGAAGTACTCTAGTAGACGATCTTAACCTTGCAGGACCTCTGTCAATTTTTCAAAATCTCGTCGCTCCTTCACCGTCACAATCAATCGCTGAAAAAACCCAAAATAGAATCAAAGAAGATCCCCCTTGTAAAAGCGCTAATTTTTTCACAGAAGACCAAACCAAGAAAATCTTCAATGATCTTCAATCGCTAGCGCAACAAACAGAGAGATCTCTCTGTAGAAGGAGAGGTTCGTGGAGAGAGAGGGTCTGTAAAATAAAATCGATAGAAAAATGGGGTAATTGTTCTTTTTTTAATAAATTATAGGTTAGAGTGAATCTTATCCGTTGAATTAGATTAAGGGCTGAGATTTAACGAATTCTACCCCTAGAGTTTTTTTAAAACTCTAGGGAAACAGGACCGGTGGCTTTGTGTAGACTGCCAATTCCTTAGTGTCCAAGGACTCGTTTGATGACGACATATTATTACGTATTAATATTCATATATTGTTTTCACGTGTGAATTTGAATGACCTTATTATTATTTGTTTTTTTAGAACGGATAGTGGGTAGGAGAAAACTACCTTCTAGAGATATTTCATCCTAAAGCATCATTGCGAATAAGAGCACTAAGTTCAAGGTCATCAGAAAAGGGTGTGTTGGGTTCGAAATTCCCAAATGAGTCAATCGGTCAGCAACATAGTTGGTTTCTCTAAACACATGTCTGACCTGGACTTCCGATCCAGTATGAAGTCGGATATGATCATCTCGATCTCTCAAACGCAACTTCAAAGTCTTTGGAGTGTCTTGATAACACAAAGGTTATCATCCTCAATTTCAGTTTTTTTTTATACTTAGTCTTATTGCTTCTTTTAGTCCACCTTTCAGCGCGAAAGCTTCTGCTTTAACTACCGAGTTAAAGTTATTTAGTTTTTGCGCCCAAGCTAATAACATCTCCGTAATGATTTCGTATAACAAAACCAATGGAGGTTATTCCCGAATCGAGTTTTGATCCATCCAAGTTGAGTTTGTGGAACCCATGTTTTGGTTTATCCCATTTAATATTATTTTTCTTTCTTGTGTTGGGTAAGTTGTTCTTTTGAATATGTTTAAAATCGTAGTCAACATCATCGGTTTTATGATTTTTCCAATTCTGAACTAGGTTTTATTGAAATTTAGGATGTTATGATCCGTTCGGATTGCATCATTGTTAAATATGATTTTATTTCTGAAGAACCAAATACTCCACCATATGGTTGCAAGTCGGGAGAAATTAGAAAGCCCGCTCTTATTTTTTATATTTCCAGCAAGAGTTCGTGAGGTCTTTTGTTTTTTGTGTCAATGGTATTAAGATTAGTGATGATAATTAAGTCAAAAGTTGTGATTATATTTTTGCTATAGGGGCAATCAATAAGAAGATGTACAAGATCCTCAAGTTGATGATTACAAAAATCGCAGTTTTTTGGAATATGAGTACATTAATGTATAAATTGCCACATAATATCATTCTTATATTCTTTCCTGTTATGTACATATTAGTGTATGTATAACATACTAACTGTCACATTCTACACAATTCAGTCCGTGTAGTTACCTATTTTGAAGGACCAGCTTCATATTTATGTTATTGTTTCCTCATTTGAGGTTTATGTCCCATACACTTTTTTCGAGCCATATGATTTGCTATTAACAATAAATTTAATATAATCAGTATTGATGTTAAATTTAAATTGAATGTCTTAAATAAATATTTCTTTACATATAGATGTTGTAAGTACATCTATCTACTTCATATCTTTACATGCTTGTGTATAATAAACATGTACGTAATTACAGAATGTGTACATAATCCATTTATTTCTATTGTCGTTTTTTCTAATACACAATTAACACTTGATTTGCATATCATGAATGTAAATTCAACTCTATTTGTGTATAACTTTACAGTAAATGTACATATTAAAAATAGTTACTAATGATCACTTCCATTTCTACATATATAGTACATACCTTATATTTTATCAATCAATATTCAATTCAGTTTGTGTATACCATTTACTGGAAATTGTGATTATATACATTTGTACATAAACTGTCCTCAGTTCAACCGTTATGTGCATATTTTTCCCAATTCAGTATCCGAATGTTAAGTCTGTTTGTGATTTTCGTTACAGAATGTGTACATTATCATTATGTTTCTACTATCCATTCCAATTAGTACATAACATTAGCATGTATCTAACTTTGTGTATGTATACCACTGCATAAATGTAGCTGTCAAAGCATCTTGTATATGTGTTTACATATCTCCAATACAAATGAAATGTCTATTCTCCACAATAGCAGCAAATATCCAAAAAAAAAATGGAAGATATCAAATTCAATACATACTATTACATCTCAAATAGGTTAAACAATTTCAACAATCGAACATGCAAAGACAATATCCATTACATAAACCAGATTTAAAACAAAATGTACATACTACATGAATCGATTTTAAGAGATTCAAAGTTTTTGGGTATTCAGTACATATTGTCTCTTAAACTTCAGACCATCCTACATGAATTCGGTACATAATATTACATCCTAAATTATTAAACATCTACAAAAATCGAACATGCAAAGTCACTGCCCATTACCTACACAAAATCTAAACCTTTCTGAACATCATACATGAATCAATTTTAAATTAATCGAAGAAATTGGGTATTCAGTACATTTGTCTCTTAAACTTCTTCGAATGTTTACTATTTTACACTAATTTCAGTTATTATGTATCGAATCTAAAAAATTTGAAAGAAATCGTGTTTCGTTGATGTTACAGATGAATACTCATATTGAAAGTCGGTTAAGAGAAGTAATACTAACCTTTCTTTGTTTGACGATGTACGACGAAGAAAAGTAAAAGAAACATGTGTTCTGTTTTGCTTTGGACGAAGGAGAACGAAGACGCTTTCAGTTGGTTTCTTCTTCAGACCTTCATCTGATAAGAATGACGATGGAGAGGCGTGTTTTTTGGAGAGAGTAAAGTG
>BSUD01000004.1:139285392-139327027 GCA_033239045.1 Fagopyrum esculentum
TAAAACCGATGATGTTGACTACGATTTTAAACATATTCAAAAGAACAACTTACCCAACACAAGAAAGAAAAATAATATTAAATGGGATAAACCAAAACATGGGTTCCACAAACTCAACTTGGATGGATCAAAACTCGATTCGGGAATAACCTCCATTGGTTTTGTTATACGAAATCATTACGGAGATGTTATTAGCTTGGGCGCAAAAACTAAATAACTTTAACTCGGTAGTTAAAGCAGAAGCTTTCGCGCTGAAAGGTGGACTAAAAGAAGCAATAAGACTAAATATAAAAAAAACTGAAATTGAGGATGATAACCTTTGTGTTATCAAGACACTCAAAAGACTTTGAAGTTGCGTTTGAGAGATCGAGATGATCATATCCGACTCCATACTGGATCGGAAGTCCAGGTCAGACATGTGTTTAGAGAAACCAACTATATTGCTGACCAATTGACTAGACCTGATACACCCCGGACCGTCCCGACCGGCCCGCCCCGCCCACCCGCAAAAACGGGCGGATATGGACAAGATAAAAAGCCCGACCGGGCCTAAAAGCCCGGCCCGGTCGGACATCCGGGCCGGATCCGGACATAGTTCGAAGCCCGTTCGGCTGCTTGTCCGGCCCGTTTTTTTAATATATATATATATATATATATATATATATATATATATATATATATATATATATATACTTCAAGATGAAATATTGAAACCCTAGTAGCCCTCACTTTGCCTCTCATCTCTCAATTTGTGCCGCACTTCTCTCTCAGACTATGTATCCCTCACTTTGCCTCTCGGTGGAAGATCCTCAGTCTTCACACTCTCACCATCCCTCAACGACGCCGACAACTAGTAATCCCTCCCCCTCGGCGTCTCCTCAACCCACAATCTCCCCGTCGAGCAGCCTTTACTCTTCTCGTTCTCTCTCGGATCCTCTTGAGTTGTGACTCTCCCTCTCCTCGGTGTCTTTGAGCAGTCTTCATTCTCACCTCTCAACCTCTTATTCGGTAAGTATTTCAACCGAACGGTTGTTACTCTATCCTCGGCGTCTCTTAGATCCTCAAGAGTCTAGATTTGAAACTACCTCAAATCGACGAGATGTGAAATTACTTCAAATCGACCAGATCTGCAATCACCTCAAATCAAGATTGGATGAAGTTTATATATTCATTCATATATTGTATATTTTCTATATACTGTGTATATTTCAGCTTCAGTCTATAGTATGTTCTATGAGCTGTGCTTCAACTGTTCGCTCCAAACGGTGTGTGCAAGCTTTAAATTTATAACCCTAGACTTAAGCTTAAAACAAGGATGCGAACCCGCAGTGTACGGGTCAATCGTAGTAAAAAGCAAGGAATTCCAGGGGTCGATCACAGGGACTCGGTGAAACAAAGTCGATAACGGTAAACTTCGTGAATACTAACCACAAGAGCAATTAACACAATCAAGGATGAATAAGAAGTCAATAAAGCAAACATGCAATTCTAGGGATTAAAGCGTCTAGTTGTGGTTCCAACTCAAGATCTAAAGATAAGCGGACAAAGCTGAGGTTTTTGCATGGGGAAGGTGTTACTAAAGTGGAGTAGATCACCGGGTAAGTCTCACTACACACTAATCCAAAACCGTAACTCCTATTACCGGGTAAGTCTCAAGGAATCAAGATAAAGAACTATAACCTCAAACTAACACACCATCTAAGGGAATAGAATCAACCTTTACCGGGTAAGTCTCAGGCTAACTCACAAAGATGGGATGAAAGCACACTCAAACCCCAATAAAGGATAAACCTTTATTACCTACGCTTATGATCGTTGGTACACAAACTAAGGAATTACCGGGTAAGTCTCATCCTAAGCTTGCATTGAACCAGGAAAGGTGTAATAAGAATAGGATTTGGCAAACTCTAACACTTAACTCTCAGTTTAGGATCAGATAAGTCACCTCGGTCAGCCAAATTCCACCCCGGCCGAGATGTTCATCGACTGAGCGAGATGCTTAGGGTTAAGGTTAAAGACTCGAACTTTCAGGATCCTACTGGAATCTAAGATTATTCTATCATTGTTTTTCCCACAACCTTCAGCCAATCACCCTAGAATCACACAAGGAAATTAGCCACTCATCATCATTATGAAAGTATTAATCAAATATATGGGAAGAAGGTGAATATTTGAACAAGAATAATTTAATGAAAGACTTCAATAACTGAATCAAATATCACAACAAAAGCGTTCCTTGGATAGCAATCCAACAAGACAAGACAACAAGGAAGGGAATTAAAGACAATCTTACAAAACCCTCCAAAAGCTATAAAAGCTATGATCTTCAATCTTCCTTCAACCTTCAAAAAGGTTCTTCAAAACTCCCAACTGGAGTATGGTTGCAGCTGCTGCGTCGTATAAACCCTGATCGACGGTATAGCGGGATCTTGGATTTGTGGAAATCCAACCCTTTTTATAGGAAAATAACCCTCCAAAGATAAAATATCTTAGAAAGATTTCTTCTCATAAAAATAGGTAAAATATATGATCTTCTTCCTTCCAGGAGCCAAGCCCAAAAATATAAGTTCCCTTTCCAAAGATAAAAGATCTCAGCCAAGAATAAAATATTCTCGCCGCGTCCTAGGTATTCGCCTCGGTCGAGTCGGCGTCTCTGGATCACCTCGGTCGAGATGAATCTCTGGTCAAACGAGGTGAGTCACAACTGAATGTGAAATCTCTCAAAACTGGTCCAAAGTGAATCTTTAATCCATGGCTATGCTTCCTGGATGGTTCCTTATGCTCCTCAATGTAGCTCCAATGACTCCATAGCTCCTTTTGCTCATTTTCGATGCAAAACGTGCCATTTTACCTACAATTACAACGAAACTAGGTGTAGACCTCGATTCTCGCAAAGGTAGATGAAATGGTAATATAATCACATAATATACATACAATCATGCAGATTATGAAAGATAAAACGTCCAAACAAACCCCAAAATATAGACTATAATTCATGCTATCAAAATACCCCATACTTAGCCCTTGTTTGTCCCCAAGCAAGTTCTGCATATAGAAGACAAGATAGAATGGATTATAAGTCAATGAAATCAATGAAAAGTCTTTCAAAAACATTTTTATGGTGTGCTACAATCATAGATCACTCTAAGAGAATACTTCATGGAATTTAAAATCAAAATATGATCAAAACATTTTATAAATATAGAAAAGTTGTTCATCTTTGCATAAAACCATAGAATGCATAATAAGTCATAATTATCAAAATCAATCATGTATAATCCAGTTTAAACCACTAAGTCAATCAACAAGCTCAAGGTCTCAAGGGCTTCCCAAAAGAAAGGTCAAGAAACGTGTAGGGTAGGGATGTATGTAAGGTAATGTGGTGCTAGAATCCGGGAAAAGGATGAACTTCACTTTCACTTTGACTTGCAACATCTTCCACCAATAAGCTTTGCTTATTTCACACCTTTTCTTTTTTACTTTACTTTTTGGGATGCATGGACAGAGGTGCACAATAACCGAAGCCTAGGAAATCCGCAATCATCAATTTCTTGAGATGCATCAAACCCTTGATGCACATACCATGACCCGTTAGGAATATCGCTCAATCCGACTTTGGCAAGACACAAACACCCGGCTATGTGAATGGTGCCGAGTTACTCATCTTCATGATTGACTTCCCCAAACCTAAGATTGCTTTCTAACACTTTCACTTCCAGCCAACTTCTCAACCTTAACTTCGCTTGCTTTCACCACTTTGCTTGCTTCCAAATTCCCGGATAGGTAAAGGGAGGCAAAATGTATATGAGGGGCTAAGCATGAATAAGAAGAAGAAGAAGAAGAAGAATGAATTGCCTTGGTCTTTCCAGGAAGAAAGTGAGAGAACTCATATGTGGTGTCAACCTTCAAATTCAACATAATTTAGATAAAAACAAAGTATTAAACATGCCAATAATTTCAAACAAAGCATTTACCAACTTAAACATATTATAAAACCTTTCAAACACATAAAGAATTTAAAACCAGTCAGTAAGCAAGATCTTCATTGAGATCATATCCAAATAAGTAGCACAAAAATCGTTTTCGAAAACTCTCAGTTAACCCACCTCGGTCGAGGTGTTCTTGGGTCAACCGAGGTGAAACGCCTCGTTTGGCCAAGACTGACTCGGTCGAGGTCAAATTTTTTTTTTTTAAAACCATTTTTTGACGTTTTTCTCAATCAAATAACCTGTAAATATGCATGCAATCTCAGATAAACATATAAATGCAGAAGTGGAGCATAAATATAAAATATCCGATCAAATGTTAGTCATACATCAAAAGTCATCGAATAAGTACATCAAATCGTCATCAACAAATACCCCATACTTGGGACACACTGTCCCAGTGGGACAATATAAGTCTAAAGAAAAGAGTACTCACCGGATAAATAGCTGAACTGCATGAAGAAGTAAGAAACAGCTCCCAGATAAGACCATCTCGGTTGGCGAAGCACATATCGGTCGAGGTGTTCTGACAGTACCCGAGATGTATCTCAGTAAAGCTTGTTTCCTCAACTTCTCGAAATTTTGTTCTTCCAGTGTAGCTCCTGAACTGTGATCCTTCCTTTTGGAATACCTGGTTGTTGTCTAGAGGAAAACAAAAACAAAGCAACTATCTAAACTAAACTAGAAAAGGGAGAAGAAAGCAATACCTTGGGTTGCCTCCCAAGAAGTGCTTGGTTTAAGGTCGCTAGCTGGACCCTTCTCCATAGAATTACTCAATGTACCTTGAACACCATGGAGTGCTCATCACATCCATCATAAAATTCTTCCAAAAAGGTTCCGGTTCCTAATTTCACCGGCAAATGGTAAGATCTCCCACGTACAAGCTTGTACGGTTTGATTCTCACCGGATTCCTTCTAGCCTTCCTGCACTCCAATGGGACATAATCTAGCCTTGCGTCCCATCCTTTCCTTGATCGAGAAAACAGTTTCTCGAGAATCATAGCAGCTTCCCCATCTATAGCTTGGGGATGGTACAGGGTCCTGAGCATGCGAGGGACCCCATACTTGAACAAATAACACTTCGTTGCCTTAGCGGTGAAGCGCTTGTTAACTTCACTCCTTATAATCCAAGGAGCATCTTCCTCCAACAATTCCAAGAGAGGTTCCATCTTGATCTTAGGAGGTTCTTTCGGAAGAGACCTCCAACTCTCCGGTGCCTTCCTGAAAAATTCAGAAATATTAATAGGGAATTCGAATGGAGTAAGAGAACTTACCTTGTAATGTTCTCCAAAGCTCGGATCAGGTTTCATGTTAGGTTGATAACCAACACATGAAATCTCTCTCAACTCAGTTGATCTTTCTTCCACCTTGGTTACAATCTCAGTAATTTGACCAAGGTTCTCTGCATCTTCTGCTTCCAGTTTTGCAGATTCTTCCATCTCGACCGAAGTCGTTTTCACCTCGACCGAGGTCTCAACAGTCAGATCGAGACCTTCCATATCCTCCTCGTCCTCAGAAGTTTCTGGAGAATTTTCTGGTTCGACTGGGGGAATGCCTGGAACGTGCAACACTTCCTTATGCTCCTCTTGCGGCCTAGCATAGGATAGGGTGCTTTCCTTGAGCTCCGTCACCTTCTTCATCAACTTCTCCAACCTAGATTCGAGAGAGTCTTCAAGAGGTTGCTCATAAGTCTTTTTAGGGACATTCAGTTCATCCCATATCGCAAGTTCACGCTGAATGACCTCTTCTCTTTCCCATTCATTGTTGAACCAATAGAAGGAGTACTTCTCCTCCAAGTATTCATAATGATCCGCCCTAGCACTTTGTCTTGCTATCCAGGCTGGATCAAACATAGCCATCAGAAATCCTGAAAACTACAAAACTCATAGAAAGAGTAGTTAGTAGCAACAAGGGGCAAACGCCCCAAAAGCAAACCGTACCGGCTCGGTCTAGACCAAGTCCCCGGCAACGGCGCCAAAAACTTGTTCGCTCCAAACGGTGTGTGCAAGCTTTAAATTTATAACCCTAGACTTAAGCTTAAAACAAGGATGCGAACCCGCAGTGTACGGGTCAATCGTAGTAAAAAGCAAGGAATTCCAGGGGTCGATCACAGGGACTCGGTGAAACAAAGTCGATAACGGTAAACTTCGTGAATACTAACCACAAGAGCAATTAACACAATCAAGGATGAATAAGAAGTCAATAAAGCAAACATGCAATTCTAGGGATTAAAGCGTCTAGTTGTGGTTCCAACTCAAGATCTAAAGATAAGCGGACAAAGCTGAGGTTTTTGCATGGGGAAGGTGTTACTAAAGTGGAGTAGATCACCGGGTAAGTCTCACTACACACTAATCCAAAACCGTAACTCCTATTACCGGGTAAGTCTCAAGGAATCAAGATAAAGAACTATAACCTCAAACTAACACACCATCTAAGGGAATAGAATCAACCTTTACCGGGTAAGTCTCAGGCTAACTCACAAAGATGGGATGAAAGCACACTCAAACCCCAATAAAGGATAAACCTTTATTACCTACGCTTATGATCGTTGGTACACAAACTAAGGAATTACCGGGTAAGTCTCATCCTAAGCTTGCATTGAACCAGGAAAGGTGTAATAAGAATAGGATTTGGCAAACTCTAACACTTAACTCTCAGTTTAGGATCAGATAAGTCACCTCGGTCAGCCAAATTCCACCCCGGCCGAGATGTTCATCGACTGAGCGAGATGCTTAGGGTTAAGGTTAAAGACTCGAACTTTCAGGATCCTACTGGAATCTAAGATTATTCTATCATTGTTTTTCCCACAACCTTCAGCCAATCACCCTAGAATCACACAAGGAAATTAGCCACTCATCATCATTATGAAAGTATTAATCAAATATATGGGAAGAAGGTGAATATTTGAACAAGAATAATTTAATGAAAGACTTCAATAACTGAATCAAATATCACAACAAAAGCGTTCCTTGGATAGCAATCCAACAAGACAAGACAACAAGGAAGGGAATTAAAGACAATCTTACAAAACCCTCCAAAAGCTATAAAAGCTATGATCTTCAATCTTCCTTCAACCTTCAAAAAGGTTCTTCAAAACTCCCAACTGGAGTATGGTTGCAGCGATGTATGCTGGATCTCGCAGCCTTCAATGGTGTATAACGTGCTAAGCGGGATCTTGGATTTGTGGAAATCCAACCCTTTTTATAGGAAAATAACCCTCCAAAGATAAAATATCTTAGAAAGATTTCTTCTCATAAAAATAGGTAAAATATATGATCTTCTTCCTTCCAGGAGCCAAGCCCAAAAATATAAGTTCCCTTTCCAAAGATAAAAGATCTCAGCCAAGAATAAAATATTCTCGCCGCGTCCTAGGTATTCGCCTCGGTCGAGTCGGCGTCTCTGGATCACCTCGGTCGAGATGAATCTCTGGTCAAACGAGGTGAGTCACAACTGAATGTGAAATCTCTCAAAACTGGTCCAAAGTGAATCTTTAATCCATGGCTATGCTTCCTGGATGGTTCCTTATGCTCCTCAATGTAGCTCCAATGACTCCATAGCTCCTTTTGCTCATTTTCGATGCAAAACGTGCCATTTTACCTACAATTACAACGAAACTAGGTGTAGACCTCGATTCTCGCAAAGGTAGATGAAATGGTAATATAATCACATAATATACATACAATCATGCAGATTATGAAAGATAAAACGTCCAAACAAACCCCAAAATATAGACTATAATTCATGCTATCAAAATACCCCATACTTAGCCCTTGTTTGTCCCCAAGCAAGTTCTGCATATAGAAGACAAGATAGAATGGATTATAAGTCAATGAAATCAATGAAAAGTCTTTCAAAAACATTTTTATGGTGTGCTACAATCATAGATCACTCTAAGAGAATACTTCATGGAATTTAAAATCAAAATATGATCAAAACATTTTATAAATATAGAAAAGTTGTTCATCTTTGCATAAAACCATAGAATGCATAATAAGTCATAATTATCAAAATCAATCATGTATAATCCAGTTTAAACCACTAAGTCAATCAACAAGCTCAAGGTCTCAAGGGCTTCCCAAAAGAAAGGTCAAGAAACGTGTAGGGTAGGGATGTATGTAAGGTAATGTGGTGCTAGAATCCGGGAAAAGGATGAACTTCACTTTCACTTTGACTTGCAACATCTTCCACCAATAAGCTTTGCTTATTTCACACCTTTTCTTTTTTACTTTACTTTTTGGGATGCATGGACAGAGGTGCACAATAACCGAAGCCTAGGAAATCCGCAATCATCAATTTCTTGAGATGCATCAAACCCTTGATGCACATACCATGACCCGTTAGGAATATCGCTCAATCCGACTTTGGCAAGACACAAACACCCGGCTATGTGAATGGTGCCGAGTTACTCATCTTCATGATTGACTTCCCCAAACCTAAGATTGCTTTCTAACACTTTCACTTCCAGCCAACTTCTCAACCTTAACTTCACTTGCTTTCACCACTTTGCTTGCTTCCAAATTCCCGGATAGGTAAAGGGAGGCAAAATGTATATGAGGGGCTAAGCATGAATAAGAAGAAGAAGAGAGAAGAATGAATTGCCTTGGTCTTTCCAGGAAGAAAGTGAGAGAACTCATATGTGGTGTCAACCTTCAAATTCAACATAATTTAGATAAAAACAAAGTATTAAACATGCCAATAATTTCAAACAAAGCATTTACCAACTTAAACATATTATAAAACCTTTCAAACACATAAAGAATTTAAAACCAGTCAGTAAGCAAGATCTTCATTGAGATCATATCCAAATAAGTAGCACAAAAATCGTTTTCGAAAACTCTCAGTTAACCCACCTCGGTCGAGGTGTTCTTGGGTCAACCGAGGTGAAACGCCTCGTTTGGCCAAGACTGACTCGGTCGAGGTCAAATTTTTTTTTTTTAAAACCATTTTTTTTTCAGTTTCGACGTTTTTCTCAATCAAATAACCTGTAAATATGCATGCAATCTCAGATAAACATATAAATGCAGAAGTGGAGCATAAATATAAAATATCCGATCAAATGTTAGTCATACATCAAAGTCATCGAATAAGTACATCAAATCGTCATCAACAAATACCCCATACTTGGGACACACTGTCCCAGTGGGACAATATAAGTCTAAAGAAAAGAGTACTCACCGGATAAATAGCTGAACTGCATAAAAATATAATAAAGAAAATCCTGCAGCATCATCAATAGTCGCGATCCGGTGGTGGTGGTGGTGGTGGCACGTATGGATACTGAGTCGGGTCGAACGGATGACCCATGATACACTCGAACTGAAGCTGGGCCATAATATGCTGATAATGTTGCCGCTCCTGCATCTCGCGGATATCCAGCGACAAAGCAGCATACGAATCAATAACCTGATCCGTCAGGTCATCGATCCGTCTGTGAGCATCTGGATCTCTCACTCTGCGCCTCCTACGTCTAGCAGGCCTAACCGGAGAAGTGGCAGGTGCATCAGCTAGTGCAGGCTCAGTCTCATCATCATCATCATCATCATCCAGGTCTATGATCGGTGGTGCGCTCGTCCCTGCAGTATCTGTCCCTGTATCCATCGGGACTCCACCCTCTCTCTCATCCACTGTCTCCTCGTCGTCCTCCTCCTCATCCTCAGCTAGGGCAGCTGCTGCCTCTCTAAAATCCTCCATCAGTGGAGCCCAGGCGGTCTGCCAATAGTGTGGGTCATAGACAGTGAACTGGGCAGACCATCGGATCCCCTGTGGCGCAGTCAGCTCCCACGGCATAGCCATATATGGAGTGGTCAGTCCTCGGGGAACCAGAATCCGCCGAGTGATCATCTCCTGCAATCCAAGCGGCTTCAGAGCCGCCACCATCGTGCATGCGCTGAGATCCATGTCATGATAAGCAGTGTCACGCTCAGGATATGTGCACAATAAGTCTTAAATTTATACTCGTTATATTTCTCCTAACTCCTAGCGCACCCGCAGTGTACGAGACGTTCGTAGTGTGATAGTATTCCGAGGTCGAACACAAAGACTAAGGTGAGATTGATTCGGTTTATGAATAAGTCTAGTGAAGATCTAAGTTAAGAAATGAGCAAGGAATAAAGAAATGAAAACCTCAATTGTTTTTAGTTGGTTTTTGGTGATCAATCAAAGATCACAATTCATGTAAAAGTAATCGGTCGATTAAGCTAACGAATCAAAACAAAGAAACAAGCTAAACAAGGTATAGATCAAAGAAAGACAAGACGGATTTTAGGGATTGGAAGTTCCGGTTATGGCGTAAAGCTCAAGTTATCTAATCATTTCTTGGATTAACTATGTTGGGGTTAAGTGTTTCTAGATTGGGATCAATTACCGGGTAAGTCTCATGATCCACTAGTCCATTCCCTAAGTCTCATTACCGGGTAAGTCTCTAAGGACCTAAGGGATGAAATTCTACTCAAACCGGATTGCTAACCTAAGATCCAACCTATCCTCACCGGGTAAGTCTCGGAAGGGTTAGTTTTAGGCTACCATCCAGCACACTTAATCCAATGGCGGCTTATTAGGCTCACCACTACCTAAGGTTTGTTATCTTTGGAATCTAAGAGTAAGGATTACCGGTTAAGTCTCTCCTAACACTTAGTCGCTAACGCTAGGTCTTCCTAGGATAGATTTAACTTGACAAACACTTAGGATTTCAACATTTTAACAATCTAAGACTGGATCCACTGAAACAGGGAAAATTACGGGTTGTTCTACCTAAACCACGGCCGTGGTTTGGCAAGAACGGGCCGTGATTCCTAACAGAATATACGTTCAAACAAACAAGCCATCCAAGGCAAATCTAAGTTCATTCTATCACAGCCTTAGCCATAACCATCCTTTCCTTACCCTAGAACCACATCAATTTAGCCTACAACATTCATCGTAGAAATTGAATCAAACAAACATAAAATCATAACATCCATTGCAAGATAATGAAGGAAAAGATATGAACAAGTGAACTTAAATCAAAACCAAGCTGAAAATAGAATTAGAGCAACTTACAACCCTTCCAAGAGAAGGTTCAAGGGGTTTATACAACTTTAGAAATAGAATCCGGAAATCTTCACTACAAAACTAGCAAGAGTGGCAATGGTGTGTGTGTTTCTTCTCCTCTTCAATGGAGTCCTTCTTCTTCCTTTTTGACACTTTCCTTCCTAGAAAATCTTCTTCTTTGAGAGGATATTTTTGTTAGAGAAATGGAGAATGGATGAGCTGCTCCAAGATGCTCCCAGCTGCCCCTCACAACCCATAAAGGACCACTTTTATAACAAACTTGCATGAGCTGGCCATGAGAGTCGTGGCACAGCTGTCACAAGAATCTGGCAAAAACCACGGTTGATTCCACGGCCGTGATCTGTCAGAGAACCGTGATTCTGTGCAGAAACTTTGCCTTGGATCATTAAGCTATGATTTGATGCGTGGCTAGTGTTGGCAAGGTTCCATGAGTCCTCCTTGGCCCTTAATTTGTGTCCTAATGAGTCCGAGGATGTGTCATCTAGACGAATGATCCTCAACACATCGTTTTAGCTCCTAAATTTCTCCTAATACCTATAAAAGACGCACAAGTCCGTGTAGACGTCTATCTCGACAAAATACATGAATTGAGTGCAAAACGTCTTGAACTAATGCTAAACCATACATGAATGAGCGGGAAATCTATCTAAATGAGTGTCTAAATTTAGATCATAAATCGTGTTATCAAAATACCCCATACTTAAGGTTTGCTCGTCCCCGAGCAAATTCCCAACTATAGACTAAGAGATGACATGATTTATGTATGCAGAAAAATGGCCAAAATCTTTTTGGGTTTGTGCTTCTACTATTGGATCACCTTCATAGTCATGTTTCATGGCAATTGGACAAGCAATTATGTATCAAACAAATGAAGGCATGGAAAGACAATCGTACTTGACTTAAAAGCATGCATGAGATGTAAGGATGAAGAGGTCAAGAAGATCAAGAGTGTATCCAATCTAGATTACTAAGTCTTACAAACATGCAAGTAGGTCATAAGGTCTTGTGACATAAAAGGCCAAGAAACGTTGTGATTTGGTGGGGAATTCTCTAGGTTATGTGATGCTAATCCGGGAATGGAACTAACTTCACTTCCTTGTCCTCGATCAACTTCCCCCAAGTGTATATTTTTCCTTATCTAGCATTTTTTTCTTTTTCTTGACTTGTTTTTGAGACAATGGCATTGGTGTACAATAGCCAAAACCTAGGTGATTAGCCGTCCTCGGGCTTTTTCTCTTTTTCGAGGTGCATCCACACCGGGCACACATACCAAAGCTCGTTAGGGCTATTGGTTCATTTGACTTTGGCAAGGCACCAACACCCGATTATGTGAAGTGTACCGAGTTACTTGTCATTTAAACCAACGCCCCCAACCCTAATCTTGGCTATACTTCCACAATAATTTCAGCATTTTGTTCATAACATTCCTTTCATCAACAACTTTACTCCATACTTGCTTTCCACACACTTCAACACACTAGCATGCTCCTATTCTCGGATGGGTTAAAAGAGGTCAATTTTATATCAATTGAGGTGCTTAAGCAATCACGATCAAGATGAGAAGTAGAGAAAGATGAAATGCCTCATTCATTCCTAGATGGTATGCAAGAACTATCATGTAATTTCGACTTTCAATACTCTATTCATTCTAGGCAAACATCATAATCACAAATCATTCATAGAATTTAAGAGAAGTAGTTCAAGTCCATATATGTATTTATCAATTCAACACATAAGGCTATCCATAGCCAATTCACAAGACAATATTTCATCATTAGGATCATATCCAAGCCTAGAAAGCACAAATTTTTTTTTTTAAAATTTTCTGATTTTTTATGGGATTTTCGATTTAAGTATGTACAATGCAAGACATGTGCAAATGATCATGCGAACCCCACCCCATACTTAGAAAAACATTGTCCCCAATGTGTAAATGAAGTTAAGAGAGTGAAAGAAGGTTCTCACAATGTAAAAGTGGTTTGCTATGGTATTTGGGTTTTCTCAAGTGAATTGATGTTGGATGATCCTATCAACCATGGTAGAGAGCTCTAAGCATCCATCAAAGCTTTGGAACCCGCGCTAGGCACCGCTAGCCGTCCAAGTCCCGCGTCCGCTCCACCCATAATTGGTGAGGGGTTCATCATCATCATTCATGTGCCAAGAAAGGCTTCAAATGCCACTAAGGTTCTAGCACACACACAAAGAAGACAAAACACACACGAAGATAGAAAAATCCTAAAACGAAAACAAAACGAAAAAGGAAAAATGTTACCAATGGGTTGCCTCCCACCAAGCGCTTCTTTAAGGTCATTAGCTTGACCAAACTCGGGGGAGTCTATTCGAGGTGAAGTGGGGCAATCATGTCTACCGGGGCTCCCGGAATATACTTCTTCAAGCGATGCCCATTCACTTTGAAATTCCCACAATGCTCCCCTCCTATCTCAATAGCTCCGTGGGGAAAGATCTTCTTCACCACATATGGCCCGGTCCATCTTGATTTGAGCTTTCCGGGAAAGAGCCTTAGCCTTGAGTTGAAGAGAAGGACAAGATCTCCTTCACTCAACTCCTTGGGGATGATCTTCTTGTCATGCCATCTTTTGGTTCTCTCTTTGTAGATCCGGGCATTCTCATAAGCTTCCAACCGGATCTCCTCAAGGGCATTTATATCAAGCAACCTCTTTTCTCCCGCCTCCTTGAGGTCAAAATTTAGCCATTTAATGGCCCAATAAGCTCTATGCTCCATTTCCACCGGAAGATGGCAAGACTTGCCATAGACTAACTTGTAAGGAGTGGTGCCAATTGGTGTCTTGAAGGCGGTTCTATATGCCCACAATGCGTCATTGAGCTTCATAGCCCAATCCTTTCTAGTTCTAGACACTGTCTTCTCAAGGATGGCTTTTATCTCCCGGTTGGAGATCTCCACTTGGCCACTAGTTTGGGGATGGTAAGGTGTTGCCACCTTATGAGTCACCCCATACTTAGCCAAAAGTGCTCCAAAGTTCCTATTTGTGAAGTGCTTCCCTCCATCACTAATGATCACCCTTGGTGTTCCAAACCTAGGGAAAATCACCCGGTTGAAGAACCGCACCACCACCTTGGCATCATTTGTAGGAGAGGCGATTGCCTCCACCCATCTTGACACATAATCCACCGCCAATAGGATGAAGAGATTGCCACATGAAGAAGGGAACGGTCCCATGAAGTCCACACCCCACACATCAAAAATCTCGACTTCTTGGATGTTGTTCAAGGGCATCTCATTCCTCCTTGAGATGTTGCCGGTCCTTTGGCAAGCATCACATGCCGCTACAAAACCTTGTACATCTCTAAACAAGTTAGGCCAATAAAAACCGGATTGCAATACCTTTGCACACGTCTTGTGTGAGCTAGCATGGCCTCCACATGGTAAGGAGTGACAATGCCGGATCACACTCTCCACTTCATCTTCCGGTATGCATCTCCTAAACATCCCATCCGGCCCTCTTTTGAATAGAAGTGGTTCACTCCAATAGTAGTGCCTCACATCGTTGAAGAACTTCTTTCTTTATGCATATGTCAATCCGGGAGGCACTTCCTCACATACTAAGTAGTTCAAGATGTCGGCATACCATGGCTCATTTCCTCTAGATACTTGGAACAAGCATTCCTCCACCATTTGCAATTGCTCATCTCGGAATGAGTCGTCAATTGGAATGTCATCTCTCCCAAGCTCTAATGGAGGCAATCTACTAAGGTGATCCGCCACGGAGTTTTCGGATCCCTTCTTATCTCGTATTTCCAAATCAAATTCTTGTAAAAGAAGGATCCACCGAATCAACCTTGGTTTGGCATCCTTCTTTGTAAGTAGATAACGGATTGCAGCATGATCCGTATAGACTATGACCTTCGCTCCAACAAGGTATGAGCGGAACTTCTCAAATGCATAAACCACCGCTAGCAACTCCTTCTCGGTAGTAGCATAATTGAGTTGGACATCATCTAGCGTCTTGCTAGCATAATAAATAGCATGAGTGCGCCCTTCCTTCCTTTGCCCTAAAACAGCCCCAACGCCTACATCGCTCACATCACACATGATCTCAAATGGTAGACTCCAATCCGGAGGTTGCATGATAGGTGCGGAGATCAAGGCGTTCTTCAATCTACAAAAAGCTTCAAGACAATCTTTGGAAAAGACAAAATCAACATCCTTCATTAGTAGGTTAGTGAGGGGTTTAGAGATTTTTGAGAAATCTTGAATAAACCTCCGGTAGAAACCGGCGTGCCCTAAGAAACTTCTTACCCCTTTCACCGAGGTAGGTGGTGGCAACTTCTCTATCGTCTCAATCTTGGCCCTATCAACCTCAATGCCACGGTTAGACACCAAGTGTCCTAACACAATACCTTCACTTACAATGAAGTGGCATTTTTCCCAATTTAAGACAAGATTTGTCTCCTCACATCTTTGCAATACTAATGACAAGTTAGCCAAGCAATTATCAAAGGAAGAACCATAAACAGAGAAATCATCCATGAACACTTCCATGATATTTTCTATGTATTCCGAAAAGATAGCCATCATACACCTTTGGAAGGTGGCGGGTGCATTACACAACCCAAATGGCATCCTCCTATATGCAAAAGTACCCCATGGACATGTAAAAGTTGTTTTCTCTTGGTCGTCGGGGTGGATAGGGATTTGGAAGAATCCACTATAGCCATCTAGATAGCAAAAATGAGAGTGTTGAGCTAACCTTTCTAGCATTTGGTCAATGAAGGGGAGAGGGAAGTGATCTTTCCTAGAGGCCATGTTCAACTTTCTATAATCAATGCACATCCTCCACCCCGTAACCGTCCTAGTCGGGATTAGTTCATTGTTCTCATTAGTTACTACAGTCATCCCACCTTTTTTAGGAACTACATGAACGGGACTAACCCACTTACTATCCGAGATAGGGTAGATAATTCCCGCATCTAGCAACTTAATGATTTCCTTTTTGACTACCTCTTTCATTATGGGATTTAATCTCCTTTGATGTTCAATAGAGGGTTTGTGGTCATCTTCCATCATTATCTTATGCATGCACAAAGAAGGCTTAATGCCAACCAAATCATCAATAGTATAACCAATGGCTTTTCTATGCAATCTTAGTTCATGCAACAACTTAGCAAGTTCATCATCACTCAAGCATGCATTAACAATCACATATGTAGAATTATCACCAAGAAATGCATACTTCAAATGAGAGGGAAGGGGTTTAAGTTCAAGTGAAGGAGGACCTTTGTCGGTTGAAGACGATCCAAATAAGATTGGATAAGATGAATCCAAAGCAAGTGAAGATCCTCCAAGGCTCCTAGAAGCTTGATCACCATCAAGGGTTGGTTAAGGGAAAACCACGGCTGGAAACACGGGTTGCTCATTTTCCACGGCCGTGGTTCTTGCTAAGCTTGCTTCCCGGAGTTGTCCAGAAAGTTTGACGGCCGTGGAGTGTAAATCTCGACCGTGGAACCTGCAGCTGTTCAACACCTCTTCGTGGCCTTCAAATCCAACTCTTGGCTCCTCTTCCAATGCCTCCAAGACCTTGATTTCTTCATTATAAGCACCCTCAACACCTTCCTCCATCATACTTAGGGTAAGAACCTTCTCCAAGGGATCCTTGATCAAGATCGAGCTCACAATTTCTCTAGATTCTTCTTGCTCGACTATGTTGAAGATATCCTCATCAAGGGTTGGCCCTTTCATCATTGTGGACAACTTGAACTTAATGTTCTCTTCTCCAATGTTGAAGGAGAGAGTTCCGTTCTTGCAATCCACTAAGCACCCGGAAGTGGCTAGGAAAGGTCTTCCTAAGATGATGGGAACCGGATAATCCGCCGGAATATCCAAGACGACGAAGTCAATTGGCACATAGAATCCTCCTAATTGCACCGGAATGTCCTCTAGAATCCCAACCGGATGAGTGATAGAACGGTCCGTCATATAGAGGGTCATCTTGACCGGCTTTGGCTCTCCTAGCCCGACCTTGTTGCTAAGTGCAAGCGGTATGATGCTTACACTTGCTCCAAGATCACAAAGGGCCTCGTACTTCACATCTCCCACTCCTATCGGGACACAAAAAGAGCCCGGATCTCTTAGCTTGGGAGGCATCTCCTCCTTCATCGTTTGAATCAATTCCGAGGATCTCTTGGTCATTCTTACCTCCCCATACTCCTCCAACTTCCTTTTGTTGGAGAGTATTTCCTTTAAAAACTTGCCATATGCCGGCATTCCTAAAATGGCATCCATGAACGGAATGTTAATATGCAACTTAGACATTAGTTCAAGGAACTTACCAAAGTGATTGTCCAAACGAGCTCTTGCTCTTGATTGTGGAAACGGTAGTGGTGGCTTGTATGGAGGCGGTGCCACATAGGTTGGCTCTACATCCTTGCTCTTGCCTCCATCTTCTTGCATTCTTCCCTCTTCTACCACTACTTGCTTTCCCTTAGCATGGTCCTTGGGCAATGGATCCTTCATACTCAACCCAATCCTTGTTGTGATAGCCAACACTTGGCCTCTTGGGTTGTCTTCGATTCTTCCGGGAAGCTTTCCCGGATCTCTATGGGCTTCACCCGCCTTTTGGAACACTTGTGCTTCCAAGACCTTTTGAGCCTTAGAGATTGAAGTCACGGTGCTCTCAAGACCACTCAACCTTCCTAGCAATTGCTCAAACATTATTTCGGTTCTATCCTTGGGAGGTTGAGTAAATCCGGGTGGAGGTTCTTGTGAAGCTCTTGGTGGTGGAGTTGAGCTTGTGGAGGCGGGAGGGTTCAAGGCTCCATCCGGGTTAGAGTAAGAAAACCCGGGATGGTTGTGGTTGGGCCGGTAATTGTTGAATTGCCGGTTGTTGTTGAAACTCCTTGGGCCTTGGTAATTGTTGAAGTTGCCCCTTCCCATATAATTCACATCCTCCTCCTTGGAAGACAAGTTGGCTTGTGGAAGTACTTGAGGAGTTGCTTGGTTCTTCAAAGATGTAGCACACAATTCCCTCAAGGACTTCAACTCATTGTTGATGGCGTCAAGCTTGAAATTGTTCATGGTGACTTCACTCACCTCATATGCTCCCGCCTTTCTCCCTTCACTCTTCCTATGGGAGTACTTCTCAATCACTAGAGCTTGCTTCTCCACAAACTTCCAAGCATCATCTACATGCTTCTCCATAAAAGTCCCGCTGGAAAGAGATTGGAGCTTGAATTGGCTATCTTCATCAAGTCCCTTGAAGTAGATTTCCAATAGCTCAATTTTCGGTATACCATGGTGTGGACAATCAAGGAGAAGATCTTTAAACCTCTCCCAAGACTTGAATACACTTTCTCTATCCTTCATCACGAAGGCATTGATCTTCCCTCTTAATTCGGTAGTCTTGGAAGGTGGGAAGAACTTGGTCAAAAACTCGGTTGTCATCTCCTCCGAAGTACCAACTCGCCCTTGTGGAATAGATTGATACCAAGCCAAGGCTTTATCCTTAAGAGAGAAGGAAAAAGCCCTAAGCTTATGGTTGTTGCTCTCCAATCTCGGCGGTCTAAGAGTCTCCATCAAAATCTCATAGTTCATCAAGTGTTGATGAGGGGACTCTCCTTCCATCCCTCCAAATTGATTATGCCGGATCATTTGTAGAACTTGAGGGCGGAGCTCATAGTTGTGGGTTGCGGGATCTCCTAGATTCACACCCGGTCGGTGTGCTCTTTGTGCCGGATCCATACGTCTCCCTAGGGTTTGTGGTTCCTCAATATCAATGGGAGCAACCCTAACATTGGCCGCCGGCTGCGGTTGTGGTGGTGGAGGTGGAGGTTGTCGGCGGTTAAGCTCTCCTTGAACAAGGGCTTGCCTAATCTCCTCAATCTCCCTCCTAGTTTCCTCTTGCCTCTCATTGGCAAGTCTCCTTTCTTCCTCCAAGAGTTCATCTCTTAGCCTTATTTGCTCTAAGGCTTCATCCAATTCAGTTTGGAGGTTTCTCCCGGCCATCTCTTTCTCTTTTCGGATGTTCTTGGATCTAGATCGAAGGGTTTTCTCCGGTTCGGGATCGAATGGAGCTAAATCCTTTCCACAAGATCTTCGCATACACCTAAAGAGTAATAGATGTCCTGAAAAGCAAAGACACAAACCAAAAAGAGATCAAAAGCAACAAGAAAGATCTACACTAGAAACAATCACAAAATAGACTCAATCTAGACCTAGTCCCCGGCAACGGCGCCAAAAACTTGTCACGCTCAGGATATGTGCACAATAAGTCTTAAATTTATACTCGTTATATTTCTCCTAACTCCTAACGCACCCGCAGTGTACGGGACGTTCGTAGTGTGATAGTATTCCGAGGTCGAACACAAAGACTAAGGTGAGATTGATTCGGTTTATGAATAAGTCTAGTGAAGATCTAAGTTAAGAAATGAGCAAGGAATAAAGAAATGAAAACCTCAATTGTTTTTAGTTGGTTTTTGGTGATCAATCAAAGATCACAATTCATGTAAAAGTAATCGGTCGATTAAGCTAACGAATCAAAACAAAGAAACAAGCTAAACAAGGTATAGATCAAAGAAAGACAAGACGGATTCTAGGGATTGGAAGTTCCGGTTATGGCGTAAAGCTCAAGTTATCTAATCATTTCTTGGATTAACTATGTTGGGGTTAAGTGTTTCTAGATTGGGATCAATTACCGGGTAGGTCTCATGATCCACTAGTCCATTCCCTAAGTCTCATTACCGGGTAAGTCTCTAAGGACCTAAGGGATGAAATTCTACTCAAACCGGATTGCTAACCTAAGATCCAACCTATCCTCATCGGGTAAGTCTCGGAAGGGTTAGTTTTAGGCTACCATCCAGCACACTTAATCCAATGGCGGCTTATTAGGCTCACCACTACCTAAGGTTTGTTATCTTTGGAATCTAAGAGTAAGGATTACCGGGTAAGTCTCTCCTAACACTTAGTCGCTAATGCTAGGTCTTCCTAGGATAGATTTAACTTGACAAACACTTAGGATTTCAACTTTTTAACAATCTAAGACTGGATCCACTGAAACAGGGAAAATTACGGGTTGTTCTACCTAAACCACGGCCGTGGTTTGGCAAGAACGGGCCGTGATTCCTAACAGAAGATACGTTCAAACAAACAAGTCATCCAAGGCAAATCTAAGTTCATTCTATCACAGCCTTAGCCATAACCATCCTTTCCTTACCCTAGAACCACATCAATTTAGCCTACAACATTCATCGTAGAAATCGAATCAAACAAACATAAAATCATAACATCCATTGCAAGATAATGAAGGAAAAGATATGAACAAGTGAACTTAAATCAAAACCAAGCTGAAAATAGAATTAGAGCAACTTACAACCCTTCCAAGAGAAGGTTCAAGGGGTTTATACAACTTTAGAAATAGAATCCGGAAATCTTCACTACAAAACTAGCAAGAGTGGCAATGGTGTGTGTGTTTCTTCTCCTCTTCAATGGAGTCCTTCTTCTTCCTTTTTGACACTTTCCTTCCTAGAAAATCTTCTTCTTTGAGAGGATATTTTTGTTAGAGAAATGGAGAATGGATGAGCTGCTCCAAGATGCTCCCAGCTGCCCCTCACAACCCATGAAGGACCACTTTTATAACAAACTTGCATGAGCTGGCCATGAGAGTCGTGGCACAGCTATCACAAGAATCTGGCAAAAACCACGGTTGATTCCACGGCCGTGATCTGTCAGAGAACCGTGATTCTGTGCAGAAACTTTGCCTTGGATCATTAAGCTATGATTTGATGCGTGGCTAGTGTTGGCAAGGTTCCATGAGTCCTCCTTGGCCCTTAATTTGTGTCCTAATGAGTCCGAGGATGTGTCATCTAGACGAATGATCCTCAACGCATCGTTTTAGCTCCTAAATTTCTCCTAATAACTATAAAACACGCACAAGTCCGTGTAGACGTCTATCTCGACAAAATACATGAATTGAGTGCAAAACGTCTTGAACTAATGCTAAACCATACATGAATGAGCGGGAAATCTATCTAAATGAGTGTCTAAATTTAGATCATAAATCGTGTTATCAAGCAGCTATGTGGGTGACAAGCCCTCCGCAGCAGATGTCTCCCTTCGCTTTGGCCTTGATCTTATGCAGATCCTCTGCCAAGATCAAGCCAAAGTCTGGGAAACCCCCAGTAACCATACAGTACAGCCCGAAAAGCTCCCCCTGTCGGACCTTCTAGGGCGTCTCAGTACGCGCCAAAAGTGTCTCGCTGAATATCTTGTGGGCTAACCTAAAGGCTAGGTGGAAGATGACCTTCTCCCTAGAATCTCCAGGGCGCCATCTGTCTGCATGCTCAACAACATGGGCAATCTGCCCCCAGAACTCCCTAGCTACAGATCGGGAGGGGAAGTCAATGGCGATGGGCTCAGGAAAGCCGAAAATGTCTCTCCAAATCTCGAGCGGTACTAAAAAGTTCCGGTTCATCAACCGGTACTTCACAGACTGCTCTGTGGGAAGGTAGGTGAAGGAGCTAACGAACTCTAGGGTCGGCTCCAAGTAGGCTGGGGCTCGGATCTTAGTAAACTGATCCAGCCCAACTGTGGAAATCATCCTCCTAAGGTCTCCATCTACCCCTAGGCAATCAAAAGCTGAAATGTCCAGGAATCGTGGTGCGATCACTGGACGGCTAGCTATACGCTCATAATCCACCTGGTGTCGCTCATGGATCACCGGGCGGTAAGGTCGGGAAGAAGAGGAAGAAGGGGAAGGTGAGGATCTATCTCTGAGGGCAAGGCGACGTTCAGGACTCATTTTTACTCAGCTGCTGTCAGATCACCTCGGTCACTGACAACTCTCAGGAATCACCTCGGCCGAGGCGCAGTTCGACTGGACCGAGGCGGAGACAGTTCGTGATTCAACTCTCAGAAATCCAGTTCTTTTCCCCCAAAAATCACTACAATTGCTTCCTATGGGGTACTTAAGCCTTTTCTCAGCAGATGCAAGGGCAACCAAAGCCCAAATCGAAGCGAATGAACGAGTTAGGGTTTCGACTGTTTTTACCTCGTTTCGGCCGAATCGTTCGATTTCTTCGCAGATCTGTAGTTGCAATGGGATCCTCTATGCCTTAATCGCAGTTTGGAAGCGGAAATCTTCGAAAACGAGCAAGAATCGAGGAAGCGAGGTGAGAAGGCGCCGCGGTCGAGTCGAAGTGGGTAAAAAAAAGTGAAAAAGAAAAATTTCCCCCTTTTATACTGTTCCTGGAACTGCTGTCACCTCGGTCGAGATGGTCTCGACTGGACCGAGGTGGTACGGACCGAGGTGGTTCTGCAGAAACCCTAGTCGCCTTGGTTGCTCAAGAATCAACTCGGTCGAGGTGGCCTCGACTGGACCGAGGTGTCTCAGTCAAACTTCGTCTTCTCGAATTCTCAAACTTCTGTACTTCCAGTTATGCTCCTTCCTTAGATGTCTCCTGTTATCTGTCTAGGACGCCAAAAACAAACAAAACAAAGCAAAAGCAAACTATCTAAGCTAGACTAGAAAACGGGAAAGAAAGCAATACCTTGGGTTGCCTCCCAAGAAGCGCTTGATTTAAGGTCGCTAGCTGGACCATAATGGGTCTCAAACGAGGTATATCGATGCAACCTCCTCAACCGGAGTTTCCAGTTGGTACTTCTTAAGTCTATGACCGTTGACCTTGAAGCTTCCGCTAGCTTCGCCCCATATCTCAACTGCACCATGAGGAAAAACATGTTTCACAACATAAGGTCCGGTCCATCTTGATTTTAACTTACCTGGAAAAAGGCGGAGGCGGGAGTTGAAGAGTAGAACTAAGTCTCCTTCGTTAAGCTCCTTTGGAATGATACGCTTGTCATGCCATCTCTTCGTCCTTTCCTTATAGATTTTGGCATTCTCATAAGCGTTCAAACGCAGCTCTTCCAGCTCGTTGAGTTCTATTAGTCGCTTCTCGCCGGCCTCCTTAATGTCGAAGTTCAACCATTTGATCGCCCAATATGCTTTGTGTTCCAATTCAACGGGCAAATGGCAAGACTTCCCATATACCAAATTATAAGGGGTGGTACCTATGGGAGTCTTAAATGCGGTCCTGTACGCCCAAAGAGCATCGTCCAATTTCATGGACCAATCCTTCCTCGTTCTAGAGACGGTCTTCTCCAAAATTGCCTTGATTTCTCTATTCAAGATCTCGACCTGTCCACTAGTTTGAGGGTGATAAGTGGTTGATACCTTGTGGGTTACCCCATACTTTGATAGAAGTGCCTTGAACTTCCGGTTGATGAAATGCGTTCCTCCATCGCTGATGATGATGCGCGGAGTTCCAAAACGTGGAAAGATGGTCTTGTTTAGGAACTTCACAACCACCTTGGCGTCATTAGTGGGAGAGGCAATGGCTTCAACCCATCTAGAGACGTAATCAACCGCAAGAAGGATATAGAGATTTCCTCCGGAGGATGGGAAAGGTCCCATGAAGTCAATCCCCCATACATCGAAGATTTCCACCTCCTGGATGTTATTAAGTGGCATCTCATTCCTCCTCGATAAATTTCCTGTCCTTTGGCATGCATCACAAGAGACAACAAAAGCTTGTACATCCTTAAATAATGTAGGCCAAAAGAAACCGGAACGTAATACCTTAGCGCATGTTTTATCGGTGCTAGCATGTCCTCCACAAGGAAGTGAATGACAATGCCGTATGACGCTATTAACTTCATCTTCCGGAATGCATCTTCGAAGCATCCCATCCGGTCCGCGCTTGAATAGCAGCGGCTCATCCCAGTAATAATGTCGTACTTCCTTGAAGAATCTCTTCTTTTGAGAGTACGTCAATCCGGGCGGTGTTTCCTGTCAAACAAGATAATTCACAATATCAGCATACCAAGGTCCCTTGTTATCAGAAAGTTGGTGGATGGAATGTTCCACCAACTGAGGATGAATGTCAGAGAAAGAAGTAAGAAGTTTATTATTCTCAGTAGTCTCAGTTGACATCATCTCGCCATCGACCTCGGTCGAGGCGCAGAGGCGTTGACCGAGATGTTCTTCAGTCGCCTCGCTCAGTCCAGGAAGTGCCTCGGTCGAGGTACTGCAACTGGAACCGAAACTGGAGATCTTCGTCTCCTGGATTAGCTTCTCAGTTTTTGCTCCTGGATCCTCTTCCAGTGCCTTCAAGCTCCGTATATCTGCATCACAAGAAGCATCTATACCTTCCTCCATTAAACTGAAGCTAATAACTCTTTCGAGTGGATCGTTAATAAGGATAGAGCTCACCAATTCTCTTGATTCTTCTTCATCGTAGATGTTGAAGATATCATCAGTTAGCTGCTCCCCTTTCATGGCTGCAAGTAGTGCGAACTCCACCTCATCGCCACCAATGTTGAATTTCAACTTGGCGTTCTTGCAATCCACGTTGCAACCCGAAGTTTCTAGAAATGGCCTCCCGAGAATAATAGGAACAGGATAATCTGCGGGAATGTCAAGTACAACAAAATCTATAGGTAAATAGAAGTTACCTAACTTGACCGGAACGTCCTCCAAGATGCCCACGGGATGGGTGATGGAGCGATCCGCCATATAAAGTCGAATCTTGACCGGCTTGGGCTCTCCAAGTCCGATCTTCATACATAGCTCCAGCGGGATGATGCTCACGCTGGCTCCTAGATCACAAAGGGCTTCACAAGTGACATCCCCAACTTGAATGGGAATGCAAAATGAGCCGGGATCTCTCAACTTAGGTGGCATCTTCTCCTTCATGATTTGAATAAGCTCCGAGGATTTGGATGTCATCCTAACTTCACCGAAGTCTTCCAGTTTCCTCTTCCTCGAAAGGATCTCCTTTAAGAACTTCCCATAGGCGGACATTCCTAGAATGGCATCAAGGAAAGGAATGTTAATATGCAGCTTATTCATCAAGTCAAGGAACTTACCAAAGTGCTTGTCTAGATGTGCTCTGGCCCTTGACTGGGGGAATGGAAGTGGTGGTTTGTATGCAGGAGGTGGAATATAAGTTTCAGTTGTCCCTCCCGCTTTCTGTTGCTCCGCCTCGGGTGGTATCTCGGTCGAGGTGTTCTTCGACTGGATCTGGACCGAGGTGGTCTGCGTCGAACGAGGTACTGGATCTGCAGTTTTGAGTCCACTCCTCGTCGTTATGGCCATGCACTGGCCCTTAGGGTTGCTTTCCGTCTTTGCTGGAAGCTTCCCTGGATCTCTTGGCGCTTCATTCGCCCTACTTGCAAGTTGTTGTTCGAAGGACTTTTGGGCCCTCGAAAATGAAGTCATAGAAGTCTCCATAGCACGAAGCTTGATCAAGATAGCCTCCAGAACTGCGTCTTTCTTTTCTGGCTGAGACGAACTTGATCCTTGCCCCTGGCTCTTTAATGGAGTAGAAGAAGAAGAAGAAGAAGGGGAAGAGAGGAAAGGGTTAGAGGAATTATTAGAGTTGGAGTTAGAATAATTGTTACCAGGATTCTGGTTGTTTTGATTGTTCGTCCTCCAATTGTTGCTATTGGACCCTCTATTGTTGTTGTTGTAATTGTTGTTCCGGGAACCGTTATTGTTGTTGCAGTACCCGTTGTTGTTGTTCCTTTGTCCTTGCTCTTCCTTTTTGGTTTGAGCAACCAAGAGTTCCTTCAATTGCTTCACGTTATTCTTCAAAGACGTGAGTTGATTGTTGTTGGATTGAGTCTCTTGAAAGTTGACTCTTTTAACTCCACCTTCAGCTCCTTGGTGGGTGTATTTTTCCATGTGCAAGGCTTGCTTCTCAATGAAGTCCCAAGCCTCGTCAATCGCCATGTCCATGAAGGTACCGGCGGAGAGTAGTTGGAGATTGAACTGGGTGCTTCCGTCCAGTCCTTTGAAGTAGATCTCCAACAACTCGATTTTTGGAATCCCATGATGTGGGCAATCCAAAAGGACATCCTTGAACCGCTCCCAAGATTTGGACAAGCTCTCCTTGTCCTTCATAATGAAAGCATTAATCTTCCCTCTCATTTCAGCTGTCTTTGAGGGGGAAAGAATTTGGTTAAGAATTCCGTAGTCATCTCCTCCCATGTGCTAATTTTACCTGGAGGAAGAGATTGATACCAAGTAAGAGCTTTATCTTTTAAAGAAAAGTAAAAAGGTCTTAGCTTGTAGTTGTTATTTTCAATTCTGGAAGGTCGCAAGGTTTCCATCAAGATCTCGTAGTTTTGAAGATGTTGATGTGGTGATTCCTTCTCTAGCCCTCCGAATTGGCATTGGCGAATCATGGATAGAACTTGCGGTCGAAGTTCATAGTCATGATCCGCTGGATCTCCTAGGTTCACTCCTGGACGCCTCAGTTGTTGATTAGGGTCCATCCTTTGACCTAGGGTTTGTGGAATTCCTGCAAGAAGAACATCTCGGACTGGCATCCGAGGTGGGAGTATCTCGGCCGGGGCGTCAGGTACTGGGACCTGCCTCGGTCGAGGGTCAGCAACTGGGACCTGCCTCGGTCCAGCATCGGGAACTGGGTCTTCCCTCGGTCGAAGTAGAATCTGGTCTCGTATGACGGCCATTTCTGCTTCGATTGCTTCAGTTTTGGTGCGAGTTTCTTCCTTCTCTCGCCTTAGTTCTTCCCTGCTGAGGCGTAGCAGCTCTAACGCCTCTTTCAATTCGGCCTCAAGATCGCGGTTGTCTTGTTGGGCCATCTTTGCTTCTCTTAAGCGTCGCTTGTATGTCTTTTCTGGTTCGGGATCGTAAGGAACGATTTCCTTCCCAGTGCGGGTTCTTCGCATATACCTAAGAAAGAACCTGCAAAAGTCACTCAAGTAGAGTGGTTAGAAGACACGGGGGCAAGTGCCCCAAGAGCAAATCGTACCGGCTCGGTCTAGACCAAGTCCCCGGCAACGGCGCCAAAAACTTGTTCGCTCCAAACGGTGTGTGCAAGCTTTAAATTTATAACCCTAGACTTAAGCTTAAAACAAGGATGCAAACCCGCAGTGTACGGGTCAATCGTAGTAAAAAGCAAGGAATTCCAGGGGTCGATCACAGGGACTCGGTGAAACAAAGTCGATAACGGTAAACTTCGTGAATACTAACCACAAGAGCAATTAACACAATCAAGGATGAATAAGAAGTCAATAAAGCAAACATGCAATTCTAGGGATTAAAGCGTCTAGTTGTGGTTCCAACTCAAGATCTAAAGATAAGCGGACAAAGCTGAGGTTTTTGCATGGGGAAGGTGTTACTAAAGTGGAGTAGATCACCGGGTAAGTCTCACTACACACTAATCCAAAACCGTAACTCCTATTACCGGGTAAGTCTCAAGGAATCAAGATAAAGAACTATAACCTCAAACTAACACACCATCTAAGGGAATAGAATCAACCTTTACCAGGTAAGTCTCAGGCTAACTCACAAAGATGGGATGAAAGCACACTCAAACCCCAATAAAGGATAAACCTTTATTACCTACGCTTATGATCGTTGGTACACAAACTAAGGAATTACCGGGTAAGTCTCATCCTAAGCTTGCATTGAACCAGGAAAGGTGTAATAAGAATAGGATTTGGCAAACTCTAACACTTAACTCTCAGTTTAGGATCAGATAAGTCACCTCGGTCAGCCAAATTCCACCCCGGCCGAGATGTTCATCGACTGAGCGAGATGCTTAGGGTTAAGGTTAAAGACTCGAACTTTCAGGATCCTACTGGAATCTAAGATTATTCTATCATTGTTTTTCCCACAACCTTCAGCCAATCACCCTAGAATCACACAAGGAAATTAGCCACTCATCATCATTATGAAAGTATTAATCAAATATATGGGAAGAAGGTGAATATTTGAACAAGAATAATTTAATGAAAGACTTCAATAACTGAATCAAATATCACAACAAAAGCGTTCCTTGGATAGCAATCCAACAAGACAAGACAACAAGGAAGGAAATTAAAGACAATCTTACAAAACCATCCAAAAGCTATAAAAGCTATGATCTTCAATCTTCCTTCAACCTTCAAAAAGATTCTTCAAAACTCCCAACTGGAGTATGGTTGCAGCGATGTATGCTGGATCTCGCAGCCTTCAATGGTGTATAACGTGCTAAGCGGGATCCTGGATTTGTGGAAATCCAACCCTTTTTATAGGAAAATAACCCTCCAAAGATAAAATATCTTAGAAAGATTTCTTCCCATAAAAATAGGTAAAATATATGATCTCTTCCTTCCAGGAGCCAAGCCCAAAAATATAAGATCACTTTCCAAAGATAAAAGATCTCAGCCAAGAATAAAATATTCTCGCCGCGTCCTAGGTATTCGCCTCGGTCGAGTCGGCGTCTCTGGATCACCTCGGTCGAGATGAATCTCTGGTCAACCGAGGTGAGTCACAACTGAATGTGAAATCTCTCAAAACTGGTCCAAAGTGAATCTTTAATCCATGGATATGCTTCCTGGATGGTTCCTTATGCTCCTCAATGTAGCTCCAATGACTCCATAGCTCCTTTTGCTCCTTTTCGATGCAAAACGTGCCATTTTACCTACAATTACAACGAAACTAGGTGTAGACCTCGATTCTCGCAAAGGTAGATGAAATTGTAATATAATCACATAATATACATACAATCATGCAGATTATGAAAGATAAAACGTCCAAACAAACCCCAAAATATAGACTATAATTCATGCTATCACATACTCAGATTGTCTCCACACATCTTCTAATAAAATGAACTGAATTGATTATTTGATGGATGGTGAATTAAGAATATTGGTACAATTTAAAAGTAAAGAAGAAATGGATGTAAAAGTGGAAAAGTTAATCCGGGTACCCGGCGGGCAGCCCGGCTCGGCTTGGCGGACGGGTACGGTCATGCTCTGCAGCCCAAAATCCGGGCTTAGCCCGGATTCGGCCCGGACATCCAGACAAAATTTTAGAAAAAGCCCGGTCCGGATCCGGCCCAAACCCGGATAGTATCAGCCCTACAATTGACTCATTTGGGAATTTCGAACCCCAACACACCCTTTTCTGATGACCCTGAACTTAGTGCTCTTATTCGCAATGATGTTTTAGGATGAAATATCTCTAGAAGGTAGTTTTCTCCTACCCACTATCCGTTCTAAAAAAACAAATAATAATAATAAGGTCATTCAAATTCACACGTGAAAACAATATATGAATATTAGTACGTAATAATATGTCGTCATCAAACGAGTCCTTGGACACTAAGGAATTGACAGTCTACACAAAGCCACCGGTCCTGTTTCCCTAGAGTTTTAAGAAAACTCTAGGGGTAGAATTCGTTAAATCTCAGCCCTTAATCTAATTCAACGGATAAGATTCACTCTAACCTATAATTTATTAAAAAAAAAAAGAACAATTACCCCATTTTCTATCAATTTTATTTTACAAACCCTCTCTCTCCACGAACTTCTCCTTCTACAGAGAGATCTCTCTGTTTGTTGCGCTAGCGATTGAAGATCATTGACGATTTTCTTGGTTTGGTCTTCTATGACAAAATTAGAGCTTTTGCAAGGGGGATCTTTTTTTATTCTATTTTGGCTTTTTTCAGCGATCGATTGTGACGGTGAAGGAGCGACGAGGTTTTGAAAAATTGACAGAGGTCCTGCAAGGTTAAGATCGTCTGCTAGAGTACTTCCCTGCTTGTTGCTGTTGTAAACGATTCTGCTACGTCCCTGCTTGTTGATGTTCTAAACTATTCTACTAGATTTTGCTACTTTCCTGCTTGTTGTTGTTCTAAATATTTCCAGTCTGCTACTTCCCTGCTCGTTTCATGATGGATGTATCTATAGATTGGATCCCACAAATAGGTATGGAATTTGATTCAGTTGATGATGTATGGAACTTTTGGGTAGAATATGGAGGAAAGATGGGTTTTAATGTTCGTAAGCATTTTGAGAACAAGAACAAGAAAACCGGTGAGGTAACTTCACGAAGATTTTTATGTGCGAAACAGGGTCATCGCCTGATTGACAAGAGAGGCAACTTAGGTAAGCGTTGTCGGGCTGAAACTAGAACGGATTGTCAAGCACGAATTGGATGTTCATTGAACAAGATAACGAAAAGATACAAAATACATGATTTCGTATCTGAGCACAATCATCCTCTCCATTCACCAGAGACAAGTCACCTATTGACATCACAAAGGAAAATATCCGAAGTTCAAGCAACTGAAATTGATCTTGTAGATGACTTTGGAATTAAGCCTAGAAAAGCTCACGAGTTTATAGGTGCACATGTTGGGGGATCAACTAATCTAGGGTACGTACATCAAGATCATAGAAATTATCTACAAAGAAAGTGTCAACGGAGTTTGTTATATGGGGAAGCTGGAAGTTTATTGAAATACTTTCATATGCAAACAGTAGATAATCCTTCGTTTCAGTATTCCTTTCAGCTAGATAGTGAAGAGCAAATGACTAATGTATTTTGGGCAGATGCAAAAATGCTTATATATTATGCATCATTTGGAGATGTAGTTGTCTTTGACACTACATTTGGTACGAACAAGGAACATAGACCTCTTGGTGCTTTTGTCGGTTTTAACCATTTTAGAGAACTTGTTATCTTTGGAGCCACATTGTTGTATGATGAAACTGCAGAATCTTTTCGATGGTTGTTTGAAACCTTTCTTGCAACACATGACAATAAGTATCCGAAGACCATTTTCACCGATCAAGACATTGCTATGGGAAAGGCTATAGGTGAGGTTATGCCACAAACTTCACACGGATTATGTACATGGCATATTATGGAAAATGCATTGAAGCACTTGATTCATGATGACTCAAGTGTTCTTCGAGATTTTAAGGCTTGTATGTGTGAATGTAATGAAATAGCTGAATTTGAGAAAGCTTTCAGTGCGTTGTGGAAAAAAGTGACAAAATTTGCTTGGTTGGATGGTATATATGCCTTAAGAGAAAAGTGGGTTGAATGTTATATGAAGGATGTATTTTCTTTGGGGATGCAAAGCACGCAACTAAGTGAGAGTTTCAATAGGGATTTGAAAGACTACTTACATTGTAAAATTGTAACACCCCGAATTCTCAGAACTCGGGACATTACTGGTTAGGACCTCACAATGGGTCCCGACCTCAGTTTGACAACAATTTTACTAGGATCTTGCAACAAGACACAAATAAGGAAAAACTGAAATTCATAAAATAGTATTTTAAAGGTAATGAATGCAACACGGTCTAGCAGCCTAAAGTACTTAAACAAGGGAAAGACGAACAACTGTCTTAACGGAAGAAAGAAAGACAAACACAACCCCAACCCCCACTCTAAGGAGTACGGAGACCCGGCTGACCACTACTTCCGGATCACTCAGCTGCTGGTCTAACCTGCGGTAAATCTAAAAACACAACAAGAGGAACCGTTAGCTAGTTATCTAAATATTAGAAGTATAATAGTAGCACACACACACACATAAAAATATAAGCACCCATCATGCTTTCAAACAAGTCCATTTTATTATCTTGAGTTAAGTTACTCTTTCACGCTAATGATACTTATTTTGTGACACGAGGGATTCCCAAACCTCGCCTCCGCCCCCGTGTAACCATCAGGAATGGATCTGATGCATCTCACCTTGTACCTGCCTGTTCTGGGTATAGAGAACCTCTCAGTCTCCTGTCAGAGTTGGGCAGTGATGTCACGGCCCGTTATACATACACTTGGGCCTTAAACATAATAAAAACGGTCGTCCTAGCAAGTTATTATTATTAAAAACACGCACATAGCACACACAACCACTATCACTCAACTAATACCAGAAACTGGCTAAGTAAGTCGCAAGGACTTACCTGAGTCAAAACACTCTCTAACACGTCTCAAAACAGTCCGTACTCATGGTAACTCAAACGCCTGTCAAATAAGGCATGTGGATCAAAATCACGTCTCGATGTCCAACCTCATGCGAAGGAATTACGGAAAAAGCTCTCTTACGGTAAAAGACCATTTTACCCTTAATGTCGTAAATTCTCGAAGTTTATTCTTGAATCCTACTAATTTCTTTCATATCTTGTTTAACATAAATTATGTCTAAAAAAAAGTTATTTAAGTTATAGGTTCAAATCTCGAATCAACCCGAAAAGGACAACACTCCTCCTTCCCGGTTACTATCTAATCTTATATATATATACACTTACATGCATACTTTAACCTAACCTTCCACTTATATAATATGTAACTATTCGGTAAACACACACACACACACAGATATATATATATATATATATATATATATATATATATATATATATATATATATATATATATATATATATATATATATTTACATATTTTCATATCTCTCATCTCGTACTTATATATATGTACCTATATATATAACCATATATATATACATACCAAATCTCTAGTCTATTCGTATATATATATTTATATACACTAACGTCGAGTACACTGCAGTACATATATATAATTATATCTTCCAAATCCATATCTAATCCTATATATTTATTTATCTCATGAAACTCCTACATCTATATATATACATACATACACATATACACTACACTCTCACATACCCATACCTATATCTTATACTCGTACATGTATATACCTATATACATTCATACTCCTCCTATACGTATATATACCTATACATATTCAGCATTCTTAAACTCATGTGAACTTTATACTGCAAACAACGTGCACTACTGTAACTCCAACAACAACAGGAATCAGCACATGAGCGGACAGTACCGGACTCACCTCGGTGTGCTCCGATCCGGTTCGGTGGCAACCCTTCCAACGAGACAGGTGCAGCGATGGTTGGTACTCGGAAGGACCTCTCCGCCCGCCTGGTTCGTGGATCTGCAGCCTCGGTTTAACTCGATCGCGTTGGGATCTATATTTGCGGGTTAACAGCAGCGTGTAGAAGGAGCGGTTTTCGGGTGCGGCGTTGCAGCGGTCGACGACGGGCAGATGGCCCTCACTGGTGTCGGCCCTGCTACTGCTGCGTGAAGACGGAGCACTGCTGCTGAGTTCCGGAACCGAGAAGAGAATCGAAGGAGAGTAGCGAGGGGAGAAGACAAAGCTTACCGGATTCCAGTAGCGGAGGGTGGCGCCTGGGCGGTCGGCGTCGGGGCGGTCGACAACGGTGGTACCAAGGCTCGGTGGTGGCTCAATCCGGTGTGAGTTTTTGCTGCGGCGGTCAATTGGTCGTACAGAGAGGATGGGGAAGAGCAGCGGCAGGTGAGGGATGATTAGGCTAGGTTTAGATTAGGGTAAATTAAGGTTATAGTTAATTAGGGTTTTAATTATTGGTTAAGAGTGGTTGGGCTGGGCCGGCAACCCTCACTACAATTGGGCTCACTTTTGATTCCTTAAAACGAGCTGAAGTGAAACTCGTTACTCGTATGGGTCGGTAGGGCATTTGCGGAAAATTTTACGGAATTATATTCCGTATTAGGTAAATTATTATTTTACTTTAAAAGTACGGAAATATCTCCGGTTACACATTTTATTATTTTATGTGAACTAAGGTCGCATAAAATGATAGAATTTAAAAATCATTTTAACTTTATCTAAAGGTTAGAAGTTAGCGGATCGGAATCTGATTAAAGTCCGTATTAAACGGAGTTTAAAATTTTCGGTTATTACATCAGTGCCCTCTTAAAAGAAGTTTCGTCCCGAAACTTAGGATGATTTTCTTAATCACACATTTCCTTTGGTATATTTTAGTTTTCTCGACATTTCCATTTTCTACCATGCAACTACTCAACCATCACAAACAGACAAGTATCACATAAAATAGAATCACTCAATCAATATATATAAACAACACAACATCCGAGTACTAACTCGTCGGTACAAGAGTAATCTCTAACCCCTCAAAGAACTCGGGATAGTTACGTCTAATACTCTCCTCAGTCTCCCAAGTGGCCTCATCAACTCCTCGTCTAGACCACTGGATCCTCAACATAGGTATCTCCTTGGACCGCAGACGTCTAGTACTGCGCTCCAAGACAGCTACTGGGTACTCTACAAATTTATGGTCAGGCTCAACTGTCAGATCCTCGTGGCTGATGACGTGTCTCGGATGCGGGATGTACTCTCTCAAATGAGATACATGGAAGACCGGATGGACACCCTCTAGTCTCGGTGGTAATGCTAGTTTGTAGGCCACCTCTCCAACTCTCTCCAAGATCTCAAAAGGTCCGACATATCGGGGGCTCGGCTTCCCCTTAATGCCGAAACGCCTGACTCCTCTCGTAGGTGACACTCTCAGCCACACCTGAGCACCCACTCTAAACTCCAAAGGTCGACGCCTTTTGTCGGCGTAGGACTTCTGACGACTCTGAGCTGCTAACATCCGCTCTCGGACTAGGGCAATCCGAGCGATGTCATCCTGTATCTGATCTGGAGCTACTCCATCAGCTCTGCTGGGCTCATCTCAACACAATGGTGTACGACATCTCCGCCCGTACAAAGCCTCATAGGGAGCCATTCCAATAGACGCGTGCCAGCTGTTATTATACGAAAACTCTACTAGTGGTAGATGATCTGGCCATACCTGTCCCCAGTCTAGGACACACGCCCGTAGCATGTCCTCTAAGGTCTGAATGGTCCTCTCAGACTGTCCGTCTGTCTGTGGGTGGTAGACGGTGGTAAAGTGGAGACTCGTCCCCAAAGTAGTATGTACCTGTTGCCAAAATCTCGAGGTAAAACGTCCATCTCTGTCAAAGACGATAGTCCTCGGTACCCCGTGGAATCTCACAATGTGTCTGGTGAACTCCTCAGCTAGACGACTCACCGGCCACGTTTCCTTAATCGGAATGAAACGTGCGGTCTTCATCAGCCGGTCTACCACTACCCATATAGCATCAAACCCTCTGCTGAGTCTCAAACCTGTGACAAAATCCATAGATATATCCTCCCACTTCCACTGTGGTACTGGAAGTGGGTGGAGCTCTCCTCCAAACCTACGATGCTCAATCTTGACCTGCTGGCAGGTCGCGCACTGGGCTACATACCGAGTCACATCGGGCTTCAAACCACCTCAACAGAAGGATCGTCTCACATCCTTGTACATCTTACTCGCTCCAAGATGTACTGAGTATGGGGTAGCATGAGCCTCACCTAGTATCCTCTGTCTCAACTCACTGTCTGACGGCACACAAACGCGATCCTGACGTCTCATCAATCCATCAGCACCAATAGTGAACTGTGGGGCCTCATCTCGAGACATCCTGTCTCGGATCCTGGTCAAAGTCGGGCAAGTCTCCTGTTTCTGTCGGATCTCATCCAACAGATCAGGAAGTAACTCCAAGGTAGCCAACTGACTATCAGTATCGGGAAACTGAATCTCTATCTCCAACCAAGCCAAGTCTCTCTGCAACTGTGGTTGTACTATCAACCGGGCTATCGCCCTCTCCCTAGGCGTCTTCCGGCTCAAAGTATCAGCTACCACATTCGCCTTCCCGGGGTGGTAAAGAATCTCAAGGTCGAAGTCCTTGATCAACTCTAACCACCGCCTCTTACGGTTATTCAACTCCCACTGAGTGAATATATACTTCAGACTCTTATGGTCTATGAAGATCTGACATGTCGCCCCATAGAGATAGTGACGCCAAATCTTAAGAGCATGGACTACTGCAGCCAACTCTAGATCATGTGTGGGGTAGTTATCCTCATACGTCTTCAATTGTCGAGACGCATAAGCTATGACCTTACCCCTCTGCATCAAAACACACCCCAAGCCCAGCTTGGATGCATCATTGTATACCACAAAATCATCAGTACCCTCAGGCTGTGCCAAAATCGGAGCGGATGTCAATCTCCTCTTCAGCTCCTCAAAACTCTGCTGACACGGCTCAGACCAGACAAACCGAGTGGTCTTCCTCAGAAGACAAGTAAGTGGTCGGGCAATCAAAGAGAACCCTTCCACAAACCGGCGGTAGTAGCCTGTTAAACCTAGAAAGCTGCGAACCTCCTTGACATTCTTAGGAGGTTGCCAAGAAGATACTGACTCGATCTTCGCCGGATCGACCTTAATACTCTCAACAGTCACCACGTGACCTAAGAAAGCCACCTCTGACATCCAAAACTCACACTTGGATAGCTTAGCATACAGCTGGCTATCCTGTAAAATCTGCAATATTGTCCTCAAGTGTCCGGCATGCTCCTCTTGACTCCTAGAGTAGACTAGGATGTCGTCAATGAAAACCACTACAAACTGGTCTAAGAAGTCAATGAATATCCCATTCATCAACTCCATGAACACTGCTGGTGTATTAGTGAGCCTAAATGGCATCACTACGAACTCATAATGACCATACCTAGTCCGGAATGCCGTCTTAGGTATGTCTTGATCTCTCACCCTCAACTGGTGGTAACCTGAAGTCAAGTCTATCCTCGAGAACACAGACGCTCCATGCAACTGGTCCAACAGATCATCTATGCGCGGCAGTGGGTACTTGTTCTTGACGGTTACCTTGTTCAGCTCTCTATAGTCTATGCACAGCCTCATCGATCCGTCCTTCTTCTTCACAAATAATACTGGCGTACCCCAAGGAGACACACTAGGGCGTATGAAGCCCTTCTCTGCTAGCTCCTCTAACTGCTTCTTCAGCTCAAGCAGCTCTATCGGTGCCATACGGTACGGAGCCTTCGAGATCGGTCTCGTGCCCGGCTCCAAGTCAATGCTGAAATCAACGCTCCTCTGTGGGGGTAGTCCTGGCAGGTCGTCACTGAATATCTCTACAAACTCACATGCAACAGGTATCTCCTCTATAGTCAGGCTCTTGCTTTCCTTTATGGCATAACACCAGAAGGCTTCGCAACCCTGTGCTATCAGTCTCGTTGCTCTCACTGCACTGATAACTGTGCCTGACTTTCCGAGGTCCCAACCTCGGAATATCACTCTATGACCCTCCTCCGTGGCAACGGTCACTGTCCTCTTACCAATGTCTAAGACTGCTCCGTGTCTCCTCATCCAATCTATCCCTAAAATGACATCCTCATGAGCTAAGGGCATGACTAGAAAATTGACTAGCTAGTCTCGATCTCCCATGCAAACAGGACATCCAAAGATCTCTCTAGTCCCTCTTACCTTACTCCCATCAGGTAAGCCTATCGTAAAAGGTATTCCCTCTACAGTAGCTAAGGACAATCTATCTACGCATGCATCAGATATAAAGGAGTGTGTAGCACTTGTATCAAATAAAACTCGTACAGGTAAGTCATGGATCTGGATCGTACATGTGGCAGTCGGTGCATCTGGCTGGTCAGCATCTCTCAACTCAAACACCGTGCCTGAGCTCCTCTAGTATCAACTACACTACCACGTCCTCTGCCCCGACCTGATCCCTGCATAGAGCTTTGGGATGATGTGTGTCCTGGAGCCCTGTAAGACTGCTGCTGACCAGGAGCTCGGTACTGCTGCTGTTGACTCGGAGCTCGGTACTGTGGCGGTCTCTATACACCACCTGATAGGCCTGCAGGAGAAGAACTCTGTTGAGATGGAGCCTTGCCCTGGCAGCAGAATGCAACTCTATGTCCAACCTTGCCGCACTGGAAGCAGGTCACTGCCGGCTTCGTGCAATTCGATCGGATGTGACCATAACCACTGCAATTGTGGCACTATAAGCCACCAGCTGAAGTCTGACCCGTAGCGGTATGGCTATGTCGCCCCTGAGTCTGTCCCCGTCCAAAAACAGCTACTCTTGAACTACCACTAGCATAACCTGTTATCTGCCGCTTATCCGGCCTGTCTGACTGAGCAGCTCTCCTCGACACTGGTCTGTCTCTCTCATATGCAGACGCTCTATCCTGATAGTCTGACAGAGTCTCACAGCGAAATCCTGCCAGATATGAACGAGTGCTCTCTCTCAATCTCCGTGAAAAGAGATATACATGCTGCTCCTCAAGAGGTGCAGCTGGTCCAAGCAGTGTTAGTTCCTTCTGGAACTTCTTGATGGCAGCAGCAATCGGGATGTCCTCAAATCTTGCCTCAATGAAGTCCTGAAACCTCTCTCTCCTCAACGAGACAGGGCACTATCTGTCTCTAACAATGCTCCTCATCTGCTCCCAACTGGTGACTCGACTACGTATGGTCCGCCACTAGGAATGAGCATCCTCAGTGAAACATGTCTGCACCAAGTCCACCTGTCGATCCTCTGGGCAACGTATCGCCTCTAATGCAGTCTCTACTTGTCCAATCAGTGCTCCACCTCCAGTCCTATCTCTCCACTAAATGAGGGGACCTTCTGAGAGTTGAAAGCCTTCAACCACTCATCCGGTCTCGGTGCTCTAGACCCAGTAGGAGCTCTATCAGCAACAACTCTCCTCTCAGGTACAACTGGCACCTGAGGCACTCCCTGTGTCACCTGGACAGATCTAGCTGGTACTGGTGGTACCTGGGTAAGTCTCTCTGTCCTAGCAGCCTCTTCCATACACTCAACGTATGCTCGGTACTCTCTATACTCAGTCGCTCCAATGGAAACACGTCCTGACTCCGTCGAACGTGCTCTCTATGCTCCAGAGCTAGCAATGGTCTCATTCCTGACCTCAGGACCTAAACTCTCATTTACCTCCTCCACTCCAGCCTCTGGCATGATCACTGCTGGTGGATCCTCTCGAGGAGCTCGACCTCGGCCTTGGGCCAGTGGAGGTCTACCTCCACGGCCGCGTCCTCTAACTATAGGGGTCCCATCTCCCCTACCTGGTCCAGCTGGAGGGAGAGGTGGACGACCTCTACCTCGACCAGTAGCTAGCGTAGCTCTAGTACGTGCCATCTGCGCGAGGAATAATAACTATAATTACAACTTGCTAAAAAGTCCAAAAAGTCCATCTATAGTAAAACCTAAAGTTCATACTAAGCATACTGAGATCCGCGGTAGTAGTGGTGGTCAACCGTACTTTTCTATTCCCAACCAGACTATGCATGTATTTGAAAACCAAAAGTTCCCTTTTTAAAACTCAAACCCCTTTCGGGTTCTGCTTAAACTTATTCGGTCTTTCAAAAGATTTCAAGTGCCATTGTTGCCAACCTAGAGCTCTGATACCATGTTGTAACACCCCGAATTCTCATAACTCGGGACATTACTGGTTAGGACCTCACAATGGGTCCCGACCTCAGTTTGACAACAATTTTACTAGGATCTTGCAACAAGACACAAATAAGGAAAAACCGAAATTCATAAAATAGTATTTTAAAGGTAATGAATGCAGCATGGCCTAGCAGCCTAAAGTACTTAAACAAGGGAAAGACGAACAACTGTCTTAACGGAAGAAAGAAAGACAAACACAATCCCAACCCCCACTCTAAGGAGTACGGAGACCCGGCTGACCACTACTTCCGGATCACTCAGCTGCTGGTCTAACCTGCGGTAAATCTAAAAACACAACAAGAGGAACCGTTAGCTAGTTATCTAAATATTAGAAGAATAATAGTAGCATACACACACACATAAAAATATAAACACCCATCATGCTTTCAAACAAGTCAATTTTATTATCTTGAGTTAAGTTACTCTTTCACGCTGATGATACTTATTTTGTGACACGAGGGATTCCCAAACCTCGCCTCCGCCCCTGTGTAACCATCAGGAATGGATCCGATGCATCTCACCTTGTACCTGCCTGGTCTGGGTATAGAGAACCTCCCAGTCTACTGTCAGAGCTGGGCAGTGATGTCACGGCCCGTTATACATACACTTGGGCCTTAAACATAATAATAACGGTCGTCCTAGCAAGTTATTATTATTAAAAACACGCACATAGCACACACAACCACTATCACTCAACTAATACCCAAAAACTGGCTAAGTAAGTCGCAAGGACTTACCTGAGTCAAAACACTCTCTAACACGTCTCAAAACAGTCCGTACTCGTGGTAACTCAAACGCATGTCAAATAAGGCATGTGGATCAAAATCACGTCTCGATGTCCAACCTCATGCAAAGGAATTACGGAAAAAGCTCTCTTACGGTAAAAGACCATTTTACCCTTAATGTCGTAAATTCTCGAAGTTTATTCTTGAATCCTACTAATTTCTTTCATATCTTGTTTTCCATAAATTATGTCTCAAAAAAAAAGTTATTTAAGTTATAGGTTCAAATCTCGAATCAACCCGAAAAGGACAACACTCCTCCTTCCCGGTTACTATCTAATCTTATATATATATATATATATATATACTTACATGCATACTTTAACCTAACCTTCCACTTATATAATATGTAACTATTCGGTAAAAACACACACACATATATATATATATATATATATATATATATATATATATATATATATATATTTACATATTTTCATATCTCTCATCTCGTACTTATATATATGTACCTATATATATACCCATATATATATACATACCAAATCTCTAGTCTATTCGTATATATATATTTATATACACTAACGTCGAGTACACTGCAGTACATATATATAATTATATCTTCCAAATCCATATCTAATCCTATATATTTATTTATCTCATGAAACTCCTACATCTATATATATACATACATACACATATACACTACACTCTCACATACCCATACCTATATCTTATACTCGTACATGTATATACCTATATACATTCATACTCCTCCTATACGTATATATACCTATACATATTCAGCATTCTTAAACTCATGTGAACTTTATACTGCAAACAACGTGCACTACTGTAACTCCAACAACAACAGGAATCAGCACATGAGCGGACAGTACCGGACTCACCTCGGTGTGCTCCGATCCGGTTCGGTGGCAACCCTTCCAACGAGACAGGTGCAGCGATGGTTGGTACTCGGAAGGACCTCTCCGCCCGCCTGGTTCGTGGATCTGCAGCCTCGGTTTAACTCGATCGCGTTGGGATCTGTATTTGCGGGTTAACAGCAGCGTGCAAAAGGAGTGGTTTTCGGGTGCGGCGCTGTAGCGGTCGACGACGGGCAGCGAGGCAGCGCCGGCTGGTGGTGACTAGTCTGTTGGCGTTCCAGACGGCCCTCACTGGTGTCGGCCCTGCTACTGCTGCGTGAAGACGGAGCACTGCTGCTGAGTTCCGGAACCGAGAAGAGAATCGAAGGAGAGTAGCGAGGGGAGAAGACAAAGCTTACCGGATTCCAGCAGCAGAGGGTGGCGCCTGGCGGTCGGCGTCGGGGCGGTCGACAACGGTGGTACCAAGGCTCGGTGGTGGTTCAATCCGGTGTGAGTTTTTGCTGCGGCGGTCAATCGGTCGTACAGAGAGGATGGGGAAGAGCAGCGGCAGGTGAGGGATGATTAGGCTAGGTTTAGATTAGGGTAAATTAAGGTTATAGTTAATTAGGGTTTTAATTAGAGGTTAAGAGTGGATGGGCTGGGCCGGCAACCCTCACTACAATTGGGCTCACTTTTGATTCCTTAAAACGAGCTGAAGTGAAACTCGTTACTCGTATGGGTCGGTAGGGCATTTGCGGAAAATTTTACGGAATTATATTTCGTATTAGGTAAATTATTATTTTACTTTAAATGTACGGAAATATCTCCGGTTACACATTTTATTATTTTATGTGAACTAAGGTCGCATAAAATGATAGAATTTAAAATTCATTTTAACTTTATCTAAAGGTTAGAAGTTAGCGGATCGGAATCTGATTAAAGTCCGTGTAACACCCCGAATCCGCGGGACTCGGG
>BSUD01000004.1:139327056-139356176 GCA_033239045.1 Fagopyrum esculentum
CCCGAGTCCCGCGGATTCGGGGTGTTACAAAAGTGGTATCAGAGCCCTAGGTTGACAACAATGGCCCTCGCAATCTTCTAATGGCCGAATAAGGAATAAACGAAACCCCACGGGTTTTGAGTTTTCGTTTTCAAAATCACATGCATGAGTCGGGGTAGAATGTACGGACCACCACTCCTTCCGCAGATCTCGGCAGCTTAGCTTATTAGATTTTGATATGTATATGTATGTATATATAGATATGGATATGAGGTTTGTAGTTATGCATGATAGAATTGATGTGTATCTTTGTGATTGTATGTTGCATGATGAACTGGATATATGTGTATAATTATATATGTGGACGGTTATATGTTTTGGGACCTTATATTGTGGATGAAATGTTGGATGTGTTATATTGATATTGATATGGACTTAGGACTTATATAGTTATGTATCCGTATTCTTATTATATATATAAGTAGCATATGAAGTTAAGGGACCTTTTAGCTAAGATGACATTATGATATCATCACCCCTGGAAGACGTTATTTGACTTAGGATAGTGTACATACGAGGACGGATATGCTCAAGTATCGATTTGAGAGCTACGTTTGGGCAAACACCTTGGAGTTCTTGTACTCCTTTGAAGAGGATGTCGAAGATGAGGATTAGAGATTACGTAAACGAAGGACAATCAAGTAAAAGAAAACTCGAAGACAACTTAAGAGAAATTGAGATAAAGATCATACAAGTAAAGGGAGTAACATTAAGGTGTGGATGTGGTTCCAAAGAAGCCATGCTTGAACGACAACGAGACCAATAGAGATAACGAACTTAAGTTCTTCCAAAAGACGCGTGGACAACTGAAGATGCGAATCAAAGAGGAGATGTGTACACTCTAGCAAGGTTAAAGGTGGTATTCCTTCACGACGTAAAGTTTTCTATAGGCACCCCTAAGCTTTGGAGTCAAGATGATAAGTGTGATTGAGCCAATTTCAAAAGATTTAAGATACCGTAAGTTAAGCTTACGAGGTACCAATAAGTGAAGTATCAACATGACGAGAGTTACAAATAGAAAGGCATGGTGGAGATTCACGTGGAGTTGACCGGTTTCCATTACGATGATGAGGCTAGGAAACCCCAAGAAGAAAGAGGAGTGAGTAGATGTTGGTCCCAAGAGGATGAGAAACACAACAAGGAACTCTTAGTTATGAAAATACGTAAGACAACAACCAAGAGAAATGCGAACGGTTACCGAGTAACGTTAGATATTTGAGAAGACACACTTACAAGATAGCATGAGGCACAGTTAAGCTTATGAAGACGAGTTATACGGCGTGCGAGGCCTAGAAAGTCTACTTATCTTATGGAAGAGGAAGAAAGCATGGGACGGAGAAAGAACTAACGGAGTTTAAGGTAAAGTACCCCGAGGAGGGTAACCTTCATGGGAATGGTAACATGAGAAGTGTAGTAGAATAATAAGTCGTTGACTTCGGAGAAGGTCAAATACAAGTTAAGTGGTGACAACTAAAAACGCACAGGTGCGAGTTGTCTATTTGTGAGTGTAGCAGGGATGAGTAAACAAGATTATGGGCATTTAGAGGACCGACAACAAGAGCGTAAAGTATTCACGGTGGATCAATGTCTATGGTAAGGAAGGACGTCGACGGAAGGAAAATTTGTCTTAAATCAAATAATCTTGAATGAATTCAAGTAACTCTAGCGGACCTCTTAGAGAGGGATTTGGGTGACCTTATGCGACTTTTGTAGGTCATGTAATTGGCATATGGGAGAACGACACGAATTAGAGGTTTTAAAGTTTGACCACGGTAAAGGGGAAGTAGTGAATCAAAAAGAAGGTAAGGTGTCATAGAGGTGGTACGTAAACGGGAGTATATAGAGGATGCGGGGTATGAAATGGATGATATGTTACCGCGGGAAAGAGATAAGTCAAGTTTCTAGACTTACACGGAAGAGACATGGTGGCTATGACGTGAAAGAGAGGACCTAGATTAGGGGCAACGTTGCAAGCTTAGAGTTATGATGTTAGTGTTGGGTGGAGTTATGAGTTGGATACTTCAGTGATGTTGGTAGGGGGATATTAGCCTAGCGTTCTTCACAAGGCATACCGGTACGGTTGTGAAGTTGTTTTTGGAATACGAGAGATACATAAGGTGGCCAACAAGAGTAAGAGGAGACTAAAGTTTAAAAGTTGATGTCGATAAGAGATATACAAGAAGTATACGAAACATCGAGGTTAGAGCCTCTAGTCGTTTGACGTTACATAAGAAAATGAAGCGTAAATTTCTACGCCTACTTGAAGAAAGGATGTCTATGGTGAAAGTTTATTTAGAATACGAGGAGTTCCTCCCATATGTTGAGATGTCGTGGAAAGAAAAGAAGATAAGGTCAATTGTTTTGAAGCACGATTAAGTTCTGCAGTTTAGACCCTTATGGCCCCACATAAGTGGGGAACCTTAGAAAATTTTTATAATCATGTCATCAAAGAGGGAGAACGAGATTAAGTTAAAGGAATACTTAAATAAGGCCCCAAGAGTCAAAAGACTCGGGCAAGTCTCTTGATTTCAGGAGATGAGGGATCTTTGAAAGAGAACGGTCAACATTGTAGCTGAAGATGGAACAATACATGAGTTTTAAAAAAAAAAAAAAAAATCACATCAATAGATCGAGGTAGATCAATTGTGTCATGACCACTTGTGAAGTGATAAGACAAGATTGTGTCGGTTATTACGATGTGTGACGGGAAGAGAAAAGATGGAATCTGAGAAACCACAAAGTCTTAATACGTCAAAACGTGGATTTTTCCACTAAGGTCAAGCTCGACTCTATTCCGATATCTAAGGCGCCGTATGGAATGACACTTGTGAAGAGACATGAGTTGTGGAAGCAAGTGAAGGAGCAATTGCAAGAACTTATTGATAAGAGTTCATTAGAATTAGTGAAATGCTATGGAGAACTCCGAAAGTTATCTTAAACTCTTGATTTGAAGTTGTTATGTAGAACACCAGTTTGCAAAAAGAGAGGCGGTTATCTCCGTTGTCCATCGATTACAGTGAGCTGAACAGAATTACAATGAAGAACAAGTACCCCTTACCGTGTATAGATGATCTACTCGACCGGTTGCAAGGGTCGGTGGTCTCTTCTAAAATTGATTTAAGGTCTGGTTGTCACGAATTGAGAAGCCGAGACTAGGATCTTGCAAACACGGCGTCCCGGACAACCATGGTCACTACGAGTTGTAGTGATTCCATATAGGCCTACTAATGTCCCGGATAAGATATTTTGGTCTACCCTCGAAAAAGAGAGAAGTTGTATGGCAAGTTGTCTCAGGATGACAACCCCCGAAGGATGTCAAAGAAGTTACAAGTTTCTTCGATTTGCTGGTCATTACCAGATATGTGAAGAGAGAAGTTGTATAACACCATTTATGGTAACCTCCAGACGACAATGAAGTATTGAATGAGACGAAGAATTGACAATAGAGTTGTTGAGACTTAAGAGGAGATTCATTGGTGCAACTATTATTCCGTTGCCTAGATGTATGATGGGTTTGACATGTACAAGTTATTCTTCAAAGACAAGGTCTTGATCGAGTATTGAGGAACAATGTAAAAGTAATAGTATACGTGACTCGTTAGTATAATCAGTGTGAAGTAAAGTACTTCCTTCATTGTTGGGGGACTTACTTCAAGAATTGAAGAAACATATCATTTAAGTTGGGTCGACAAGAACCAAGGCCAACTGTGTAAATGAAAGGTTTAATCTTCTTTATTAGAGACAATTAAAGAGAAACATAGTGGGAATGCTACTTGAGAAAGACCCGAGGGGGAAGTTTAGTTCCAATATATCGGACCTTTTTGAGATCATAGCGGGATTTGAGAAAGTGGTTTACCGGTTGGTGTTACCACCAAGAGTAGAGGGTGCTCACCCGGTGTTTCATGCGTATCAGTCGAGGGAGTACATACAAGATTCGAGACATGTCGTCAATTATGATGATCTAGTGTAAGACGAGGGACCGATGAGGCTAATTGGAAGACGGAAGATAGTATAGTTGGTTGAGTTTTATGCTGAGCTAGTAGCACGATAAAATCGACGGGTTAGATCTAGTTCTTCCTTTATTTGGTTGTGTTATGTGCATGTGTGGTGTTATTTGTAGTTTGTGCTTGTGTGGGAATGTGCTTTATGACCCGATATATCTTGCGATGGTAGTTTGAGTAGTTGTGTATATAGATTAGAAGATTTCAGCCTTCTTAGCGTGAGAGTTCATACCTCGGCCTTAATGGACCGAGAAGTTGGAGTGTGGCAAGTTTCGGGACGAAACTTATTTTTTAGGGGGACCTGATGTAACGCCCCAAATTTTTGGTGCGGTTGCGATATTTTTCCGTATATTTATTGCTATTCTGATAGCTTAAATTTGTTTACGAGTATTTTAACTTTGTAAATTAAATTTTATGAGTTATAAATTTTACATATATACGTATATAAATATGTTCCATAATTTATTTTACGGAGAGTTCGGGAAGTTTCCAAACAAAAAATCCCGTTCCGGTTAATTTGATCGAGTTTGTTTTAATCCCCTATGTTTTTAATTAATTATTATTATTACTATAATTATTTTATTTTATTTTCTTTTATTCTTCTTTTTCTTTCCCTCACTCTTCCCAATGTGATGACTCTATTCTGCAACCTGCTTTCACCTCTCGCACGTAACCTCCCTACACTCAACCTCTCCTTTTCCTTCACTCAAACAACGGGGAAGCAGGACTCAAACTCTCCACTTATCCTTCTTTGTTTCAGCCAACAGTCCCGCAACCCTCGTCTCTGCTTCGGCCGCCTCCTTCGTCTACCTCCTCGCTTGCAACCACAGGCAAGACCCCTCCGCCGGAGAAGTGTTGTTTAACACCACCAAGAGGAAGTCTGCCGCCGCCCGTGAATTTACAGCTTCCCACGAGCCCTCTGCGACTGGAAGCAAGGCAGTCGAGCCGTCGCCGGAACCGAGAGGGTCAGGGCAGACTTTTCGCACCCTCCCCGAGCCCTTCTCCTCTAGCACTTGCCGCTTGTGCCTCGCCCGGAACCTCCACTTCCGTCGCCGGCGAATTCCGCCGGGAAGTACCCTGCCCGCCTCGCTTCCAGGGCTGCCGGAGCAACTTGCGCCTCGCCTTGCCTCGCCGTTGTGCTGGAACCCCTGCCGCCCCGGATCCCCTTTTCCTCTGCAGCGTATTGAGAGGTTGAAGAAGGCCTTTTGGTCTAATTAAATCGGGACCCCTATATTTTGGTATAATTACAATTTTGTACCCATACTTTGTATTTGCAATTTGTGCCCATAGTTTCGGATGTTTTCAAATATGCCCCTGCAGTAATTAATTACTAAATGCGCCCGGATTTGTGATATTGCAATTTTGAACCAGATTTTTGGAATGTGACGTTATGCCCTCGGTTGTAATATTTTCGGGAAACAGCCCAAGGTTTATTTACGGTTTATGGCCCACATTTACAAGATTGTATATTTTGCCCCAGAAAACGTTTAAGCGGTTTCGTTTGTCCTTAGCTTTGAAATCGAGTCCTACCTTAGATTTATGATGTTGTATAAGTTGCCGGAAAATACATTTACGGATTTTAAATTTGGGTTTACAATTCAAGCTGTGGTTGCGGTTTTATGAACAAGTGTTTTTAGAATTTCATATTGTACCCCGGACGGAGTTTTCACGGGATTTTAACGTTGGCTTTTGGAAAATAAGTTTCCCGTAAACCTATATATTTTATTTATTCCGTTCAAGTTTAGCTTATAAGCTAAAATTGTTAATTTGGTGCTAGGTCCGGAAGCGCCCCGATAAAGGCCATCGAATCCGCATTCGATATTCGTCAATTGACTTCCACCTTTGACCCCGAGTGAGTACCTTTCGCAAATTAGTTATGTTTAGTAGGAGTAGTAGTAGTATCATGCTAGGTTGGATATAACATAACTTAGAGTGAATACCAAGTAGTGGTTTGGACCTTAGGTGAGTTTTGAGGATTGTCGATTGTTGTAAGACGTTGAATGTTTGGTTGATCTTGTGAGGATATGAGGCTTGAGATTGTGGTTATATGGTTGTTGAGATTATGAGTTAGGATATGCTTATCCTAGCATGGTGTCGTTACCGATGAGTTTGTTTGGACAAGGCATGTTATCCTAGTGGTGTTGTGAGTTATGATCTTGCGAGATCCGAGGGTTTAGTAATCTTAAGACTTCTAGCTTCTATTGAGTGTGATGTGAGCATGAGGGATTCTAGGATGCGGTCCTAGAATTGAGAGTCAAATGGTCTTGCGTAGATCATTTGTATAGAAGTCTTAGACTTCTATTGTGAGAGTGTTGTTTTGATATAGTTATCTTCTTGTGAGCAGGTTATGGTCTTCCTCCCCTAAGGAAGCGAGAGTGTTGTGAGTTGAGTGTGATGACGAGGTAAGTCTCCGGACTTACTTAGCTCGTATTCCTTGTATTAGCGTTGATGTGTGTTTGGTGGTGTGTGTTTATTGTTTATGTTATAACAACTAAACCGGAAATAGGATTACCGACCTTTATATATTATTTTGGCCCAAGTGTATGATAACGGGCGGTGACATCATCTGCCTAGCTCTTGCGAGAGTCTAGGAGGTTCTTGGCGACTAGCCCGTGCTGGTTAGACGGTCGGAGGCATCCGTACTGTTCCACGCCGGTAAGTAGGGACCGAGGCGGGACCACGGTGGTCTCGTGTCACAAACCTAAGTTGAATTAGAACGGGATACGACCTAATAATAACAAAGATAATAAACCGGATTGATGTGCTTTTATGTACGTTGTATGTTTGTGATGAGATTACTTGTGTTTGTGCCTTTCACCTTGATTCTAATGCTTCGAATATTAGCTAACGGTTTTATACCGATTGTTGTAGATTGCCTTGCAGGTTAGGAATGCGGCCGAGAGATCCGGAAGAGTGGGCAGCCGGGGTTCCGTACATTTTAGGATGGGTTGGTTGGAGTCGAGTTTGAGTATTGTTTTTATTGTATGTTTTATGGCGTTAGCCTTTGGGGTTGTATTTTCGGCTGAAGTCCTTTGTTGTATTCTTTCGGGTTTTTCTTTTCATTGCATAAAAATGTATTTCGGTTTTTGGCCTTTATTTGTGCCTTGTTGCAAGATCCGGTGAAATTGTTGTCAAGCTAAGGGTCGGGACCCATTGTGAGGTCCCAACCCGTAGCATCCCGAGTCCCGCGGATTCGGGGTGTTACAGTCCGTATTAAACGGAGTTTAAAATTTTCGGTTATTACAAAAATGGACATAATGCGATTTTTTAAACACTTTGAGCGTGTTGTTAGGCAAAAACTTCAAAACGAGATACAATCTGAATTTGCTTCTCGGGAGAAATTGCCTAGAATGAAGATGAGAAGAACACCGTTACTTAAACAAGCTAGTCAGATATACACTCCGAAGATTTTTGAAGCCTTCCAAGACGAGTATGATTGGTCCACAACCGCATACATCAAGCCTCCAATTGAAGGACAACCAAGTAACGAGTATGTAGTTGTGATTTCTAGTTTTGATGATGATAGTTCTTCTGACATGCAATATATAGTTTTTGCTGATCTTGTGACTCAAACAGTCGTTTGTAGTTGTAAAATGTTTGAGAGGTTGGGAATATTATGTGCTCATGCTTTAAAGGTGCTTGATACGATGAACGTTAAATTAGTTCCCGAGAAGTACATTTTGAAGCGATGGACCAGAGAAGCACGAAGTGGTATTGTGAGAGATGTTAGTGGGATAGTTGTTGTTGAGGATCCTTAGTTGTAAAATGTTTGATGGTTTTTTCGTCCGAATAACAAATTTATCCATGTTCCTATTTAAAAAATATAAAATTTAATTCAACTAATGTTTAATAAAATGAATTTAAAAATATCTACTTTAAATCAAACAAAAAAACTCCTAACATTTTCATATCAAACATGTTATATGCAATTAATATAAATAAATCAATAATTATTTAAATTAAAGGAACCTAAAAATTATAAATTAAATTAATTTAAGAGAAGAAATATCAAACTTACAATTTTGTAACGACCGTCAAATTTGAACCGATGACTTAGAGAATCAAATATATAATAGGATGAAATCGAATATCAACAGCGATCCAACAACATAATTGATGAAGAAACTCATTCGCAGAATTGATGAAGAAACTCAATTGCAGAATTGAAGAAAGCAATTGATTGCCGGCAGAATTTAATGTACTTAGGTTGAATCTGATTAATTTATGGACAATTTTGGTAACTAGGCCTTTTTGAAAAACTAGAGTAGTAACTAGGCCTTTTAATGTTTCAATTAAGTAAATATACCCCAATCTTTTGCATTTATTTTCAAACTCTACACACTCTTCTCTCAAGGGGTACATTTACTAAACACAAAACTAGAAAAAACATAGTAAACCAAATTGTTTCTTAATTTATACGGTTAAGGGTAGACACTTAAATAGATTTTATTAGGTATTGGGTTGGGCCTTTTCACTTTAAATTACAGGAGTATGGGCTGAGGATATGGGCTGAAAAAAAAAGGAATTTTACTAGGTTTTCACCTCTCTTCTGAATCATCATCGTCTTCAACTCTTTGTTAAGCATTAGTCGTTCCAGGCTTCCAGCCGACTTCCACATTTTTGGTTCCAGAGACTAGAGTGTATGGTTGTCCACGGCGAACGTCGGCGGTAGATGAGTGAAGATTCCCGCCCTAGTGCCCAACCTTACCTCTTGCCGGAATTTTAACAGGGGCCACCGCCCCTCTCATACCCCCCCTCAGCTCCGCCACTGCCTGCATCTACGGGGGCGTCCATATATGTACGTAGCAAGGCATTCAGGGCCGCGCTATGCGTCCCACAATCGACCAATATATCATTAGCGAGAGGTTGTCCGATATGAGTATCGAGAATATCATGCGACCACACATTTTTTGGATTCACATCGGGTTGTGAAGCACCACCCGATGGACCAACAAATGACGGACCCGCGTCCATCGAAGGATAGTGAGATGAGGGATGAACGGTGAAGGGTTGCACTAATGATTCTTGATAAGCAGACGGTTGAAATTCGTCCTCCTTTACATACTCTACGTTTAAATCAACATCGATTTCACGTCTCGGTTGTTCAGCATGTTGAGGTTGAGTGTTTGGATCGATATCCTCTCCAAATATAATAGAAAAATATTAGGATGAGATTGAGGGTGTACGGACAGCTAAAGTGTCCAGAAGATATGTAGGAGAGGCATCGAACCTAAGATGTGATAAATCGTCCATGTTTTGTGTCGTGGACGACTCTCATATATCTACTAATGGGTTGCGACCAGACATATGAATAGTGGGTCGGTTTTGAAAGTTCCTATTAAGTTGTAGATTTAATAATTTAGGATAAGAATAAATAAATATATAAATAAATAATAATTTGCATGTAAGATATTTAAATTTATAATTGCATGTAAGATATTAAAATCTATAATTGCATGTAAGATATTAAAATCTATAATTGCATGTGGAAAATTACAATTGCAAGTAAGATATTATAACCTATAATTGCATGTATAACATTATAATTGGATGTAAGATATTAAAAACTATAATTGCATTTACAAAATTATAATTGCATGTAAAATACTAAAAATTATATTTGTATGTATAAATTTACTAACTTAATCCAAAAACACATAGTTGCATGTAAACTTACATTTTATCTAAAATATAGTAATATAAATTTACTAACTTAAATTACTAACTTAATGTTGCTAACTTACATTTCATCTAAAATCTACATATACAAATATACCAGCATAAATTTCATCTAACATTTACTAAAATAAATTTCATCTAATATAGACTAATATAAATTTACTAACTTAGATTTTATCTACAATATACTAATTTAAAATATACTAATATAAATTTACTAATTTAAGGTTACCGGATTTTACTACCTTAAATTACTAACTTAATTTTACTAACTTACATTTCAACTAAAATCCACAAATATAAATATACCAACATAAACTTCATCTAAAATATACATATGTAAATTTACTAATTTAAATATCATCTAAAATATACTAACTTAATTTCATTTAAAATATATTAATATAAATTTACTCATTTAAGGTGGTTACCGGATTTTGCGCAGCTTCGTGCATAACGGCATTTTCCCATGCAATTCTTTCCGCACATCTCCTCCTTATGGCTTCCCTATCAACTTCAGTTCGTACCATATTTGAAAATAATTGTATGATTAACTCTCTCTTTATCTTTAGTTGGAACTTTTTTTGCTCTCAAATTCTTCTATCGCAAAGACTCGTATGCGAGAATGAAAATTTTGTTTGCTGATATAGGCATGGAAAGGAAGGCTTCACGGGTAGAGAAAGCATGTGGTTGGGGTTAGGGAATCAGGGGCATGGGGAAGGTAAAATGCATGGAGAAAGGGTGGAATAAATATCCATATTTTTTTTGAACTTTTGGCCTCTCGCACACTATGTGTGAGAGCTTTGGGAATACCCGAACCCGACAACACGACAAACGATGACAGATTCCCTGCTCCACTTTTTGACCGAGTAAAATAGCCTCTCGCACACCATGTGCGAGAGCTTTGGGAATGGCTGCCTGCAAAAAAGCTTTGTCCATTTGCTCCAATATCGAGAGTTGAGAAGATTAAGTTACTAAGGTAAGTTATTTTTCTAGAATACAAACAAGGCCCCAAGTATTTTGCAATTTTTAGAAAAAAAATAAATTAGTAATTAAGGATATATTTAATAGGCAATTACTAAATTAATGGAAGTTATTTATTTGGTAAAATATATTAATTAAGCAAAAAATAGGGGGACCGATTAAAGAAGGTAACCGTAAGATTTTTCATTATTAAATATCCGTCATTATCGGATTTCAACTAGTAACCAAAATCAAACTAACAAAAGCTCTCCTTGAAGACGGAAGCAGGTTCGTCATAGCTAGTGCTCTCGAGGTATCGTCTTCATCCCATTCTTCATCCTCAACATTCTTCTTCAATCGCCTATTAAATTGTCATCTTCAACAAGTAAAAGTTACCAATTGCTTCAAAGGAGAATCGAAATCTCAAATCGATTAACCTCAGTCTCCATAACCAGATATGATAGCTTCCACGATTATACTTTGGTTTTTGAAGAAAACCACTATTTCGTACCCTTACATGTTCGAAATTACTCTGTAACCCATCAATCGATTTGAATGCCTGTTAACGACTGATTATGTAAATATGTTACTGCGAAAATGTTACCGACTAACTATATGTAGTTTGTGTACATTTGATATTTGGGTTGTGTTTAAATACACTTCTATTGTGTTCGTATGTATCAAATTTGCAAGTTGTGTACATATAGATAGGGGTTTGATGATACACAAACATTTTTTGTGCGTAAATATATCATGTTGTCGATTATAATATGTACAATTGCAAAATATATTGTAATACAGACTTCTATTGTGTTTGCATGTACATATGTTTGTAGTCTTTGGTGATTATGTACATATGTTGTTGTGAAAATTGTATTGACTAGCTAAATATGTACATATGTTTGTAGTCTTTGGCGATTATGTACATATGTTGCTGCAAAAATATTACTAGGATTGATTCAATATCATCGTCATGGATGATCGCAAATTGGATTAACAATCATCTGTTACGAAAATTACGAAGAGGGCGAATGGAAGGAAGATATTATGATTTCCTTAATAAATAGAGAGATAAAGATATTTACTTTCCTGTTTTGTAACAATTAGTTGCTTAATAAATGAAGAGAGAAAGATATTCTGATTTCCTTAATATCTTCTTTTTTTATTTTAATAAATTTTTTTATATAATCTGGAGGGACCTATATTGTACACATTTTTAACTTGAAGCCTTTTGTATGCTCATGGTTACAAAACTTACATACTCCCCCATTTTATGGGTAAGGTTAATAATTTTAATAGGTCCTAATAAGAGGCCTGTTGATTTTCAACATTTTATAAGTGAATGATTCGTTGAACTTCATGTTTACACATTTTTGTTCTTGGATCAAGTTGTGAATTGTGATAATAGTGTTGTATTACATGTAATTTCATATTTGGGTCCACTTTCTTCTTTTCTCCTCCTAAGATTAAGAATGTATTTTCATCAAAATGACAATCAATAAATCTTGTTGTAAACAAGTAACCCGTTGTTAGTTCAAGATATCTAATGATCGAGGAGGATTCAAAACCAACATGGAAACATATATTCTCGATCTTCTTTGTGGATCCATTTTTTTACATGAGAAAATTGGTGTAGAAAAGCTCTTTTTATTTTGTAGAAACAATCTAGACTCCTTTAATTTCTATTTAAAAAATAAAGGCAAATTAAATAATTAGTGTTTGCAATAAGGATAACTAATTAGGGGTATATTCATAAAAGAGTGATAAAACTGTCAAAACAAAAATGGAAATCCCGTTAAAAATAGGTAACTGAATATTAAAGGCATTTACGGGATTCTTCATATATTCAACTTCTCTTCTCAAACCAATCGGAAAAAACCGCCCCTTGTTTTTGGAGAATTTGCAGTCGGAGCACTCAAAGCAATCGTCGACACCTTCTTCACCCGTCAATCCTACTTCTGGTTTGTATAATTTCAAACAAACTGTAACACCCCGAGTTTTAGAACTTAGGGAGTTACTGGTTAGGACCGCACAGTGGGTCCCGACCTTAGTTTGACAACAACTTAACATGATCTTACAACAAGGCACCGATAAGGAAAAACTAAAAATCATAAAATAGTTTTTATCAATGCATGAATGTGACCAGATCAACTACAGCCGGAAAAGCAATATATCAAAGTACGGAAGGAAACGATGTTCAACTGAAAAACCCACAAATGCAAAAACTGCAAAACGTCCTAAAGTACGACACCCCGGCTGACCACTACCATCTGGATCACTCGGCATCTGCTCTAACCTGTGTCAAATCTAAACAACATATCAACCGTTAGCTAACTAACCAAATATAAGCAAAATGATAACAGCACAAACACACGCAGAAACAAAAATAAACAAACAACATGCTGGCACTCAACCAATTATTATCTGTTATTTTAGTGATTCACATTATTCAATTTAAGTTGTGGCACGAGAACTATTATTAGTTCTCGCCTCCGTTCCTTATCCAACTGGTGTAGGTCTAGCTGACTTCCTTTGGTAGCCTCACTACAAACCATGTGTGGACTAGTCCCGAAAGAAACCCCCAGCGCCCTGCGAGCTACTGAGCGGAATGCCACCGCCCGTTACTCTTAGGCCAAAAATACAGGTCGGTAATCATATATCACAACCTATCTTTCTAACATGTCAATCACACACCACCATCATCATTTATACTCATATTTAGTAGTCAGCTAAGTAAGCCCAAAGGACTTACCTGTTATAATGCTCGACTCTTTAGTAATCACTTGCTCTGTAACTGTACCCACTCAGTTGCCTGTTAAAGGCGATAAGTGTATTAGCACACTTTCACGTAGATAGAAGTCTAAACTTCTGAGATTAAATAAGTATTAAGACGTACTAGCTACATTATTAGTTTTAGGGTAAAATGACCATTTTACCCTTCGTTCCGATTTTCTCGAAGACCCTAAAATTCATGTCCAAACTCCTATTTGAAGTTCTTAAAATATATCCTAACTCGTAGAATTTTATTAGGTGCGAAACGGACATTTTTCTTATGTTTCTATTTTCCGGAAGGACCGAAAAAAAGGTTTAACTTCGGCTCTAAATATAAAATTCTTAACGGCTTATAAAATTTCCGAATTTAATATCTAGATCATCTATGAGGTTCTATCTAGCCTTAGAAGAAAGAATTTCACCAAACTGTTCAGCCGATATTTTTATAATAATTCCCAAAGTCGGTTCCTCACTCTACTTTCTTATACTTAGTCAAATTTATAAGTTCAATAAAACTGCTCAACTACCTAACTTCGGGAGCTCGTAACTTTCAATCCGACCGTTCATTTCTCACCAAATTTTAATATGATAAACTACATATATCCGTCTACAACATATCCAAAATTCAACGGTGGATCTTTATCCAAACATTTTATAATTGATCGACAAGGTGGGCTGTTCGAAACCTAAAAGCTGAAGAATTTAAATTAATTTACAGCAGCCCTTTCTTTCATTTTATGAACATACTCAGCAGCTCATTTACGTTATTTATGCTTAGGCTCAACAACAGCAGTTCACAAACACATGGGTGACAGTGAAGTCGAAGAGAGGAGGAGTAAGCTTACGGAATCTGCAGTCCGGCGTTAAGGTTTGGCGTTTCCGGCGGCGATGGATCCGGCTGCGCAAGAAGATGATTATTGATTCCGGAATCGCAACAGCAGTGGAAGGAAACGGATGGACAGAGGAGTCGACTTACCGGAATGGAAGACTTGCGACAGTCCCTGGTGTGTCCGATCCTGGCTGTCACGAGTCCTGGTGGTCGGCTGCGGAGGAGCGTTGGTTGCGGAGGAGCGTTGGTTGCTGGTGCACCGTTCGTCCGGAGGGGCTCGCCTGGGTTGCGTCACCAGCGGACAGAAGGCAGTTAGCGTGCTGCTGCGCCCAGCGAAACAGAAGGAGGGAAGAAAGGGCCGGCTTACCTCGTCACGCGTCGGCACGGGGATGATCCGGCGGAAAGCGGCGAGGCACTGGCGGCGGTCTGGGCTGGTGCGCGGCTACTGACAACAGGGAGGCGAGGTTGTTACTTCCGGACTCGAAACAGAAACGAGAGGGAGAAGACGGAAGGGAGAATCGGGTCTTACCGGCCGGCTGGGGCGTGCAGGGCTGGGCGGCTGGATCCTGCGGGGAGCGGCGCAAGGTGCTGGGCGGCGTTGCTGGTGGAAGCGGACTCCGGCTGGTGGTGGCTTCGGCGTTGCAATCGTCTCTTCTCAGCGGCAAGGAAGGCACGATATGTTACAGAAGGTGAGTCGATTAGCGGTAGGTTTAACGTAGGTTTAGAATTAGGTTTAATTAATTAGGTTAATTAGATTAGTCATTAGGAATGGGCTGGCTGGGCTGGGCCGATAATTTGGGCCTAGTAGCGGGTTAACTCCAATCTCACTCTTTTTAGAACAGGATCCGGAACTCATTAAAGTGCGGGAATTTATATAATACGGAATTAGTTCCCGTATTTATAAATTATAATTGATTTTATTTAAAAGCGTAAATTATTCCCGGGAATTTAATTTATCATTTTATGTGAATCTAGGTCACATAAAATGATAGAACTAAACTCGTTTTGTTTTACTGATTTATTATTTACAATGGTCTCGTCGGATTTTGTTAAATTTCACTTTACCGGAACTTAAAATTTTTGGTTATTACATCAGTGCCCCCTTAAAAGAAGTTTCGTCCCGAAACTTAAATTATTTCCCCTATTCACATATTTCTTTCGGTATATTTTAGTTTTCTCGACATCTTTGTTTTCTAACAAGCAGCTACTCAGGCAGCAATCAAACAAGTATCACAAAAGAAAAACAGAAACACTCCAAACAACATGAAAACCTGAAAGGTCAAACAACACAACATCCGAGTACTAACCCGTCAAACAGGAGTAACCTCTAACCCCGCAAAGAACTCGGGATAATTACGTCTAATACTCTCCTCAGTCTCCCAAGTGGCCTCATCAGCTCCTCTCCTAGACCACTGGATCCTCAGCATAGGTATCTCCTTGGATCGCAGACGTCTGGTACTGCGTTCCAAGACAGCTACGGGGTACTCTACGAACGTATGGTCAGGCTCCACTATCAGATCCTCATGGCTGATGACGTGTCTCGGATCCGGAATGTACTCTCGCAGCTGAGATACATGAAAAACTGGGTGTACTCCCTCTAATCTCGGTGGCAGTGCTAGTCGGTAGGCAACCTCTCCGACTCTCTCTACGATCTCAAATGGTCCGACATACCGGGACTCAGCTTCCCCTTAATGCCGAAACGTCTAACTCCCCTCGTAGGTGACACCCTCAACCACACCTGTGCACCTACTCTAAACTCCAAAGGTCGACGCCTTTTGTCGGCGTAAGACTTCTGACGACTCTGAGCTGCTAACATCCTTTCCCGGACTAAGGCAATCCGGGCGATGTCGTCCTGTATCTGATCTGGTGCTACTCCGTCAGCCTTACTAGGCTCATCCCAACATAGCGGTGTACGACATTTCCGTCCGTACAAAGCCTCATAAGGTGCCATCCCAATAGACGCATGCCAGCTGTTATTATATGAAAACTCTACTAGTGGGAGGTGATCTGGCCATACCTGTCCCCAATCTAGCACACATGCCCGTAACATGTCCTCCAGGGTCTGGATGGTCCTCTCTGACTGATCGTCTGTCTGTGGGTGGTAGGCAGTGGTAAAGTGAAGACTCGTACCCAGAGCAGTATGTACCTGCTGCCAGAACCTCGAGGTAAAACGTCCATCCCTGTCGGATACGATAGTCCTCGGTACTCCATGGAGTCTCACAATATGTCTGGTGAACTCCTCTGCTAGACGACTTACCGGCCACGTCTCCTTAATCGGAATGAAACGTGCGGTCTTCGTCAGACGGTCTACTACCACCCAAATGGCATCAAAGCCTCTGCTGAGCCTCAATCCAGTGACGAAATCCATAGAAATGTCTTCCCACTTCCAGTGTGGTACTGGCAGTGGGTGTAGCTCTCCTCCGGATCTACGGTGCTCAATCTTGACCTGTTGACAGGTCGCACACTGAGCTACATAACGGGCCACATCAGGCTTCAAACCACCCCACCAGAAGGAACGTCTCAAGTCCCTATACATCTTACTCGCTCCTGGATGTACGGAGTAAGGGGTAGTATGAGCCTCACCTAGTATCCTCTGCCTCAGCTCACGGTCTGATGTCACACAAACACGGTCCTGTCGTCTCATCACTCCATCGGCACCAATAGTGAACTGAGGTGCCTCATTTCGTGCCATCCGGTCCCGGATCCGGGTCAACATCGGACAGGTCTCCTGCTTCTGTCGGATCTCACCCAACAGGTCAGGGAGTAATTCTATGGTGGCTAACTGATGAGCTGTATCCGGGAACTGGATCTCTATCTCTAACCAAGCTAAGTCTCTCTGTAGCTGTGGCTGTACTGTCAACCGGGCTATCGCCTTCTCCTGAGGCGTCTTCCGACTCAAAGCGTCGGCAACTACATTCGCCTTTCCGGGATGGTAAAGAATCTCAAGGTCAAAATCCTTGATCAACTCTAGCCACCGCCTCTGGCGGTTATTCAACTCCCGCTGAGTGAATATGTACTTCAGACTCTTATGGTCTGTGAAGATCTGACAGGTCGCTCCATAGAGATAATGACGCCAGATCTTAAGAGCGTGCACTACTGCTACTAACTCTAAGTCATGAGTGGGGTAGTTCTCTTCATACGTCTTCAGCTGTCGAGACGCATATGCTATAACCTTACCCCTCTGCATCAAGACACACCCCAAGCCCAGCTTGGATGCATCACTGTACACTACGAAGTCCTCTGTACCCTCAGGCTGTGCTAAGATCGGAGCAGACGTCAATCTCTTCTTCAGCTCATCAAAACTCTGCTGACACGGCTCAGACCAGACGAACCGAGTAGTCTTCCTTAGGAGGGAAGTGAGTGGTCGGGCGATCAGGGAAAACCCTTCTACAAACCGACGGTAATACCCTGCCAATCCAAGGAAACTGCGAACCTCCTTCACATTCTTCGGAGGTTGCCAAGAAGACACTGACTCAATCTTCGTCGGGTCGACCTTAATCCCCTCGGCAGTCACTACATGGCCAAGGAATGCCACCTCTGACATCCAGAACTCACACTTGGATAGTTTAGCATATAGCTGACTATCCTGTAGAATCTACAACATTGTCCTCAAGTGTCAGGCATGCTCCTCTCGACTTCTAGAGTAAACCAGAATGTCGTCAATGAAGACCACTACAAACTGGTCTAAGAAGTCGATGAAAATCCCATTCATCAATTCCATAAATACTGCTGACGCATTAGTGAGCCCGAATGGCAGCACTACAAACTCATAATGACCATACCTAGTCCGGAATGCCGTCTTAGGTATGTCCTGATCTCTCACCCTCAGCTGGTGATAACCCGACCTCAAATCTATCCTCGAGAACACTGACGCTCCATGCAGCTGGTCCAGCAGATCATCTATGCGAGGCAGTGGGTACTTATTCTTGATGGTGACCTTGTTCAACTTCCTGTAGTCGATACACAGTCTCATCGATCCATCCTTCTGCCTCACAAACAATACTGGTGCGTCCCAGGGGGAAACACTAGGGCGTATGAAGCCTTTCTCTGCTAACTCCTCTAACTGCTTCTTCAGCTCAAGCAGCTTTATCGGTGCCATGCGTCACGGGGCCTTCGAGATCAGTCTCGTGCCCGGCTTTAACTTAAAGCTAAAGTCAACTCTCCTTTGTAAATCTAGAAATTGACCACAACTTTTGCTCGAAAGAGCACCATCCGTCTCATTTGTGGGGAATGCTAAGTAACCTCTATCTGGACTGACGTAGGATCTAATCAATTCTTCTTACTCCTCTAGTTCTTCTAATACGACTTCATTTGTACTTACTATAATTTGTACCTTTTTCTTAGCCCGCAAGTAAACAACTTCTCACAACCATTCTCTTTATATCATTAATTATATAAGGGGTCCTTTCTGACCGTCAGCTCTTCCTTTACAATTTTAATTAGATTTACTGACTGGAATTATTCGGTATTACTTGCACTCGTATCGATTTGACTTTACAATTGTCGTATTTGATCTCTTTAAGGACTTCTCCACATGTCGATAGAATTCATTTGTAACCGTGTGTTTATTCTTCTTATATGTCAACCAGTCACTACTAGTTAACCCTCACATGACAAGGCTCCGATAGTTACCATTTAGTCTATTGTTGACCTTCTACAAGATCATAGACTAACCTTTCTTCTATCTCTTTGAAGTTTGATTTACTTGGTGGAAATCTATCTCCTCCAGCTTCTCTGTTTATACTCCTTTCGCTTCTTCTATAATTCACACTTCTCTTTCTCACTATAAGCCCACGATACTCTTTCCTATTTTAGCTGCATCATTCATCTGCCGTCAATGGACTCATCAGATTTCCCATGATAGCTCGTAAATACATCTTCATGACTTCTTTTACCTCAATCATCAGCTGCTTGCGAGGTTCCGGTGTGAATTGTTGGTGTTGGTAACTTAAGTCCCTTTGAGAGAGGGAAGTTATTACGGCCCTTGGGTACGCCAAGATCATTTTCACACACTCTTGTTCCTTAGTTGGTGTTAAATTATAATGTTGTCTTTATAGTGATCCTTTGACTCCGCTTTCAGGATTATATCATTTGGATATATGTATCACCCTTTCTTGTAGCTCACTTGCCTTTTAGAAAATCACTCTGCCTCCATGCTTATGAAATCCACCCTCCACTTTCTGGCTAACCATAAGCTTCCGTTGTGTGGTTCTTTAAGTCTTCATAATTGGTTTGGCGACATCTCTCTTCTTAACTCTTAGGTTATCAGTGTCTAGGTGGGACCCTCTTGATTAGGATGCCGACTTCCCTTGCCAATAGTGGTCATCTTCCGCCCTGCTTCTAACAACAACCTTCATATTTTGGTCTGTCGGTAAGCTTAAATTTAATGTTTCTTGTTTGGATTGGTTCTAAACCTTACTTTGACTTTCATTACTATGACTGTTTTTGACGGTATCCACGTTGTTCGTATCGTCATTTTACACCACACTTGAAAGAACCTCTGTGATGTCGCTCCAAATCTGCATCCTTGTCGACCATCCAATGCTTTTCCAGAACTACTCTCATGTATAATCTTCATTTGATCCTATTAAGTTAACTCGGGATCCCCTTCATGCCATGGTCATTGGTGTTGTCCTTCAGCCTTCACTTTTCCATCTCGACGTTCCTCAACCAATCGGAGGAGTTGTCTGCCATTCGTCTACCCTAATGCACATAAGATGTGCATACTAATCCTCACGTTGACACCCTCCAAAATCTACTTAGATGTGCCAACGGAGTGAGAAACTCATTAATCTCTATTAAGGACATAATATATTATTATGCTACTAACCTTCGACATATGTTATCTATTGTACATATCTTTATAAGCAGCTACTACATCAATATAACATTTCTAAATGTACTAAGCTGCCGAGATCCGCAGAGGTAGTGGTGGTCATCCGTACTTTCTATCCCAACCCGACTCTGTATGCATTTTAAAACCAAAAATTTTCTTTGGAAAACTCAGACCCTTTTCGGGTTCTGTTTATTTACTTATATGACCTTTTTAGAAGATTCAAGTGCCATTGTTGCCAACCTGGCTCTGATACCATGTTGTAACACCCCGAGTTTTAGAACTTAGGGAGTTACTGGTTAGGACCGCACAGTGGGTCCCGACCTTAGTTTGACAACAACTTAACATGATCTTACAACAAGGCACCGATAAGGAAAAACTAAAAATCATAAAATAGTTTTTATCAATGCATGAATGTGACCAGATCAACTACAGCCGGAAAAGCAATATATCAAAGTACGGAAGGAAACGATGTTCAACTGAAAAACCCACAAATGCAAAAACTGCAAAACGTCCTAAAGTACGACACCCCGGCTGACCACTACCATCTGGATCACTCGGCATCTGCTCTAACCTGTGTCAAATCTAAAAAACATATCAACCGTTAGCTAACTAACCAAATATAAGCAAAATGATAACAGCACAAACACACGCAGAAACAAAAATAAACAAACAACATGCTGGCACTCAACCAATTATTATCTATTATTTTAGTGATTCACATTATTCAATTTAAGTTGTGGCACGAGAACTATTATTAGTTCTCGCCTCCGTTCCTTATCCAACTGGTGTAGGTCTAGCTGACTTCCTTTGGTAGCCTCACTACAAACCATGTGTGGACTAGTCCCGAAAGAAACCCCCAGCGCCCTGCGAGCTACTGAGCGGAATGCCACCGCCCGTTACTCTTAGGCCAAAAATACAGGTCGGTAATCATATATCACAACCTATCTTTCTAACATGTCAATCACACACCACCATCATCATTTATACTCATATTTAGTAGTCAGCTAAGTAAGCCCAAAGGACTTACCTGTTATAATGCTCGACTCTTTAGTAATCACTTGCTCTGTAACTGTACCCACTCAGTTGCCTGTTAAAGGCGATAAGTGTATTAGCACACTTTCACGTAGATAGAAGTCTAAACTTCTGAGATTAAATAAGTATTAAGACGTACTAGCTACATTATTAGTTTTAGGGTAAAATGACCATTTTACCCTTCGTTCCGATTTTCTCGAAGACCCTAAAATTCATGTCCAAACTCCTATTTGAAGTTCTTAAAATATATCCTAACTCGTAGAATTTTATTAGGTGCGAAACGGACATTTTTCTTATGTTTCTATTTTCCGGAAGGACCGAAAAAAAGGTTTAACTTCGGCTCTAAATATAAAATTCTTAACGGCTTATAAAATTTCCGAATTTAATATCTAGATCATCTATGAGGTTCTATCTAGCCTTAGAAGAAAGAATTTCACCAAACTGTTCAGCCGATATTTTTATAATAATTCCCAAAGTCGGTTCCTCACTCTACTTTCTTATACTTAGTCAAATTTATAAGTTCAATAAAACTGCTCAACTACCTAACTTCGGGAGCTCGTAACTTTCAATCCGACCGTTCATTTCTCACCAAATTTTAATATGATAAACTACATATATCCGTCTACAACATATCCAAAATTCAACGGTGGATCTTTATCCAAACATTTTATAATTGATCGACAAGGTGGGCTGTTCGAAACCTAAAAGCTGAAGAATTTAAATTAATTTACAGCAGCCCTTTCTTTCATTTTATGAACATACTCAGCAGCTCATTTACGTTATTTATGCTTAGGCTCAACAACAGCAGTTCACAAACACATGGGTGACAGTGAAGTCGAAGAGAGGAGGAGTAAGCTTACGGAATCTGCAGTCCGGCGTTAAGGTTTGGCGTTTCCGGCGGCGATGGATCCGGCTGCGCAAGAAGACGATTATTGATTCCGGAATCGCAACAGCAGTGGAAGGAAACGGATGGACAGAGGAGTCGACTTACCGGAATGGAAGACTTGCGACAGTCCCTGGTGTGTCCGATCCTGGCTGTCACGAGTCCTGGTGGTCGGCTGCGGAGGAGCGTTGGTTGCGGAGGAGCGTTGGTTGCTGGTGCACCGTTCGTCCGGAGGGGCTCGCCTGGGTTGCGTCACCAGCGGACAGAAGGCAGTTAGCGTGCTGCTGCGCCCAGCGAAACAGAAGGAGGGAAGAAAGGGCCGGCTTACCTCGTCACGCGTCGGCACGGGGATGATCCGGCGGAAAGCGGCGAGGCACTGGCGGCGGTCTGGGCTGGTGCGCGGCTACTGACAACAGGGAGGCGAGGTTGTTACTTCCGGACTCGAAACAGAAACGAGAGGGAGAAGACGGAAGGGAGAATCGGGTCTTACCGGCCGGCTGGGGCGTGCAGGGCTGGGCGGCTGGATCCTGCGGGGAGCGGCGCAAGGTGCTGGGCGGCGTTGCTGGTGGAAGCGGACTCCGGCTGGTGGTGGCTTCGGCGTTGCAATCGTCTCTTCTCAGCGGCAAGGAAGGCACGATATGTTACAGAAGGTGAGTCGATTAGCGGTAGGTTTAACGTAGGTTTAGAATTAGGTTTAATTAATTAGGTTAATTAGATTAGTCATTAGGAATGGGCTGGCTGGGCTGGGCCGATAATTTGGGCCTAGTAGCGGGTTAACTCCAATCTCACTCTTTTTAGAACAGGATCCGGAACTCATTAAAGTGCGGGAATTTATATAATACGGAATTAGTTCCCGTATTTATAAATTATAATTGATTTTATTTAAAAGCGTAAATTATTCCCGGGAATTTAATTTATCATTTTATGTGAATCTAGGTCACATAAAATGATAGAACTAAACTCGTTTTGTTTTACTGATTTATTATTTACAATGGTCTCGTCGGATTTTGTTTAATTTCACTTTACCGGAACTTAAAATTTTTGGTTATTACACAAACGTTGTAATTTCCCAGAAATTGTTCGATATTTGTGTCTATTTTCTCGTCTGAAAGTTTCACATCGCAAACCGGTGTTAGCTTTCTTCTTCAAATCGGTACTGAAGACCACCATAGAAAAATGGTTACTTTTCTGGGTTTTAAAAATGTCTAGTAGTGTGTTGTGGTAATATGTAAATTTTCTGTCGTGTTCATCACATTAGATTTTTTATTGAGCAAACAAGGAGAAGATGAACTTTGTTTAGAGATTTTAAAGATATGTAGTAAAAAAAAAACTTTTTTTTTCATGTAGTTGTGGCATCTGATTGTAGGACGAATCAAAGTTATGTGCTCAATTTGTGTTTGCATGTGTTTTTAAGGAGATTCGAGTTTGCGTACTCCATTTCTGTAAATATGGCTTCAAGTTTCTGTATTCGTTTTTGTGTTTTGCATGTGTATTTAGGAAGATACATGTACATAATATAGTTTTTTAACAAAAAACTATACACGAGTACATAAGACCAACAATCAATACATAATTCCGTAACTAATACACAATTTGATATCATACATGTAATAACCGAAAATTTTAATTTCAGTTAAATCCCGGATCAAACCGGATTCCGATCCGTCAACCTTAATTCTTAAATAAAATAAAACAATATTAAATTCTATCATTTTATGTGACCTTGATTCACATATGATGATAATTTATGTAACCCGTAAATAATTCCGTAAATAATTCCGTAAATGATTCCGTAAATAATTCCGTACTTAAAATGTTAGTTCTTTCAGCCCATTCCTTTTTCTTCTATTGGTGAGCAGGCCCAAACTTCTTGCCCATTCACCTTCTGCCGGCCCACTCTATAAGCTCTCCTAATTCCCCCACTAACTTCTTTTAACCTAATTAATTTTAACCTAATCTAATGACCTTAACCCTAATTACGTTCTACCTTCCCACATCTCTCTGTACCATCGACTTAGCAGCAGCAACCTCCTGTGCCGGACCGAACTGAAGACGCCCGACAGCGACCACCCCGGCGTTCTTCCTTTGCGCCGGACCTTGCCCCGTCGACGCCGGCCAGGTGAGTACCGGCTTTACCTCTCCTCCTCCTGAGTCAGTGCACTCTCGTCGACCACCTTCCTGTTGCACGGTGAAGGGAAACGTCTGTAACGGCCCAATTTTTGGGCGCGTTTGCGTTAATTATCTTTCCGGATAGTATCGATATCCTTATACCTTAAGTATATTTTTCGAGTATTTTACGTCTAAAATTAAACTCTACGAGTATGTCCCATATATGTAATTTCGGAAAAGTTCGGAAAAGTTTTCCAAACCCAAAATCCCGTTCCGATAATTTGGATCGAGTTCGCCGTTACTCTTTTCTTTTTATTTATTTTATTTCTTCTCTTTCCCCTCTCCCTCCTATGGCTGATGACGTGCTTCTCGTTCTCCGACCTTTCGATTGTGCAACCCCCTCTCAAGTGATATTACTGCTGCACCTAGTCGACCCCTCAGCCCCCTCTAGCAGCAGACAACAACTCACCCCACTCCCTCAGTCCCTACCTTCGACCTCTCAACACCCTTAGCCCTCACCTCCTCTGTTTCCCTTGTCCACACCATGAGCAGATCTCAAACTCGAAGAACTAGATCGGAGCAAAGCCACAACCTGCATCTCTTTTCTCTCCTGCTGCTTCTCTGTCCTTTCCCGTCGTGACTCACCGGACTGGAGCACTTCCAAACTCTATTCGAGCACCCTCCCCATCTCTCTCGATCTCTAGTTGCAGCCACAAAACCGGAGAAAGGGGCCTGTCTCGCACCCTTCGACGCCTTACCGAGAAGCGTTGCTTGTCACTAGAGAACTGCCCTCCACTCGCCGTCGGATCTAGCTGGAGGAGCCTCGCCCTAATCGGAGCCTATGCTATTGCACTACCGTCGCGCCGCAGCCTGGAGAACCCCCACCTTTCTCCCTTGGTGCCTCCACCAGAAGCCAAGGAACAAGGTTGCCGCCCTCCCTGCAACGCCGTCACCGGGGGAAGCTCACCGCCAGCTGCTCTCTTCCCCTACGCCACCATCTGCGCTGGCCCTCCCCGCCTTCCGGAGCCATGGCGGCCGCCTGGTTCGATTGCCTCCCCGCTGCGCTGAAAGGGGTTTAGAAACCCTTTTGGAAAATTACGATCGGCCCCCTCAGTTATTGGTTAATTACAAATGTGACCCACTATTGTGTATTTACAGTTTTACCCACATTTTTGGAAGTTGAACTTATACCCCTGCTGGACTTATTTATAGATTTGACCCAAAGTTTTATTTTCTGAAAATGACCCAAGTTTTTTTTTAGAGTTGTACATTGTGCCCAAAAAAAAAATGTATTTACGGGTTTTAAACTTGGGTTTTACCTTGAATTATATTCTTATTTATATATACTATATATATATATATATATTATGCCTTTGTTGGATTTATTTTGGATTTATGGCCGAAGAGTTAATTGCGGATTATGACCGAGTTTCTAAAATTGTATAAATTGCCCGGGAAATGTTTTTAAGATTTTTAAACTCGGATTTGAATTACGGGGGTTATATTTATAGTTTATATATTCTATGTAGTATGTCCAAATTTAGCGTTATGCTAAATTTGTTTAGTTTGGTGCTAGGTTCGGAAGCGCCCCGTTTAAGGCCAACGATTCCATATCGGCATCCATGGATCGTCTTCCGTCTTTTGACGTCGTGTGAGTATTCTTTCCCCTCGATCTAGTTATGTTAAGTTTTAGTATCATGCTAGGATGGATCTAGCATAACTTAGAGTTAATGCCAAGTAGTGGCTTTGAACCTTAGGTGAGTTTCGAGGATTTGATATTGTTTGATGGATTGATGTTGATTCTAAGCTTGAGGTGGTAACGCAGTCTAGTGAGGTTGTTATAAGGATTCGAGTATATGGTTTGATCTTGTGAGAATCATTAGGCTTGAGGTTTAGGATTACATATTGTTGTGAGAGCTTCGAGACTAGGAACGTGCTATCCTAACATGTGAGTTGTATGACCTTATAGAGGTCATTTGGGCTAGAAGTCTAAGGACTTCTAGCATGAGAGATAGATATTGATCGTGTGCCTTGTTTTGGCCAGGAGTTGAGTATCTTCCTGCGGGAAGTTGAGAGCTATTGTTGATCGGTTTAGTTTTGGGACGAGGTAAGTTCTCGGACTTACTTAGCTCGGATTCTCTGTATTAGTTTCAATGTGTGTTTGGTGGTGTGTGTTTATTGTTTATGTGTGTGTTTATTGCTTATGTTATAACATCTAAACCGGTAATAGGACCACCGACTTTATATGTTTATATTTGGCCCAAGTGTATGATAACGGGCGGTGACCACTATGTCCGGCCCAAAATGGGGAAGGCCGGGAGGTGCCTTGCGACCAGTCCAACAGGTGATGCTGATTCGCATCTGGCCCAAACCTGTTTGGTGAAAGGGGACAAGGGCGGGATCCTTGTGATTTCCGTGCCACAACTAAATGGAAATTAGTAATGGAATAACTTAAATTAAAGATAATAAACCGGATTGTGTGTTTTGGAACATGTTGTGTATTTATGATACCTTATGTGTGTGTGTGTGCCAATACCATGATTCTAATGCCTTGAATGCTAGCTAACGGTTTTATACCGATATTGTTGTAGATTGCATTGCAGGTTAGGAATGCGGCCGAGAGATCCGGAAGAGTGGGCAGCCGGGGTTCCGTACATTTTAGGAATGAGTTTGGGTTAGAGTCGGGTTGTATTTTATTCTTTGTTTATTATGTTGGTATGCCGCGTGTATGGCGTTTTGGTCTTTGATGTTGTTTATCGGCTGAAGTCTTTTGTTGTTTTCCTTCGGGTTTTTATCATTTGCATTAAAAGGAATTTCGTTTTTGCCTTTATTTGTGCCATGTTGAAAGATCCGGTGAAATTGTTGTCAGGCTAAAGGTTGGGACCCATTGTGAGGTCCCAACCCGTAGCATCCCGAGTCCCGCGGAATCGGGGTGTTACAAAAGTGGTATCAGAGCCAGGTTGACCACAATGGCACTCGCAATCTTCTAAAGGCCGAATAAGGAATAAACAGAACCCCGCGGGTTCTGAGTTTTCGTTTTCAAAATCACATGCATGAGTCGGGGTAGAATGTACGGATCACCACTCCTTCCGCGGATCTCGGCAGCATAGTTATTGGATTTTTAGTATATATATAGATATGTGTATATATGTAGATATGTATCGTGGACGTAGGATGTTTTTGGACTATTATTGTATGTTAATGATAGTTATGCATGATGGACTTGTTATGTTGTTATGGTGGCATGACCTTTATATTGATATGAGTTGTACATATGACATGGTAATATTATATTAGTGCTTGGAGCTCGTTTTATGAGAATGGTTTTCTTGAATGTGTTATGTTGATAGCATGTGGACATAGACTTATATAGTTATATACGTATGCTAGGATATATAGTAACATATGGATACTAGACCTTATAGTCGAGATGATAGGAAGCTATCATCACCACTTGGATGACGCCGTTTGGCTTAGGATAGTTTGCATCTGAGGGTGAGTATGCTCAAGTACCAAGTTGTCTATCACGTTTTGGACAAACACCTTGGTGTTTCTCGGACTCCTTTAAGAGGATGTCGAAGCGGAGAATTAAAGATGACGTAAATGAAGGACAAACAAGTGGAAGAAAACCTCGAGTTATTTTCAGCAAAACTGAGAAGGAAGTCATACGAGTAAGGAAGCGACATGAAGACATGAGAGTGGTTGCAAAGAAGCAACGAATGAATCACAACGAAAGAGATGATGAACTTATGATTCTTCAAGACGACAGATGGATAACTAAAGACTCGAAGCGGGAAGGAAAGGAGTGCATACTAGCAAGGGGAGAAGTGGTATTTCTTTGAGACGTGAAGTTTTTCCAAGATGCTCCTAAGCATGGGAGTCAGGATGTGAAGTGTGGTCGAACTAATACGAGGATTCATGAGATGCGTAAGTTAAGCCTACAGAAGAACTAGAAAGTGAAGCGACGGTTTTTGCGAGAACTTAAGTGCGAGACTTCTTCAGAAATACGAGAGTTACAAGGAAGATTACATGGCGAAAGTTCACCTAGTAGAATTACCTCGTGGAGTCAATTGTTTTCCGTCACGGTGATGAGACTGAGCAATTCTAAGAAGGAGAGAAGGAGGAAGTGTGTATAGATGATGATCTTCAGAAGATGAAAGATGAAACAAGGAGTTGGGATTGAAAGACTCAAGTTAGCAACCAAGAGAAGAGAGAGTTGATACTAACGATAGAGGTTGGGGAAGATGCACTTACAAGGTATTATGAAGAACGGTTAAGCCTATTAAGTTGGGTCATATGACACAAAAGAGTTGGGGAGGTATAGTTATCTTACAGAAGCGGAAGAGAGAGGGGAGCTTAATAAGAGCTATCGGAGTTAGTAGTAGAGTAAAATGAGCTAGTGAAGTTTAAGACAGAGTACCTTGAGAGGGTATCCTTCAGGAGCATGGTAACATGGAAGTGTGGTAGGAAGGTAAGTCGTTAATCTTGAAAAGAGTCATCAACAAGTTAATCGGTGACCGTCGAGAGCCCGAGAATGCACAAGTGCAAGTTGTATACTGGTGACGTTAGGTGGGAAGAGTAAACCAGAAGATGGGATCATGAAGAGGGGTGACAAGAACGTGAAAATTCGTGGTGGTTGAATGTCGGCAACAAAGAGGTTTATCAAGGGAAGCGCAATTATCTTAATTAAGTAACAATTTACCGATTCTAGAAAGTGAGGCTTCTATAGTATTTGTGCGTAAAGGGGGAATATATAAGGGGAGGTATGATATGTTGTTCTAAGGTGATGGATGTTAGGTTACGCTAACAAAAGCTGAGTCAAAGTATTCCGGACTCACGCGGAGAAGCTATCATAGTGATGAAATGAAACGAGGAACTTGGATTATAGTAACGCGGCAAGCTTAGAATTATGATGTTATTACTTGGTGGAGTAATAAGTGGTTCTTTTAGTGATTGTGGTAGGGAAATTTCGCCTAA
>BSUD01000004.1:139356186-139419703 GCA_033239045.1 Fagopyrum esculentum
CGTCTTTTGACGTCGTGTGAGTATTCTTTCCCCTCGATCTAGTTATGTTAAGTTTTAGTATCATGCTAGGATGGATCTAGCATAACTTAGAGTTAATGCCAAGTAGTGGCTTTGAACCTTAGGTGAGTTTCGAGGATTTGATATTGTTTGATGGATTGATGTTGATTCTAAGCTTGAGGTGGTAACGCAGTCTAGTGAGGTTGTTATAAGGATTCGAGTATATGGTTTGATCTTGTGAGAATCATTAGGCTTGAGGTTTAGGATTACATATTGTTGTGAGAGCTTCGAGACTAGGAACGTGCTATCCTAACATGTGAGTTGTATGACCTTATAGAGGTCATTTGGGCTAGAAGTCTAAGGACTTCTAGCATGAGAGATAGATATTGATCGTGTGCCTTGTTTTGGCCAGGAGTTGAGTATCTTCCTGCGGGAAGTTGAGAGCTATTGTTGATCGGTTTAGTTTTGGGACGAGGTAAGTTCTCGGACTTACTTAGCTCGGATTCTCTGTATTAGTTTCAATGTGTGTTTGGTGGTGTGTGTTTATTGTTTATGTGTGTGTTTATTGCTTATGTTATAACATCTAAACCGGTAATAGGACCACCGACTTTATATGTTTATATTTGGCCCAAGTGTATGATAACGGGCGGTGACCACTATGTCCGGCCCAAAATGGGGAAGGCCGGGAGGTGCCTTGCGACCAGTCCAACAGGTGATGCTGATTCGCATCTGGCCCAAACCTGTTTGGTGAAAGGGGACAAGGGCGGGATCCTTGTGATTTCCGTGCCACAACTAAATGGAAATTAGTAATGGAATAACTTAAATTAAAGATAATAAACCGGATTGTGTGTTTTGGAACATGTTGTGTATTTATGATACCTTATGTGTGTGTGTGTGCCAATACCATGATTCTAATGCCTTGAATGCTAGCTAACGGTTTTATACCGATATTGTTGTAGATTGCATTGCAGGTTAGGAATGCGGCCGAGAGATCCGGAAGAGTGGGCAGCCGGGGTTCCGTACATTTTAGGAATGAGTTTGGGTTAGAGTCGGGTTGTATTTTATTCTTTGTTTATTATGTTGGTATGCCGCGTGTATGGCGTTTTGGTCTTTGATGTTGTTTATCGGCTGAAGTCTTTTGTTGTTTTCCTTCGGGTTTTTATCATTTGCATTAAAAGGAATTTCGTTTTTGCCTTTATTTGTGCCATGTTGAAAGATCCGGTGAAATTGTTGTCAGGCTAAAGGTTGGGACCCATTGTGAGGTCCCAACCCGTAGCATCCCGAGTCCCGCGGAATCGGGGTGTTACAAAAGTGGTATCAGAGCCAGGTTGACCACAATGGCACTCGCAATCTTCTAAAGGCCGAATAAGGAATAAACAGAACCCCGCGGGTTCTGAGTTTTCGTTTTCAAAATCACATGCATGAGTCGGGGTAGAATGTACGGATCACCACTCCTTCCGCGGATCTCGGCAGCATAGTTATTGGATTTTTAGTATATATATAGATATGTGTATATATGTAGATATGTATCGTGGACGTAGGATGTTTTTGGACTATTATTGTATGTTAATGATAGTTATGCATGATGGACTTGTTATGTTGTTATGGTGGCATGACCTTTATATTGATATGAGTTGTACATATGACATGGTAATATTATATTAGTGCTTGGAGCTCGTTTTATGAGAATGGTTTTCTTGAATGTGTTATGTTGATAGCATGTGGACATAGACTTATATAGTTATATACGTATGCTAGGATATATAGTAACATATGGATACTAGACCTTATAGTCGAGATGATAGGAAGCTATCATCACCACTTGGATGACGCCGTTTGGCTTAGGATAGTTTGCATCTGAGGGTGAGTATGCTCAAGTACCAAGTTGTCTATCACGTTTTGGACAAACACCTTGGTGTTTCTCGGACTCCTTTAAGAGGATGTCGAAGCGGAGAATTAAAGATGACGTAAATGAAGGACAAACAAGTGGAAGAAAACCTCGAGTTATTTTCAGCAAAACTGAGAAGGAAGTCATACGAGTAAGGAAGCGACATGAAGACATGAGAGTGGTTGCAAAGAAGCAACGAATGAATCACAACGAAAGAGATGATGAACTTATGATTCTTCAAGACGACAGATGGATAACTAAAGACTCGAAGCGGGAAGGAAAGGAGTGCATACTAGCAAGGGGAGAAGTGGTATTTCTTTGAGACGTGAAGTTTTTCCAAGATGCTCCTAAGCATGGGAGTCAGGATGTGAAGTGTGGTCGAACTAATACGAGGATTCATGAGATGCGTAAGTTAAGCCTACAGAAGAACTAGAAAGTGAAGCGACGGTTTTTGCGAGAACTTAAGTGCGAGACTTCTTCAGAAATACGAGAGTTACAAGGAAGATTACATGGCGAAAGTTCACCTAGTAGAATTACCTCGTGGAGTCAATTGTTTTCCGTCACGGTGATGAGACTGAGCAATTCTAAGAAGGAGAGAAGGAGGAAGTGTGTATAGATGATGATCTTCAGAAGATGAAAGATGAAACAAGGAGTTGGGATTGAAAGACTCAAGTTAGCAACCAAGAGAAGAGAGAGTTGATACTAACGATAGAGGTTGGGGAAGATGCACTTACAAGGTATTATGAAGAACGGTTAAGCCTATTAAGTTGGGTCATATGACACAAAAGAGTTGGGGAGGTATAGTTATCTTACAGAAGCGGAAGAGAGAGGGGAGCTTAATAAGAGCTATCGGAGTTAGTAGTAGAGTAAAATGAGCTAGTGAAGTTTAAGACAGAGTACCTTGAGAGGGTATCCTTCAGGAGCATGGTAACATGGAAGTGTGGTAGGAAGGTAAGTCGTTAATCTTGAAAAGAGTCATCAACAAGTTAATCGGTGACCGTCGAGAGCCCGAGAATGCACAAGTGCAAGTTGTATACTGGTGACGTTAGGTGGGAAGAGTAAACCAGAAGATGGGATCATGAAGAGGGGTGACAAGAACGTGAAAATTCGTGGTGGTTGAATGTCGGCAACAAAGAGGTTTATCAAGGGAAGCGCAATTATCTTAATTAAGTAACAATTTACCGATTCTAGAAAGTGAGGCTTCTATAGTATTTGTGCGTAAAGGGGGAATATATAAGGGGAGGTATGATATGTTGTTCTAAGGTGATGGATGTTAGGTTACGCTAACAAAAGCTGAGTCAAAGTATTCCGGACTCACGCGGAGAAGCTATCATAGTGATGAAATGAAACGAGGAACTTGGATTATAGTAACGCGGCAAGCTTAGAATTATGATGTTATTACTTGGTGGAGTAATAAGTGGTTCTTTTAGTGATTGTGGTAGGGAAATTTCGCCTAAAGGCATACTGGTACGATTGTGAGGTCGTTCATGGATACCAAGAGATACATAAGGGGGTTAACAAGAGTGAGAGGGACTAAGGTTTTGAAATTTGATGTCGATATGAGATATACAAGAAGTATAAGAAAGATCGAGGTTAAAGCATCTGCAGTCGTTTGACGTGACATAAGAAAATGAAGGGTAAATTTCTACGCCTACATGAAGAAAGGATGTTTGTGGTGAGAGTTGATGTAGAATATGAAGAGTTTCTCCCATATGTTGGGGTGCCAGAGAAGCGAAGAAGATTGTATCGGTTCGTCTTAAGACCTAGTTAAGTCTTGTGGTTAAGACCTTTGTGACTGAACATATGTGCGGAGATCAAGAAATATTATTATCGTTATTCCTTAGAAGTGAAAAGGGGGATTAATATAGCTTAACCAAGACTTCAAGAGTTAGAAAAGTCGAGCAAGTCCCTCGAGTTCAGGAGATGAAAGATCTTTGAAAGAGGACGGTCGACATTGTAGCTAAAGATGGAACAATACACAAGTCTTAAAGAACTCATATCAATAGATCGAGGTAGATCAATTGTGTCATGACCATTTGTAAAGTGATAAGACAAGATTGTGTCGGTTATTACGATATGTGATGGGTAGAGAAAAGATAGAACCCGAAATAGAACATATTCCAATGCATCGGAATGTGAATTTTACCGCTAAGATTGATTTGGGCTCAACTCCCTTTTCTAAGACGCCGTACAAAAGACATCAATAAATGATACCCGTAAGGATACCCAAATTGAGGATGCAATCAAACGAGCAATTGCAATGACTAGCTGATAAATGTTCATTAGAACCAATGCACTGTCATATAGTACACCAGAAGTTATCTTGAACTCTTGATTTGAAGTTTATATGGAAATATACCTTAAACTCTTGAATTGAAGTTATTATGAGAACACCAGAATTGTTGTGAAAAAGACAGCCAGTTCTCTCCAATTGAACATCGATTACCGTGGAGTCGAAGGACAAGCATTCCTTACAACGAATGGATGATCTACTCGATCGGTTACAAGGGTCGGTAGTCTCTTATGAGAATGATTTAAGGTCTGATTGTCACCAATTGAGAATTCGAGTCTGAGATAGTGCAAGCACGGCATTTTGGACCAATCAAAGTCACTACGAGTTGTAGTTATTGGATAAGATTTTTTTGAGTCTACTCTTGAAGAAGAGAGGGGTTATGACAAGTTGTCTTGGGATGACAAATCCCTAAAGAGGTGAAAGAAGCACTAGTTTTTTTTTTGATGTGCCAAGCACTACCAGATATGTGAAGAGAGAAGTTATATAACGACATTATGGTAACCTCCGGAGGATAATGAAGCATTGAATGAGACGAAGAGTCGACAATAGAGTTGTTGAGAGTTAAAAAGAAGATTCATTGGTGCAACTGTTTTAAGTTTACCTAGAGGTATTATGGGTTTGAAGGGTACAAGTGATTCTTCAAGACAAGGTCTTGATCGAGTGTTGAGGAGCGATGTAAGAGTAATAACATATGTGTCTCGTGAGGGAATCAGTGAGAAGTAAAGTACTTTCTCCATTATTGGGGACTTACTTCTAGAATTTAAGGAAACAAAACTTTAAAGTTGGGTTGACAAGAACCAAGGCCAACGGTGTAAATTGAAAGTTCGATCTTCCTTGTTTGAGACTATTAAAGAGAACAATAATGAAAATGTTGCATTGAGAAAGACCCGAGAAGGAAGTTGAGTTCCGAAATGTCGGACCATTGTGAGATGTTAGCGCGAGTTGGGAAGTGGTTTACTGGTTGGCGTAGCCGCCAAGAGTAGAGACCGTTCACCTGGTGTTCATGTGTATCAGTCGAGAGAGTACATACACGACTCGAGACAGATTGTCAGTTATGGTGATTTAGTCGCAGACGAAGAACCGAAGAGGCTAATAGGAAGACAGAGTATATTGTCTTTGGTTGAGTTTTACGCCGAGATAGTAGCTTTGATAGAGTCGACGGGTTAGACCTAGTTCTTTCCTTAAGTTATTTGTGTTTTTGTGTGATGTTATATGTGGTTTTGTGCCCGTGCGGGAATGTGTTTTATGTCCGGTTATATTTTTCACGATGGTGGTTGGAGTAGTTTGTGTATATAGATTAGAAGGTCTAAACCTTCCTAGTTGTGAGTTTATACCTCGGCCTTAGGGACCGAGAAATTCGGCGTCTGACAAGTTTCGGGACGAAACTTGTTTTTTTAGGGGGATCTGATGTAACGGCCCAATTTTTGGGCGCGTTTGCGTTAATTATCTTTCCGGATAGTATCGATATCCTTATACCTTAAGTATATTTTTCGAGTATTTTACGTCTAAAATTAAACTCTACGAGTATGTCCCATATATGTAATTTCGGAAAAGTTCGGAAAAGTTTTCCAAACCCAAAATCCCGTTCCGATAATTTGGATCGAGTTCGCCGTTACTCTTTTCTTTTTATTTATTTTATTTCTTCTCTTTCCCCTCTCCCTCCTATGGCTGATGACGTGCTTCTCGTTCTCCGACCTTTCGATTGTGCAACCCCCTCTCAAGTGATATTACTGCTGCACCTAGTCGACCCCTCAGCCCCCTCTAGCAGCAGACAACAACTCACCCCACTCCCTCAGTCCCTACCTTCGACCTCTCAACACCCTTAGCCCTCACCTCCTCTGTTTCCCTTGTCCACACCATGAGCAGATCTCAAACTCGAAGAACTAGATCGGAGCAAAGCCACAACCTACATCTCTTTTCTCTCCTGCTGCTTCTCTGTCCTTTCCCGTCGTGACTCACCGGACTGGAGCACTTCCAAACTCTATTCGAGCACCCTCCCCATCTCTCTCGATCTCTAGTTGCAGCCACAAAACCGGAGAAAGGGGCCTGTCTCGCACCCTTTGACGCCTTACCGAGAAGCGTTGCTTGTCACTGGAGAACTGCCCTCCACTCGCCGTCGGATCTAGCTGGAGGAGCCTCGCCCTAATCGGAGCCTATGCTATTGCACTACCGTCGCGCCGCAACCTGGAGAACCCCCACCTTTCTCCCTTGGTGCCTCCACCAGAAGCCAAGGAACAAGGTTGCCGCCCTCCCTGCAACGCCGTCACCGGGGGAAGCTCACCGCCAGCTGCTCTCTTCCCCTACGCCACCATCTGCGCTGGCCCTCCCCGCCTTCCGGAGCCATGGCGGCCGCCGGGTTCGATTGCCTCCCCGCTGCGCTGAAAGGGGTTTAGAAACCCTTTTGGAAAATTACGATCGGCCCCCTCAGTTATTGGTTAATTACAAATGTGACCCACTATTGTGTATTTACAGTTTTACCCACATTTTTGGAAGTTGAACTTATACCCTGCTGGACTTATTTATAGATTTGACCCAAAGTTTTATTTTCTGAAAATGACCCAAGTTTTTTTTAGAGTTGTACATTGTGCCCAAAAAAAAAATGTATTTACGGGTTTTAAACTTGGGTTTTACCTTGAATTATATTCTTATTTATATATACTATATATATATATATATATATATATATATATATATATATATATATATTATGCCTTTGTTGGATTTATTTTGGATTTATGGCCGAAGAGTTAATTGCGGATTATGACCGAGTTTCTAAAATTGTATAAATTGCCCGGGAAATGTTTTTAAGATTTTTAAACTCGGATTTGAATTACGGGGGTTATATTTATAGTTTATATATTCTATGTAGTATGTCCAAATTTAGCGTTATGCTAAATTTGTTTAGTTTGGTGCTAGGTTCGGAAGCGCCCCGTTTAAGGCCAACGATTCCATATCGGCATCCATGGATCGTCTTTCGTCTTTTGACGTCGTGTGAGTATTCTTTCCCCTCGATCTAGTTATGTTAAGTTTTAGTATCATGCTAGGATGGATCTAGCATAACTTAGAGTTAATGCCAAGTAGTGGCTTTGAACCTTAGGTGAGTTTCGAGGATTTGATATTGTTTGATGGATTGATGTTGATTCTAAGCTTGAGGTGGTAACGCAGTCTAGTGAGGTTGTTATAAGGATTCGAGTATATGGTTTGATCTTGTGAGAATCATTAGGCTTGAGGTTTAGGATTACATATTGTTGTGAGAGCTTCGAGACTAGGAACGTGCTATCCTAACATGTGAGTTGTATGACCTTATAGAGGTCATTTGGGCTAGAAGTCTAAGGACTTCTAGCATGAGAGATAGATATTGATCGTGTGCCTTGTTTTGGCCAGGAGTTGAGTATCTTCCTGCGGGAAGTTGAGAGCTATTGTTGATCGGTTTAGTTTTGGGACGAGGTAAGTTCTCGGACTTACTTAGCTCGGATTCTCTGTATTAGTTTCAATGTGTGTTTGGTGGTGTGTGTTTATTGTTTATGTGTGTGTTTATTGCTTATGTTATAACATCTAAACCGGTAATAGGACCACCGACTTTATATGTTTATATTTGGCCCAAGTGTATGATAACGGGCGGTGACCACTATGTCCGGTCCAAAATGGGGAAGGCCGGGAGGTGCCTTGCGACCAGTCCAACAGGTGATGCTGATTCGCATCTGGCCCAAACCTGTTTGGTGAAAGGGGACAAGGGCGGGATCCTTGTGATTTCCGTGCCACAACTAAATGGAAATTAGTAATGGAATAACTTAAATTAAAGATAATAAACCGGATTGTGTGTTTTGGAACATGTTGTGTATTTATGATACCTTATGTGTGTGTGTGTGCCAATACCATGATTCTAATGCCTTGAATGCTAGCTAACGGTTTTATACCGATATTGTTGTAGATTGCATTGCAGGTTAGGAATGCGGCCGAGAGATCCGGAAGAGTGGGCAGCCGGGGTTCCGTACATTTTAGGAATGAGTTTGGGTTAGAGTCGGGTTGTATTTTATTCTTTGTTTATTATGTTGGTATGCCGCGTGTATGGCGTTTTGGTCTTTGATGTTGTTTATCGGCTGAAGTCTTTTGTTGTTTTCCTTCGGGTTTTTATCATTTGCATTAAAAGGAATTTCGTTTTTGCCTTTATTTGTGCCATGTTGAAAGATCCGGTGAAATTGTTGTCAGGCTAAAGGTTGGGACCCATTGTGAGGTCCCAACCCGTAGCATCCTGAGTCCCGCGGAATCGGGTGTTACAACGTCCAGCTCCGGTCCACCGCACAAGAACCTTGTTGTAGCCGCTGGAGTCGAGCATCAAGAGCCTCATTGACGTCGCTGGAGTCGAGCATCAAGGGACCTTGCTGCAGCCGCTGGATTCGTGCATAAGGTGAGCAAGCTGTCTGTTTCCCCTCTGCTCCTCTACTTCCTGCACATATTTAATGGGACCAGTCTCACTGCACCAACAGGTACCAACGATTGCTGCCAACCTCGAGCCTAGTCCGGCACGCAAGCCTCACCCCAGTCCGTTAGGGAGGCAGTTACGACTCCTAACTGCAGCCGAGTGTGGGGCGAGTCTTCTACACTGTTGTTCCTCCTTAGTATTGTTTAAGAATTTCAGCAGCATAAAGGATGTAATATAGACTGAGTTAGGAATTTGGGTTAGTAGAGAAGTGTATCTTGTCTTTGTTGGTAGCATGGTGAAGGGGTAGAGAGTAGGTAGGTTGTGTGTTTGTATCTTATGTCTCTTGTTCTTGTTCTAAATAGGATCTGCAAGGTATAGTAAGGAAGATAGGGGTGCTGTCCTAAAAACTAGATTTTTAAGATCCAAAAACAACCCAGAAATTTCAGTTTTTGTGTGCTGAAACTAATGACTTTGAACCCGTATTTGGATAGCTTAGCTTGAACATCCACCGTTGAATTTTTGATATATTGTAGATAGAAATATGAAGTTTAATGTGTTAAAATTTGGGAGAAAGTTAACGGTTGGATTAGAACTTACAAGGCTCAAAGTAGGACAGTTGGACTGTTTTTACAGCAGAAGAAAATTTGGCTAAGTATAGAATTCTTGGATATTTTAACCAAGTTTAAGAATTTATGTAAGAGTTGTGGCTGGATAGTTTTGAGAGATCTTTGCTCCTATGAATAACATGTATATCATAGATGACCTGGAGATTTATTTCGGATTTTTTATATTTTTTGTTCGAGCCTCGTATCTTAACCCAAAGTCGGACCTTAACGACTTTTTGGGAAAATCTAGAATTTTGTGTAACTATTATAAATCCTTACCAAACTTTTCCGCAACAACTAGATTGTGGAAATGGGTTCCAAAGGAGAGTTTGAAACTAAGATATAGACAAATCTGAGAGTTTCGAGAATCCGGGGTGTTACAACATGGTATCAGAGCCAGGTTGGCAACAATGGCACTTGAAATCTTCTGAAAGACCGAATAAGTACTTGAGCAGAACCCGGAAAGGGATCTGAGTTTTAAAAAAAAAAAGAACCTTTGGGTTTCAAATGCATGCATAGTCTGGTTGGGGATAGAAAAGTACGGCTGACCACCACTACTACCGCGGATCTCAGTATGTTTAGTAGAGAGACTTTAGGTTTACTTTAGTTGGACTTATAAGTTTGATAATAAATATATGCGATATAGATAAGTATATGCAGAAGATTAGTAGAAATTTATAGTTATATTATGCCCTTAATGGAGATAACAGAATGAGATCCTCATTCAGTTGACTCACCTAAGTATGTTGAGCTTATGAGCATTAAGTTAGGCGAACATCCGATCAATCCATTGCACTCGTTAAGGCACATGGAGACGGAAGAGTGAAGACTACAAGATAATACCCACGAAAATGGCAAGCGGAACCTGAGTCAACTCAACGGGATCAAATGAAGGATATACAAGAGAGTAGTTCCAGAGAAGCAAGGGGTGATCGCCAACTAGGGAATTTGAGAACGACAACTTAGAGGCTCTTCCAAGTTGTGTAAAGTGACTTCACAAACAAAGAGGATGACGTTGAAAATTGCCATAGACATGAAAGTCAAAAGGGAGATATAGTAGCGATCAAGAAAAGAGACAAATTTTAAGCTCACTGACAGGCTAGGAAGTGAAAGTTGATGCCAAAAGCAAGGCGGAATACGACCACTCTCAACAATCTACTTGAGACCACAATCCAGATTGATAACCGAGACAGTCAAAAGTATGGAAATCAACACGAGATACATTATCCATGCAAATAGGAAGAATTAAAGAGCTGCAACCTAGAAGCTTACGCATTTCCAGAAAGGGGAAGGTAGATCTCACTAACATGGAGGTGGAGTGATCTCGTAGAACACATGAGAATTTTGACCTAGACCGTGATACAACAATAATCAGCTTCGGTAAAGGCAACATTACAAGCAACACCCAAGGAAGAAGAGTGTAGGAGAATGGTCTTGGTGAACACGAGGGTCTCTAATAATTTATCACTCACGAAGGGAAGTTAATAACACTAGCGGGTCATAACAGAGAACCGCAAGTGGACAATAACTCGGGTAAAAAGAATCATGAAGAAATGCCTACAAGTTATCGTAGAAGAATTGATAAGTCCGTTGACGGGAGACGAAGGAATAACTAGACTCGTAAGAGTATAGTACTCTTATAAGAGGGTAAATTGTAGAAGAGTTACAGGAAAATAAATGGAAGAGATATATTTTCACCTTGTACAGTAAACCTCAAAGGAGATAGAAGAAAAGTAAGTCTACAATCTCATAGAAGACCAACTACAGACTAATTGGTAATAACAGAGGCTAACTAGTGATGGTTGGTCGACAAATAAGAAGAATAACCCCAAGGTTATAAAGGAAATTTACCGACAGCCGGTGAATTTCTTCCAGAGATCAACGACGACAATGGTGAAGTTAAATCAATACAAGTACTAGTAGCCTTGATGGTAACATTGAACGAGTCCAATATGATAACTTTAATAAAGAAATTAAAGAGAAGCTCTTGACGGTCGGTAATGACCATTGACGATAGTAATGGTATAAAGGAAATTGTGTGAGTAGCTACTTACTACTGACTAAGGGAATATACATATCAAGGTTAGTATAAAGGAATCCATGTAAGAAGAATTAGAAGAGTAAGAAGAGACAGATGATTGTGAACATGTTCTATGTCTTAGCATTTCGCACAAGTAGGACTGATGGTGCTCCTCTGAGAAAATATGGGGGTCAAACTGTCTAGATTGACATGAGGAAACCCTTGTGATTAAAGAAGTGACATAGAACAATTGGAATTACAGAAGAGGCACAAACATAGAGAGTATGATTTAAGCCTTGGTGAAATGTGTGGTCGATTTGTGAGGTGATTACCGATGGAATCTACACGCTGGCTAGAACAGACTTATGAAGGAGTAAAGTTGAATGACTACAGGCTGTATATGGATCCGGTATTACCCAATAAGATGATTACCGAAAAGTGTTTATATAATAACTTAATGAGAATTGGAGGTACTTCAATAAAAATTCAGGCTGGACCGATGACATAAGAGTTGATGAAAGTAATAAGACCAACCAACGTGGTCCGTAAGGCGTATACGAGGAAACACAAGGGGATTTAACTATCCTCTTAGGGGGTAAAGATTTATAGAAGATAAAGCGACACGAGCATAAGGACAACATAATAAATGCGAGTCGAGAATTTTGATTTTTGAGAAAATCATATACAACTGAGGTTTCTTATGCAAATGACACCGATAGGTGTTTAATAAAAGTCATACATATCGGACCAATAACGCTAGGATGGATAAAGTGTAAACCAAAAAGGATAACTTAACCAGTAAGGAGGAAAGTCATGTACCAAAAGACGGGTCTTGCTAAATTGGAATAAAGTGTTGAGATGAGGATGTCTTGTAGAATCTATGCAAGAGTACAACGTAACCAAGGTTCCAACATGAAATGGGCAGTAATGATCAACTGAAAGTGGAGACCGATTCAGGGAAAGAAATTGTTATAAGACTAGTCACCTAATAGAAGAGTTCACAAGACAAGCTTGAGAGACCAAAAGAGATAAAATGTTAACCCGGATATGAGGGTCTAAGGTGCATGGAAGGAATACCTACAATGGAGTGTAGAAGCAAAATGTAGACTTTACAGGTGTGGAGAGGTTATGACCTCCTCAAAGATATAGGAATTTGGTAGAAATCGCAATGCCGGTATGAAAGAGTCGAAGCCCTGTAGCGGAAACAACGGAGTTTCATGAAGGCAATATTGCCGGTGACATCAGCGAAGGAATGTATATATGAGAACGGCCTTGGTGGACTCGAAAGTCCAAGGTTACCCCAATTATCATGGGACCTAAGTCATCAACACCGAAGGTCCATGCAAGGGGAACTGCAAAGGGATGATAACTAAAATCATCAGAACTACAAAGACACCTACCAACTATCGTTGAGGACTTGGAATGACTATTTAGGTCAAGATGAATGACCCAGTTGGGCTCGAGAAGTAGAGTTAGCCTAAGGAAACAGAAGTGTGGAAGATAAAACGAATTAGCGAAGCATGAAAGGGTTAACCGGGTAGATGATGCTCACCAAGAATTTAACGCCAATATAGGTATGAGAAGAGTAAGTCCGGGATATAGAGATAAGTCAATTATAGACTGACCGACGTCAACTGAGGACGTGTAAGTGTTGGTTGGTATTGACGAGTAGGTACCGTTAAAAGAGACATTAGTGACTGCGGATTTAAGAGGTAACTTTACCGATGCCTTGGAGGATTCCCCAAGTAGGCAACGACAACCTTCTGGGATGATCTAAGGATATGGAAAGAATCGGGTTAGATGTTGCTTACTGGTTGGTTAAGAACAGACTACGGTTGAGTAAGAAGGTAAGGGTCTGTTTGAAGCGTGGTAGGCCCATAACCCCTAGATGAAGAAAATCAATGTTAAGTAACTATGATTTCAAGTTACGGAGTTAGATATTTATATAAAAGGTCCACTTGGGTGTGTGATTAGTTTTGAGTTATATAAATTGAAAGCTTGACAAAAAGGTATGTGAAAACCCATTAATTAAGGAATGATCCGATTAGGTCACTTTGAGGAAACCGGGCCAAGCGGTTTGTATTACAAAGAGCATTAGGCACTTAGTAAAGTGCCGACAGAAGTTTAAGATCATTATTTCAGAATCGATAGTCGGGAACTCTAAAAAAAAAAAAAAAAAAAATTGGCCCAGTGGAAGGAAACGTGGTTTGGTAAAGTCATCAAAAGAGCTGGAAGTAAGTTTAGAAAACCAAACCGTTGAGGGAGTACCTACCGAATCCGAGACACGTCATCAGCTATGAAGATCAGAAAATTTAGCCGGCTCATGCTTTTGTAGAGTTCTAGTGGTCTAGACTAAGAATCGATGAGGCTACTTAGGAAACCGTTGAGAGAGTACCTACTTTGCGGAGTTATCCGCTACTTCTGTATCGACGAGTTAGTACTCGGATGCTGTTTTGTTGGACTTTTCATGTTTTACCTTGGTTTGAGTGTTTGTGTTTTATGTTATGTGTGCTTAAATATGATGATTGCGTAGTTACATGTTAGAAAACGAGACTTAATGAAATCAAGTTATACAAGGGAAGTCGTTTGATTAGATACATTATTCTAAGTTTCGGGACGAAACTTATTTTTAAGAGGGCACTGATGTAATAACCGAAAATTTTAATTTCGGTTTAATCCCGGATCAAACCGGATTCCGATCCGTCAACCTTAATTCTTAAATAAAATAAAACAATATTAAATTCTATCATTTTATGTGACCTTGATTCACATATGATGATAATTTATGTAACCCGTAAATAATTCCGTAAATAATTCCGTAAATGGTTCCGTAAATAATTCCGTACTTAAAATGTTAGTTCTTTCAGCCCATTCCTTTTTCTTCTATTGGTGAGCAGGCCCAAACTTCTTGCCCATTCACCTTCTGCCGGCCCACTCTATAAGCTCTCCTAATTCCCCCACTAACTTCTTTTAACCTAATTAATTTTAACCTAATCTAATGACCTTAACCCTAATTACGTTCTACCTTCCCACATCTCTTTGTACTATCGACTTAGCAGCAGCAACCTCCTGTGCCGGACCGAACTGAAGACGCCCGACAGCGACCACCCCGGCGTTCTTCCTCTACGCCGGACCTTGCCCCGTCGACGCCGGCCAGGTGAGTACCGGCTTTACCTCTCCTCCTCCTGAGTCAGTGCACTCTCGTCGACCACCTTCCTGCTGCACGGTGAAAGGAAACGTCCAGCTCCGGTCCACCGCACAAGAACCTTGTTGTAGCCGCTGGAGTCGAGCATCAAGAGCCTCATTGACGTCACTGGAGTCGAGCATCAAGGGACCTTGTTGCAGCCGCTGGATTCGTGCATAAGGTGAGCAAGCTGTCTGTTTCCCCTCTGCTCCTCTACTTCCTGCACATATTTAATGGGACCAGTCTCACTGCACCAACAGGTACCAACGACTGTTGCCAACCTCGAGCCTAGTCCGGCACACAAGCCTCACCCTAGTCCGTTAGGGAGGCAGTTACGACTCCTAATTGCAGCCGAGTGTGGGGTGAGTCTTCTACACTGTTGTTCCTCCTTAGTATTGTTTAAGAATTTCAGCAGCATAAAGGATGTAATATAGACTGAGTTAGGAATTTGGGTTAGTAGAGAAGTGTATCTTGTCTTTGTTGGTAGCATGGTGAAGGGGTAGAGAGTAGGTAGGTTGTGTGCTTGTATCTTATGTCTCTTGTTCTTGTTCTAAATAGGATCTGCAAGGTATAGTAAGGAAGATAGGGGTGCTGTCCTAAAAACTAGATTTTTAAGATCCAAAAACAACCCAGAAATTTCAGTTTTTGTGTGCTGAAACTAATGACTTTGAACCCGTATTTGGATAGCTTAGCTTGAACATCCACTGTTGAATTTTTGATATATTGTAGATAGAAATATGAAATTTAATGTGTTAAAATTTGGGAGAAAGTTAACGGTTGGATTAGAACTTACAAGGCTCAAAGTAGGACAGTTGGGCTGTTTTTACAGCAGAAGAAAATTTGGCTAAGTATAGAATTCTTGGATATTTTAACCAATTTTACGAATTTATGTAAGAGTTGTGGCTGGATAGTTTTGAGAGATCTTTGCTCCTATGAATAACATGTATATCATAGATGACCTGGAGATTTATTTCGGATTTTTTATATTTTTTGTTCGAGCCTCATATCTTAACCCAAAGTCGGACCTTAACGACTTTTTGGAAAAATCTAGAATTTTGTGTAACTATTATAAATCCTTACCAAACTTTTCCGCAACAACTAGATTGTGGAAATGGGTTCCAAAGGAGAGTTTGAAACTAAGATATAGACAAATCTGGGAGTTTCGAGAATCCGGGGTGTTACAATACATAAGTCTATCACAAAACACACAAATAATGTACATAATATTATCAAAAAGTACATAACAAACATTGCATAACATTGTATGAAATACTATTGTACATAACTTAATTACATTTTCGGCCTGTGTACATAATTACATATCATACATAAATCTTTTCTCAAACACACATTAATGTACATAACATTTAGGGGTGTTATACGAGCCGAACGAGCTGAGCCTTAGCATGCTCAAGCTCGGCTCGTTTATAAACGAACCGAGCCCGAGTAGCTCGTCTAAAATAATGCTCATATAGTGTTATTTTAGCCGAAAGAGCCGATCTTTACCCGAACAAGCCGAGCTTTACCCGAACGAGCCGAGCATTGACATGCTCAAGCTCGGCTCGTTTATAAACGAGCCGAATCCGAGCCGAGCTTTTGACGAAACGAACGCGAGCCGAGCCTGTGAAGCTGCCTCATGTATCAACCCTAATAATATTAACATACATTACTTAACAAACATTTCATAACATTATATTACATACTAATGTACACAAAACTGATACCAATTCATGCGACGTACATAAGTACATATATTACATAAGTCTTTCACAAACACAAACTAATGTACATAATGTTAACAAACACTACACATTAGAACACTAACGCTTTTACAAAAAAAAACACACATTTGGATACAACCAAAATAATTAGGAGAGAGAGTTTTCCTTAATTAATTAAAAAACATACATGATTATAGTTAACGATTTTCAGTTTTCTTTAATTAATTATCTGAAGATAACTGTTTTTATAATTATAGTTAACAATTTTCCGTTTTCTTTAATTAATTATCTGAAGATAACTGTTTTTATAATTATAGTTAACAATTTTCAGTTTTACTTAATTAATTATCTGAAGATAAATGTTTACATGATTATAGTTAACAACTAGTCTAATACCCGCACCTTGTGCGGGATTGAGTTTGAATAAATTGTAAAAGAATAATAATTATTGATTGAAAAATTATTAGCTAAACAAATTACAATTTTTTTATAAAAAGTGTTAAATGTTATGAAGAATATATTAATATCAATTTGATTAGATCATGTAATAAAAAAATTAATTATTAATTTTATAACAATTGCCAAAGTGTTAAATAAAAAATTTACGTTACAAATTTCTAATAGTTTTTTAATATTATTACCTATAACTAAAATTTTAAAGTTTTTTTGTTTTAAAATCGTTTTTAAAATCGATTATTTAAAAAAAATCGATTTAATAAAGCAATTATAAAATTTTTATTAACGATATTACAAATATTTTAAAGAAAATAATGTTATATTGTAACCAATAAGATTTAAATGTTAGTTCGGATATATTTTGTAAAATCTAAAATCCAAGCAAAATCCTTTGAAATCTCTAAATTCGGTTAGGTGATATGATTTTTTTAAAATTATTTTTATAAAGATATTGAACATGATGAAATGAAATTATTTTTGTTGAATTGACATGATGAGATGGAAAATATTTTAATTTTGACTTAAAATATTTATTGAATAATGACATAATTGTAATTAAAATGTGGCAAAATTGTAAATATTTGACAAAAAGTCCTAGGTGGCATTGTTAAGGTGTTGACATGTGGAATAAGAGGGTTCTATTTTAGTAGTTGTTCGCCACTTAGCGTGCGTGCAAATAAGCTTTAATTATAAAACTAGAAATCAAGCAAGCGAACCCGCAGTGTACGGATCGATATAGTTGAGCAAGAATTCCAGAGTATCGAACACAGGGATTTGGGGGGTTAAAATCCAATTATAGAATTGTCAAGCGAGTAAATGTATGAGCTTTGTGAATTATTGGGAAAACAACAATCCTAAAGATCCAGGAATCCAGTTGTGGCAATCGATTCAAGATATACTAAAGATATAAGGACAGAGTTAAGGTATGCAAAGGTATACGAATGTAAGGTAATCGTACGGTGAAGTTCCAAAAACCTTATATGACTCACCTAAAAGACACTCTCTATAAAGGTTGTTGAGGCTTCAATATAGAAAGGTTCTAAAGGTAAGAATTAATGTCAAATAACCAAACTTGTAATCCAAGGATCAAGACTAACTAAACCGATTAAGGTTGTGACACTTAGAATCGAGGTAGAGGTTGTTGAGGCTTCACTACCACCTAGAAAAGGATAAGCCAAGACTAAGTTAAAGCAAATCTTTAACTTTGGATTAAAGTAAAAGCAAGTTCGTAAACTGACACAAAATTACGGGTAGTTCTTGAGTTCCACGGCCGTGGAACCTCAAGAACAGACCGTGGATTAGGTTCGTCGGCGATTCTCTCTAACTCTCAGGGTCCAATCTGTTTACGATCGATCTATCATCATCTAAGCCACAACTATCAACCCTTCACCTTAGAATTGTTAAAGGGTTTTAGCCAACAACATTCATATTGATATCAAATTCAAGGTTTAAAAGAATGAAAGATGAAAACTTCCGAAAACCTTCAATAACTTTCAAATCAATCTCAAATCCACAAATCAAGAACAATAACGTCAATAGATTCGGAATAACACAAACAATCACGAATCTTAGATAAGAAGGAAGAACGGGATGTCAATCCGTCTTCTAAATCAAACCTAAAGATAAAGTGTAACCTTCTTGCGAACAATCTTCCAAACCTTCAATCTTCCGTCAATCCGGAAATCTCAATAGCAAAGCGCGAAATCCTCAATCACAATCTCCGCAAGATGTGAAATTAGGGCAATTCCAAGTGTAAGCGGAAAATGCGTCTAAGCGTAAGCGAAGGTGACGGAATCTCTCTTCGTCCGTCCTTTTATAGTGTAAGATAAAATATCGGCCCGGCCCAATTGCGTAGGAGATCGTGGCTTAAAGTGTGGCGAAAAAAATCGCCAAGATCACGGTCGTGGAAGGGTTCCACGGCCGTAATTTAGAGCGTGGAAGATGGTCACGGTTTGACACAACCCTCCACGGCCGTAGAAGTTACTGGAATGAATCACGCTTCCCTTGCCAAGGTTCCACGGCCGTGGACTTGAACGTGAAATGTAGTACGGCCGTATTTTAGAGCGTGGTTTAGGGCTAAACCGTAATTCTTCCTTAGGCTCGTGCCATTCTTCAAGTTGGCACCACCCTTAGCTCCTAGAGATGTCCTCAATCCTTGGACATACTCAATCAAACTCCATTCTCGCACAATCCGTTCGGAAATAGCTCTTAATTGCCTATAATCAACATAAAGCTTGTGTAGATCTCTATTTTGACATTATAGACAAACTAGCTCACAAATGAATCAATGCTTAATCAATGACTATCAATATGGATGAAATACTCTTAGAAAACGTGCCTAAAATATCACAATATTTCATGCTAACAGTAGTATATATAGATTTTCAGTTTTCATTAATTAATTAAAAAACAGTCAAAATAATTAGGAGAGTATTATTAGTTATGAAAGAATATTGGATTAATAATTATTTTATCTTTTTACAAAAAATAAAGGGGACTATATTGTCTTAATAGATACCATTGCTTCTTCATTGATTCATTAACTGCCTACTTACCCATTTTTCTCTTTTTACATTATGGTGGAGCAATATGAACATAAATTGCCCATTCAAACACTAATTGTAGTGGGGATTGTTCATGGTCTACACTTGGTTTTAATCAGACCAAGATTGTAGCACGCGATGTTGCATGTCCCCAAGCAGATAGTGATAATTTTGGTTTCATCAATTATGGTCTATAGATTAATTGTATTTTTTTTTATTATCAATGATTTATCAAGACCATTTCGTGTGCGAACATGCCCTATTAGGTGCTCCACATCAATCCCAATTGACATACAATACTCAATTTTCCATCTACAAAAGTGCGGATATATAGGAGTCTACAGATTTAGATCCGGCTAGAAAATCGGACCGGTCCTGGACCGTAAGTATCAGATCCGGTCGAGTCCGGTTCAGACCGTTTGTTAATACTTTTCTGAAAAGGACATGAAAACGGTCTGATCCGGGTTTGGACTTTACCATACCGTATTTCACCATTTTAAATATAAATTTTTAAAAATAAAAAAACCAAAACGGTCCGATTCAATTTGATCCGGACCTTTTCTAATAGCCCTAGGTGGGCTGTGCATACGGTCCGGTCCGGACCGGTGGACCGTAAATTGATAACACCCTGGACCGTAGACCGGACCGGTTCATACCTAATTGTGCAATTTTGGTGAGGTTTTCCGGTTCAAAACCGGACCCGGATTGGACCGGATATTTGCAGTTTACGGTCAATCCGAATTACGGTTTATTACGGTCTAAAACCGAACCCGAATTTTTAAAAAACATGGACCGTAAATTCCGGCTCGGTCCGGACCGATTTTCCGATCCGATCCGATTTTGCACAACCCCAACCCTAGGATATATGGTTATGAATTAGGAGAGTCAACGGAAGACCCACATCCGTCGTCCTAGAGTAGAAACATTTTATTAAAAAACAAGATTTGTTAATTTAAGTGAATTTATATATATAGAATATTAAAATTACCAAATAAGCAAGACTGTAGTATATGACTATATGCGCAATTTTCCCAATATACAAAATGAAAAGAGGAAAAAGTAAAGGAAAGAAAAAGAAAGAATGAGTGGAATATATCCAAGTTGAAGACGAAACCCCCAAGAAACTCGTTGATCTTGTTCCATAAAATCGATCCTTTCGAGAGGGGAGCAACTAGCATAGCCAATAGAGGTATTTTGTAGGATTTTCATTTTTAAACTTTTGCTGATTTTTCGCATAGTTGATCTACTGTGGTTGTTAGAGAGCAAGTAATTTAAAGAAGCAAGAGCTGCGAAATCGGCGGTTCGCTCACGGAATTTGTTGTTTTCCGGCCAAATACTTGTCGTTGATTTTGGTTTCTTTTGGTGTTAACTCGCTGAAAACGGGAAAAGTAGGTTTGTAAAGATGGTGAATTCATTGGTAGAACGAGCTACGAGTGACATGCTCATCGGTCCAGATTGGGCTATGAACATCGAGATATCGGATATGCTCAATCGAGATCCTGGGTATCGTTCTCTTCCTCTTCTCTGTACTTACTCTCACTGGAATTACTGTTTCATTGTAATTGCGTTTTGCTTGTGGAAAGCTAGGGTTGAGGGTTGAGAAGAGTGGAAATTGGTCTTGCTTTATGCTATTTCTTAGTCTGTATTACGATAATGTTTTGTAGTTTTTGAAGTTGTTATGGCAGTTTTTTTTGTAAATTTTGTTGCATTGTGACTGTGAATACCTGTTACACTAGTGTTTTGGCCGCTTAATCATTATTCTCTTTGGTAGACTATTTACTTGAATGAAAAGTGATGTTTTTACTTGGATTTTTGGATGGAGTACTGGTTCAGTTGAGCCAGTTCTCTTAGTCCATACATTATGAAGGCTGGGCCATTTAGTAAGAGAAAAGGAATTTTTTTTGTGAATTTTGTTGCACTGTGACCTGTTTACACTAGTGTTTTGGCCGCTTAATCATTTTTCTCTTTGGTAGACTATTTACATGAATGAAAAGTGATGTTTGGATTTTGGATTAGGTTCAGTTGAGCCGGTTCTCTTAGTCCATACATTATGAAGGCTGGGCCATTTAGTAAGAGAAAAGGAAAATTTTTTGTGAATTTTGTTGCACTGTGATCTGTTACACTAGTGTTTTGGCCGCTTAATCATTTTTCTCTTTGGTAGACTATTTACTTGAATGAAAAGTGATGTTTTTACTTGGATTTTTGGATGGAGTGCTGGTTCAGTTGAGCTGGTTCTTTTAGTCCATCCATTATGAAGGCTGGACCATTTAGTAAGAGAAAAGGCATCGTCTCATTTTTGGTTAATAGGCATTCTGTTGTTCGGTGAGGTTTGGGGACATTCACTTAATTAAGGATGGTTGTGTAGTTCATGCCAATATGGTTTGGTTCATGGTTCATTTTGTAGGGAAATTTTCATTGCTTATTGTTAGTAGTGTGGTATGTTATAATATAAGGTTTTGGAGGAACCCTCATCACTGTACCATGACGGGGGAGGGGGGTCTTTTAGCTGCAAGCTGGAACCGAAAAGGTTAATAAGGCTTCCAATGAACTTTGGTCTCATACGGTATCCATCTCTGGATGTTAGGTATGGGTATGCTTTGTTTGGTATGCATAGGCAGGATAGATATCGGTATTAGCCATATTTCATCAGAGCTATAGCCACAGATTGAAACCTGTCCAGATTTAGGTATATGATCCATACCCTTGTTCGATACCGCAATCCCCTTGTTCGGTATTGCCATACATTTACCGATACTCTATACCAAGTTATTGATGCCAAAAAGGCCCTTCATTTGTTTTTTTTACCCTTCTGAATGAGTTAGTGCCCAATGGTAGGTTTCAACAGGAGCTTTGATTGCTATTTGCTATCTCATCCTTCTCCTCACTTTTGTCTTCTTATATTCATGTCATTTATCAGCTTCTCATCATTTATGTTAAATTGACGATATTACGAAGCATGCTCTTGTGTGGGTATTCTTTTGAGGTTAACTTTGTAGTTGATCTGAGACGGCTTTAGGCAAAATAAGTTATATTTGCTCTCTGTTTTTATGTTTTGTTTATGTATTGTTTGCATTGTAGTATTAGATTATTCTGCATTTGCTTACTCAGCGTTTTTGGTTAATCAGGCAAGTCAAGGACATTGTAAAGGGTATAAAAAGACGTATAGGGAGCAAGAACCCCAAGGTTCAGCTTCTAGCTTTAACGGTGAGATACTTATTTAATTTACAAGTTAGCATCTTTTTCTTTCACAGTTGGGCATGCTGCTGAGCAGACAAGTAAAAAGTCTACATAAACAATGTCCTGCATCATCTTTCATCCTCTTTTCCTTTCCTTTATTTTGTTGTTTCCATCAGTATGCCTGCTATTTGCAAGTAAAATAGTTGTTTGTGATTTACTATAGCAATCTTATAACGTGTTTAGTAGAGGTTTGCGATATGTTGGTTAGTTGTATTAACTACCAAGGTGATTTCTGCATCACTTTTTTAATATGAAGTCTTGTTAACTAAAATTGTAATATAGGACGTTGAGAGCTCTAATTTATTTTCCATTATGCATTTATGTATAGAAAGTTAGGGATAGAGATCAAGCCATATGTGGTATTCTTTGTCCTGACTGTCATTGTCTGGCATATTTTGGAATTTGGAGTGTTTTTAACAACTCTGCATACCATGTCTGATCTCTGTCATGGTTTGCAGCATAAAACTTTATACAATAAGATATGTGATCTTGTAACTACTCCTACTTTACACAAGATTAAGTTTGCTTCAAAAGATGTGAATATTTACGCTTTGATCTCTAGAACTGTGATAATAATTTAGCTTTAGAAGGTGTGAATTTTATCTCTGACACGATGTTTTGCAAATATCATTTATTTTGATAAGTGTGCTTTTTAATGTGCAAGCTGTTGGAGACAATTATAAAGAACAGCGGGGACATCGTGCACATGCAGGTGGCGGAGAAAAATGTGCTTCATGAGATGGTGAAGATTGTGAAAAAGAAGGTGACTTTTATTCTTTCCTCTTTAGGTTACTATTTAAATATCTGTTCTTCAATTTTGGTTTCAAAATTTAATTATTTGTTTGTGTTTAGCCTGATTATCAAGTCAAGGAGAAGATACTAGTTCTTATTGACACCTGGCAAGAGGCATTTGGTGGACCAAGGGCAAGATATCCTCAGTATTATGCTGCATACCAAGAGTTGCTGGTAAGCTTAGGTTTCTACTCAATTGCTCTTAAGATTATGTTGATTATGACGTTTCCTAGTGCTTCCATGTATTACTTTACTGTTGGAATTTTCTGTTATGTTAACAATCCTGTTATGATCCTTGGTATTGTATCAGCGTACTGGGGCAGTATTTCCGCAGAGATCTGAGAGGGTTGCTCCCATATTCACACCACCACAGTCACATCCCTTATCATCTTATCCTCAAAATGTACAAGATTCAGCATTTAGCCATGATGATGCTAGGCCCGAGTCTTCTACTGAGGCTGAATATCCCACATTGAGGTACTTTTATGTTTCTCTTCAACAATTAACACTCATCTAACATTTCTTGGTCAGGCTTTGGGTATATATAATCAATTCAATGATACCTAATTTCATGACGGTGAAGTTGGACCTCACCTTTCATTCTCTTTAAACAATCAAAGAATACGAACTATGAAGTACTAGTAGTATTTTGGATGGACAAAGTATGACATGCGTCGCCATATCCACTCTTAAGCATGTTAATGAATCACTTGGAAAGGAACAACTTGGGGTTCCCAATTGACCAACACCAAGGATAAGACTATCTGTCAATAGTGCTTTCAGCTGTTGATTAATTTATATTTTCCTTAGACATGTTGCTTACAGTTTCTTTACTCTGCGAATTTGTCTCTATATTACATAATGCTTCTCTTCTCTCAATTAGTTTGAACAAAAATGTTTTCTTTTGGGACTAATTCTTTCTTCACTCCCTCGTAGCTTGTCCGAGATGCAGAATGCACGGGGTAGTATGGATGTTCTTGCTGAGATGCTAAATGCAATAGATCCTGGGAATAAGGAGGTCTCCTTCTATCTCTCCTCTACTTGTAGGAATTGTTTTTGCTCTCCATGCCGAGGCCATTTTGTTAATTTATTCTTCTCCTTTTATGGAGAATTGGAGTTTCCTAGCTTAGCACATGCAGCTAGCTAGGTTCAAGTGCACAAGATGGAAAAATAGAGTGCAGTTAGCTTTGTCCCATGCGCATTCTGTGTATAATTTATGTTTTTGGTTTTGCAGAATTGTGGGTTTTGGGATAATCATTCAGAATTTTCTAATTGCAGGGCCTCAGGCAGGAGGCTCTTGTTGACTTGGTTGAGCAGTGTCGTACCTACAAACAAAGAGTAGTACACCTTGTTAACTCAACTATGTAAGCCCTCCTGCTACTTAGTGGATCTAATGATTTAAGATTCTAGTGTTGAACTGCTGATGGATAGCTTTTGATTTATAATGTGTTTCTTGCCACCTAGCTTTCCACATAAATGTTGTTAGTCCAAGTAAGCATGCCACCTAAATTATCATTGCCAGGTTATAGCATGAAGCTGCCTCTTTTGATATAATAGTTTCATATTATATTGCTGAAGCTTATCGCACAACTGGGAAGAAAATCATATATATTTGTGGCACCTTTTCAATAACTACTGAGCACTGCCTCCTTTGTTTGATTACTACATATTAAATATTTAATGGAACAGAAGAAATAAGAAAATTACTTCTAAATTTGTGAGCCACTATTTTAGACATGTGCAACTAGTTTTTCTAAGAATATTTTCAATCAATCATCCAGTAATTTATGAGAAAATTTTGGATATAAAGCGGATTAATTGCACCATTATCTATGGAAGCAACAGTCTTTCAAAATGTCTGAAACAAAAGGTTGGATTAAAAAAAATGTTTAAGATTGCTTATAATTGATGCAATAGTTGTTACTGAAAAAATAAAAAATTGTTGCAATGTTCCTAGGGATGAATCACTGCTCAGTCAAGGGCTCGCACTAAATGATGATCTACAGCGTGTACTTGCAAAGTATGAGACTGTTATCTCAGGGGTTAGTGCTGAAGCTGACAAATCCAAACCTGAACCCGCAATTCGTGATCTAGTCGCTGTGGACACCGGAGAAAGCAGCAAGCAGACAAATGAAAGGTATTATTTGTCTTTCTATGACATCTCTATTATCTTTCTGGTTTTGCCACTGGCTCTCGTGTATTATGTTTCTGGTAGTTGAACTGAACCCAATAATAATTGCAGAAGCTGGCATGATGCTATAATCTATATCTACAGTTTGACTTGCATTTCTGGCTGTTACAAGGATTTCGGCTATACTACTAGTCTACTAGGATTTTGTAGGTCCATTCAGGTTTATATGCTAGTTTACACGGGGTTCGTTCGGTGCATAAACCCATAAACCCCATAAACTCATAATTCCCCCCATAGTTCCCATAATGTATTAGTGTGGGGGTGAAGAAAAAACCATAATCCCCATAATTTCATCCCTCATAAACCCCCCTTACGGAACACACCCATGGGATCATGAGATAAAGTTGGATGCGACTTACTCCCTCTGTCTAAAATTAATTGTCATTTTGGCATTCAGTTGTTAGTTCAAAAGTGTCTTTTAGCTTATTTGGTCTCTAGTTTACACATTTGTGCTTGTAATTATTATTAGATTGTTAGCTGTGGTTTCAACAAATTAAAAAAGTAATGGGACATAGGAGTATGACAGTGTATCTGATAGTCTCCTAAAAATGTTGTGTAATATGTAAGACTGATAATTATTTTTATGCGGAGGGAGTATCTGAATCCTCTGGTTTCTTGTATATACGTTTGTGGTTTGTGAACTAGAATAGAATTTTGTAAGTTATGGATGGTATGATCCTAAATATATAGATTGTTGCTGGTGTCAGATCTACTTTGGGAGCAAATACTTCAACCACCCTTGTACCAGTTTCAGCACCACCTGGTGCCAATAGCTCCACATTAGCTCCCAAGGCTGATCCTAAAATGGACCTTCTCAGTGGCGACCTTCTGGGTGGAGACTTTGACAGCTCACCAGCACAGAACTCATTGGCCCTTGTTCCTGTTTCCGCCCCGCAGCCGGCTAGCCCAGTAGCTTTTGGAAACAATGCCTTGGCTTTGGTGGACATGTTTTCTGAAGGTAGCAGCGCTCAAACTCCCTCAAATGGCCCACCTCCCTTTTCAACTGGATCAGAATTTCAAAAGCAGCCGCATTTGTATTCACAACAGACCTCATCATACCAAAATGGGACGCCTTCAAACATAGGATCACCTTATGAGCAATCGGCGATTCCACAAGTCCCAAATCCCTTTTCAGCTGGATCAGAATTTCAAAAGCAGCCGCATTTGTATTCACAAAATGGGATGCCTTCAAACATAGGATCACCTTATGAGCAATCGGCGATTCCACAAGTCCCAACTCCGGCCTGGAGTGCTCAAAATGCCCAGCTGCAACAGCAGCCATCGTCTCCAGCCTATGGTACCCTTCTTTTCCATTGTACTTTCTATAGGACTGTAGGAGTTACAAGTTGAAATTTAGCTGCTTTATATTCAGGTCCGCTTGGTTACAAACTATGATATGAAAAGGAAACATACCTAGTCTACTTATGCATTATGATTCATTAACAATCCCTTTTGCAATGGCAACCTTCCTCATTTGTGAATATTCGAGAGGGTTTGATAGATTAATTCCATCATTTTAAAACTCGTGTGTGATATTGATGGTGTTGGGATTGGCGCTTCATGGACAATAACACAAAATAGACTTGGTTCATTTCCTTTTTTACGCTACCGACCACTGTAATTTGGGTTCATTGCTATGCACTTGTAGATAACTGAAGAAAACTTGCATTTATGAATTATTTAGCAGGCACGCAAAATGGGTCTTCATTACCGCCACCTCCTTGGGAATCACAGCCAACTGAAGCCCAGACTGCGGATTCTCCAAATCCTCCAACAATGCACGTTTCCGCAATCAGCAGTCTACAATCACCACAAATGCAGCCTGCAGGGCTCCCAACAGCGGGAAACGAGCAGATTCCAGGCATGTTTATGCAGCAGCCAGTTACTAATCAATCCTTCCAGATGCCGGTATATCCACAGCACATGCAAGGAGGACAGATGCCAGGTTTTATTCCACAGCCCATGCAACCGACTCAGATGACTTCAATGTACCCTCAACCAACATACGGGAACCAAGTGCCTGGCTATGGCTACCAAATGGGTGGCTACAGTAACCAAATGGGCGGATACAGCAACCAAATGGGTGGTTACGGCAACCAAATGGCCGGCTATGGCTACGGGGGTTATGGACATCAGCAAGATGCTCAGTACCTTGAACAGAGAATGTACGGATTGTCAGTGAAGGACGACAGTGCTTCAAGCCGAACATCCATGGCTTCCTACTTGCCACCAATGAAGAAGCAATCAAACGGAGACGATAAGCTCTTTGGTGATCTTGTGGATATGGCAAAAATAAAGCCAACAAAGACTCCTCCTGGTAGGGCTGGAAGCATGTGACACTTGGTTTTTCTTTAATTTGTAATCACATTTTTGTTTATGATAGATATCGTGCTACTTGTGTGGTGGCTTGCTAAGTTGATTCACTTATGGATGCTGCCTCTTCGATAAGGAAATAATCGCCCCCGCCCTCTTCGACATGTTTATAGTATCCTGCTGCAGTATATATCTATTTGCTTGCTTTGAGGATCATTTTGGCGTTTTTAACTGCTTTTGTACATCTACTGAATTTCCTTGTAAACAGGAATGCCCTTGTGAGCGGATTACAACTTTGTTAGTAGTCATTCTTGTGCATTGGAATTTGGCTTTATCAGGAATGCCTTTGTAATCTTAGTCAAACTTATAGTGTCCGTATGGTTAGAGGGTGAAATAGAAACGGTGAGAAAATGAAATGAAAATTATTGAAAATTATTAGGTTACTTTCAGATTAGAGGGTGAAATAGAAACGGTGAGAAAATGAAATGAAAATTATTACGTTACTTTCAGGTGAGAAAATGAAATGAATGAAAATTACTACGTTACTTTCAGGTGAGAAAATAAAATGAAAATTATTACGTTATTTTTATGTGTTAAAAATCTCTAGAATTCCATTTTTGCTTTTTAGCTTTTGTTTAGAATTCCATTTTTGCTTTTTAGCTTTTTAACAAACATGAATTTTTTTATTCAGTAATATCAAAAACAGATAATTCTTAGCAATTTCATAAAAAATCCTAGTTGGGTCCATGAAATTGTTTAAAACTTTACAAAATTGTTTTGGTCCTTTAGACGAAACTTCGATTGTAAATTAATGTCACGTTATATATCAATGAATATCCAAACATGAGTTGTTCAACAAGCCATAATTTTCAAAGTCCGACACAAACGAATGGTAGATCACGTGCATACTTATATACATCGTTCTCATTATCTAAATTTCATGATGTCAAATAAAAATGAGTTCAACTATAGAGAAATAAAAAAGAGTTCAACAATAGACACGTTCTGGAGTTACAATCATATAAAGGTAAAAGCTTACCACCAAGATCAATGAATCCAAGGAGAACCAACATCAACATTAGGACCCTTGTTAAATTCTTATTTCATAAAAAAATGAATCCAAGGGAACAAATAATAGTATTACAACCGGAATCTCAATCTGGTTGACACAACAAGTTCCTTTGTTTTGGTCCAAATGCTGGGAGGCGAAAATCACAGGAGAAATACCTATTATCACACTTGCTCATTCACTGGCTAGTCAAGTAAGGGTCATTTCTATGCTTGGCATACATCGGAAGATCCAGTGCTCTTCTTGCGATGTCTCCGTCTTCGTGGATCTTTGCTATGAGGCTTTCGAGAGACGGGAAATTGGCCTGCCCCAATAAAATAGTTCATGAGTAACATATCAAATAGACAATGCAGTATCAAATGCAAATCCTCTATATTTTTCACAAGGAAGTTAACAACACACATTTAAGCCCCCTACATCCTCTTGGTATTTCCCCCTAAATGTTCTTTATTTTCTGAACGGTTCGACTAGGGGAACATTTGAAAATGCTTCATGTGTTCCCTAGTCAACATGAGATGTTATTGTTCCTAGGTAATATAGATTTCAGCCCATCTAGCATACAAGGATGAAGTGCATCAAAATTTTCTTTAAGTACAGGATGAAGTGCATGATTACCTCAGGACGGATATAACCAACAATCACTAAACGTAATTCCTCGCCATAGAAGTCCTCAACAAAGTCATGAAGCAGCCATGGTTCCTATACAAAAAATAGTATTAAGAGAGAGCAATAATTACAAGAAAAGTCTACAGTGATACAAAATTCAGGTAGACGCACTATAGTCTTCTCTGAATTGTGAAAGAATGGATTCCAGCCAATGCTCATGACCATCTTGTAAACACCACGGGTTGACAATCCAGCCCAGCCAAAAAATACACCAGACGGATGCTCTGATAGGAGCTCAGAGTAGCCTTCAGCAGACAAATTGGCTGTAAAAGACTTAAATAATTAATAGAAGACATCACCCATTTATTAGGAAAATGACTACACATGTGCACAAAAGTATATACATACTCATAAACAAACTAATATGAAATAAACATAAAATCTTTAAAGAGAAAATCGAGCAAAAGGTCATTATAGTGTATATTAGCAACGGAAAGAATGAAAATCACAAACCAGGCACAAGCAGAGACACTGTGATAACATAATGCTCATTAAAAAAACCATCATCAGCAGACTTTCATCAGAAGTTAGAAGAAGAAATAAATCCTGTGCAAGATTAATTATACAAAACAATCAAGTAGAAGTTCGAATATCACAAACCTGTGGGAATTCCTAGCACCTTTGACCCACGGCCAAATCCTTTGACGACTGGACCACCCATGTGCCAAGGTTCTAATGGCAATGTACCATCAACCCCTGTCATTACACACAATTGACGGGTTAAGCCTAAGAAATAAAGCTATTGCATGCGGTTGAAACAAACTAAATGTTGCTCAGGCTTACAATCTTCGAAGGGCGGTAATCCCCAAAGTTCAGGTCGCAAATCATATAGAGAGTTGATCACTTCATCAGCAGATGCGTATAGATGTGTCTGCTTGGGAAGTGATGGTACAGCAACCACTGCCATTCCAGCAGCCTTCCCAGCTGTAACACCAGCACTAACCTAGGCCAAAGAACCGTATTTCAGACTTAAGACCTCAAAATTTTAGATATGTTCTAAACTTGCATATAAAAGTCTGCTTCACCGTCAAAATGCAGGAGAAAGAGCTATTTTTATCCTTCACTAAAACGAAAGAACAAAACTTTGATTTTTTGGTATGGGCATGATAAGACAGATTAATAATGGAACTAACTTTTTCCGTTGGTCAGAAAATGTATCAAAAGTTGAAAGAATGTTGCTTAATTGAGCAAAATGTTATCTTAAAAATATGCACAATCCATATGGAAACAACAAGGCATTCCAATGTATTCGAGACCCCCAACAGCCCCAAGAATCAAAATTTAAAGTACATAATCACAGATTGGCTTTTTGGTTCATGGACTCCTCAAAATTTTCTCAATTCCTAAATACAGTTAAAGGTTGGCACACTTACACGGAATCCTCAATGACAAGGCAATCAGAAGGTTCAACATTTAACTGTTTAGCTGCTTCACGAAATCTGGTAGAAAAAATAGAAAGAATGAATGAAAAACAACAGTATAAGATATTAACAAACAAAAAGACAATTACTTGGCCGTTAAAAAAATTATCAAGCATTAACTGACATTTCAGGAGAGGGTTTCCCGTTTGCCACTTCATCACCACCAACTATGACAGAGAAAGACTGTTTCCAGCCTAAAAAACCATGCAGTAGAGGTTACTGATGGGGAGATTATATCTTGATAAAAGACAATTGGTGACTCACTGACACAGTAGAAACTGTGACAAAGAAGATGTTCGTGATATAATAATACCTTGGTGAAAGGATATTTTGAGCTCTACATCGTCTTTGGAAGAGTTTGAGGCCAATGCCATGGGTACTTTATGTGAACTTAGATGCTTTATTAGCCTGTTCGCCCCTGGGAGAGCTTTGATGTTGCAGCATCTACAACAACAACAAAAATGACAAAACTGCTAACATGCATGAAGTACATGAGTAAAGTGTACGGTGTTATTACTGATCAAGGAAGGTCGGTTTCATCTCTGATAACAACTCATCTGCTGTGCAAGTTAGATTGTAATCTTCAACAACAGCTGCAGCTGCTTCCCAAGGTGTTTTCCCAACAATCTTACCCGCCTCACGACCATCCCATTGTTTTCCATACTTGGACAACAAAATTTTTAAAAGGTCTCGTACCACACCATCTAATAACAATTATAACAAAACCTATAAATTATGACATGAAAGATGTTCATTTGCATAATAGGAGTCATTCATATACTAGCTGAACTAGTATGCATCACGCACTATGCGGTTCCTGAATTGCTTTTTAAAAAAAATAGAAACTGATATAAAAACCCCTCAAAATAGCGAGGTCTATTGACTAGGGAAAAAAAGCCAAAATCCATGGTAATAAATGTCTCACCTGTGTTCAGAAGTGTACCATCCAAATCAAAGACAACAGATGAAGATTTCTTCAGAGGCTTCGTGATGGACATTTTACACCCGATCCACTGTGAGATAAATATTGAAACTTGGAGAACATGATAACAAGTTAAGGGAATGGAAGCTGTAGTCAGTAGTTCGGCTTTCCAACAACTTTCCAGAACATGTAGGATAGTTCAAACGCAGCATATTAGGCTTAAAATCAAATTTCACCAATCATAAATGTCAAACCAACGCCGATTATGTACACAATTAGATTACCTTACATCCAATTTTAGCATGATTGCCGAAGAACACAAAGCCCTAGACAATGCAGGAATGTATAACTTACCGATGCGAGACAATTGTAAGAGGTGGCAGGGGAGTCCAGAGACAAGGGAGAGGAAAAGTGCAGGGATGGAAACGCGGAAGGAAGCTTCAGATTAGGTCGCACTCCGATGGTTAGCTGTTTAATTTTTGCGGGGTTGCACAATCTCTTAATGCCACAATCGATTGGATGGAAGTCCGGAAGAAGAATTGTGGTCGCCAGGAGGATTATCGCAAGAGCGGTTTGGGAAGAACGGTGGAGCTCCCGTCCTATGGCAAACAACCTAGTGATAACATCATCGTGCAAGTACTTAAATTATGAACATACAAACTGAAACTGAAAACAACAAGGTTTATCATCAGTAAGAAGACGGAAGAAAAAAGAAGAAGAAATGAGCAGACAGAAGGCCTACCAGAGCAATAGTTGATAGCGTCAATGGAGTCGAGGAAGGGAGGAAATCAAGTGACTGAAGTGAGGAATCAGAAAGATGAACTTGGTTTAGGTTTAGACCTCTTTAGAAATTATTGAGGCACATGAATAGAATAGTGGATAACTAGAGGGGCTATAATCTTTGACAGATAATTGTCGGGTGTTAGGGGTTGAGCTTGGCTTTGTGAAGTTGTGCTTCCTTGATAGAAATTTGACTACATGGAGTAATTAGGGTTCTCATGATGCTTTACTTAGGTTGTGTTTGATACTTGTTTAAAACAAGTACCCAGATTGTCTTTATCATTTAACAATATTTACGAACAAAACCGGTATAACAAACCTTCCATTTGCGCAGTCGGCAGGCGATGAAAGAGACACCGACGAACGACCTTCACAACCAAAGCTATCGGTGATTTTGCTTTATTTATAATGTTGCTGATGATGCATCGTTGAATTCATGTCATTAAGTTAATGACAATGCTCATGCACCCCTACCCATCTATATACCGTACTATAACCAAACTTGTACCGACCGTACAATTCAATTGCACTATGCCACTATTTATTTTTTAATTGAATATGGGTTTTTTTATACATACATCCCATATGTACCTTAGTCATTCATCTTTATCCACCACGGTTTTTTTAGAATATATATGTTTTTTTTTTTGAAAGGTCAATTGTATTGATGAGTAAGGATGTACAAGATTCAACTAGAACCAATATAAGCACTAATGACTAGTGAGACAGGGAGGGCAGTAGCAAGAGGTTACAAGGATTACATAAAATTGATCCCAAGCTGGTGAGTGTGTTTTGAGATCTTTCTTTCCAGTGGTAGGAAGCATGATTCTTGATGGCTTGTATAGTGAAGTTTGCGCTGGAGGTCTCGTGGATGAGGAGATGGTTGTGGACGAGCTCATTACGGGTTCTCCAGATCGAGTAGATGAAAGAGGTGATTGTGGCTATACGGATGTTGCCGATGAAGTTATGTTTATGGGGCCTAAAATTGTCAAGCTAGGTCCAAAGGCAAGCTCTGTAGGGGTAGGGCGCAGGAACACGGAGCCATTTGGAAATCAGGTCAAGGGTAATGGAAGAGTAGCTACAATAATGAAGAAGGTGTTCTTCATTTTCAGGATGGTTCCGACAAAGCTGGCAAATGTCATCATTGGTGATGTTCCAGGATTTCAATTTGGAAAGGGTAGGAAGACTTTTGTGGCTGGCAATCCAAGTGATGAAGCTGAATTTAGGAATGTTGATGCCCTTCCATATGATACTGAGATGGTAGTGGGCATTGGGACGCTGGTTTCGAATGAGATGGTAGGCTAAGGTTGAGGCCCTTCCATATGATACTGAGAATGTTGAGGCCCTTCCATATGATACTGAGAATATATATGTTAGATGGGTATAATTGTTGTATGTATCCTTATATCAACTTTAATTAATTCTTAATACTTATAAATTAATACGTATGTTTTAAAAAAATATAAGATAAATAGTGAAATTACATTTATTACGACGACTTTTAGGTACCTAGTTTTTTTTCTAAATATTCCTGCTATGCTTTGTCGTTGAAATTTGACTACATGGAGTAATTAGGGTTCTCGCTTTACTTAATAGTATGCCTATGTTCCTTTAACATAATGTTAATGTTGGAGCTTTAGAAAAACAGAACTAATCTCTTATACACGTTGATTTAACTGTGATATACTATTTATCATATTACTGTTTTGAAAATATGCCAACAAAAACCAGACAGAAAAGGAATCGGTCGACGAAGGTAGCTACCACGATGGGCGCGGCAGAAGACGAGAGAAGAGGAGGAAGAGCCGCTTAGGAAGAAGAAAAGAAATGTTGAGAGGGCTAACACTTAAAAGTCTAGCACCACTTTACCAATAGACCAATTTGAGTTGGAGAGACCTTTTTATATACTTGTAAATAAATATGATATAGTCTATCATCCATAAACAAATCGGTTATCACCCTACATAGACATAGTGGCTGGAAGGTCCACCTTATTTAAGATAACCGGGTTATTATATATAACCACCTAATTACAGACAATTTGAGTTAATCAACGGATGAGGCTCAATAATGAACAATTGTTGCCATCCTCATCACAGCAACTTTAGCATTTGCCCCCAAGGAACAGCCAACAAGAAGCTTTGGTTTGAGCTTACAGCAGGAACTTGTCAAGCCAATCAGCGGCTTCTTTAACCATAAATTTGGTCAATTGATGCCCTATTCCAGGCTCAAGCACCATCTGTTTCAGCACAATCCAAATCATCAATACCAGCCTACATTCATTTTGCATATCTAATATCATGCCTCATCTTACCTTAAAATTATCAGGATATTCAGCCTCCTTATAAGCTTGCTCAGTCCGTATCCTTGGAATTTCCAGTCCTGCTGCTGGGCAACGAGGATCTTCGCCACCTGTATATCATGCCAATAAAACTCTGAATAAACCAATGTTCTTTCTACATAGACATTCATTATCAAATATATTTTCTCACATAGTGTTTTGCAAATGTAGCCGTGTCGAACAACATTCATTATTGACCATTATTGTTAGAAAGAAATCAAGACAGTTAACTTACCATTCAAAACCAACAACGGTCGTGGTGCTATCAATGGGACCGTGTAAGGGGAGTCGAACTCTGATGCAAGACCAGGTGCAATCCTATCCCAAACCTGTGAGGGTATCGTATCAGAAGCATCGGAGCAAGACAAATCAACAAATCAATACAAATGATAGAATATTGTGAAATTAAATTAATACCATACCTTCTTCACGACTTCTTTATCAATTGAACTTTTTCCCAAATCAACACGAGCCTCTGAAAATCAACTTAGAAGCATCAGGGCAAGACAAATCATAACATCAAATTCTGACAAATAGACAAATTTTTCATTAGTTAAATTATACCTTCAAAGACAGGGTTTAAGGTGTTTACTCGAGCCTTCCATTTATCGTTTTCTACAGCCCATTGAAAACCCTGCATTAAGTTAGAAGCTTATTGCTATTTTAAATGACTCCTTCCAGCTTAGAAATCAAAGAGACTTTAATATATTGGAGTCCACAATATTCACCTGAATGCCAATTATTGGAACAACAGCTGCATAGCGAGTATCAACAGCAGCGGCAAACCAAGCATGCATTCCTAATGGGGAAAAGGTCATTAGGGGGTAAGCACTAAAGCAGCAGCCCCCAAAAATCAATTTAAGTATACTAATAGGGTTGACTAACCTCCTAGTGATTCACCAGTGATTCCAATCCTCTTTGAGTCTATGTCTTCTCTTTGTGTAAGATAGTCTGCTAGCTTTATCAAGTCCCATGTCTGCAGGACACACAAAATTTCATACACAAAGGTAAAGAAAGTGCAGAAAGTATATTAGTAAATGCTTTAACTGATGCTATAAATTTCAAGTCACAAGGGCCTAGTTTCACATAAACTCAAAAACCCCATACAAGCTTGGTGATGTGCAGGAAAACACACAATGAACATATCGAGTATCCAGTATCAAGTGTAGTTTATGTTAGCACAAGTATTCCGTCTAAATATTGCAGCATTTTCACAGTCCGCAACATTCAAACCTTCAACTTTAGTGGTAAAGAGAAAATATACAAGAAAGATAAAGAGGTACCACTCCAGGCTATATCATATATTAAAAAAATTCAGTTTTCCATCCTAACACCCTACACATCAAAGCCAAATAGTAAGATTACAAAAATGAGGACTCTACCGTATCATAGATGAACGGCATGGTATCACCTTTCTTCCAGGATGATACAAGCGCCTGCGCATCAATAATAAACCACACATGACATATCCATAAGTTTCTTGCTATTAATCAATCATGTGTTAAGCAGACATTAATGAGAAACCGAGGAGACTTGAAACACACATCTTGATATGTTGTTTTGCTTTTTGCACGTTCACCGTGGTAACGAGAGTCGATGGCTATAGCAACGTATCCTCGTGATGCATACGCCTGTAGCAACCATGAGCAATGTAATAACTAGTTGGAACTAATGAAACACCCTTGAATATAAATTTATAATAGATTTTAAAATAGCACCTCAAGCAAAGGCCGAACCCACTCTTTACATTTGTTTGAGCTGTGTAGAACTACAATAGCTGGTTTTTTCTGATGACTGGTCTCCTTCATGCTCAGAATTAGCACTGGTACACGCCCCTGTTCTGAACCCTAAAGATGAGGAAAAGCATGCTTTTCATTTTAATGTCTCAATTACTTTGGATGTGAGAAAAGATCAAAGGTGTAAATGAGAAGTGAACTTTCTTGCAGGTCATATGGTTCAAAACAACTCCGGCTTTTGATCAGAGCTGCTTATTAATCCTACATGAATTCACTTTACACATTAAAACTTCCATGAAATCATATGAAATGACTTGATCACTTGATAAAGAAATTCTCTTTACCAATGAAACCTGCAGAACCTAATCAAACTAGCACAGTTGCAGTCCAAACTCAGATATATGATTTGAGTACATAAGTAAAGCTAGGTTTATAACACCAATAGATCCTAACATAAATGAGAGTTTAATTATTATGCCAATAGCTTGTTACATTTTAGGGCTTCCAGGAGTCTGAAACACAATTAGTAGGCTTTCCGAGGAATTAACATGGTTCAAATGTGTGAGAGCACCCAAACGTAAAGGGTTGGCTGGCTAAGTTGGCCTTTTTTTTTTCCTGCCTAATGTAGCGTCAAATAGGCTCATTTGTAAAGTTATACTTAATACACAATAATAGTAATAGCTTCTAGTATTTTACTCATATGCAATTAGAGGATTGAATGAACCGTAGATGGGGATGAAATTAGAGAACATAGGCTGAAAGGAAGGTAACCTCTGTGTATAAATACAAGTTTTCCTCTACAAGCAAGTCCTTCCAATTTCCAATGCTTCCCTTTGGAGCTGATTCCATAGCCTTGAAAAAACAATTGAAATGGACTATAAGAAATTCAATAAAAGACAAGGGTATTCTGATCTTATTATGTCAGATGATTATGCATGAAAAAACAATAAACCTCAGGGTCATGAAACTGGGGATTGTCCTGATAGAATGGATCCTTCACAGGCTTTGCAGGTTCTACTCTGAGGGGTACTGGAAAAAAAATGCACAAAATCAACAAGGCTGAGTGCCAAAATGTTCCAAACAACCATCCAGTATATTAACTTCAAAAAAAGATTCATCCTCATCAGGAGCAAAACCATAGAACAAAATATCCACATTTACAGATTACTTGAATGCATAGAAAAATAGATGCAGGAGAGGAGTGCAGGTTACACTTTTCTAACACTGTTATGCATTTAGGTGTAGTCTGGCATGTATCAATTATTGAGTGGGTATCATATCAAATCAGCACACCTAATTTCTGTTGAATATCGGTATCAAACTGATACTAGCAATGGGTGACAGTATGATACTCATGCCTTGAGGCCAGTCCTCCTATCCTAGAAAAAATCATTACCTTATCTTATAGCTTTCTCAGATCTGGTCCAATTGTACTTAACACCCAACATCAAAACCCCATACCCATACCATTAGCTATTCCAAATACACATAAAAAAATATTTCTTTTCCTGTCACTATTCCTCTCTTTCAAAATATATATTTTAAGTCTCTTCATGGTTACTTATTCACACAGAAGTTTCCCTTGTATTTCCTGATTCCTACTAAGAAAGCTAATACCAAATAAAATAATGAATAGTCAACTTTCGCCTGCAAAATTGTAATTGGCTTGAGTCAACGAATGTTCAGTGATCCTAAGCCCCAATGATTAAGAAGTCTAGATCACATGCTACAAGATTTATCCCTGAATCTAATAATCTAATTAATCATCGATCACAATTAAAACATAATGATATTTGACGGAGTTTTCCCTTCCTCATCCTCCATCACAATCCGCTAAAAAAAATCAACAAATTCTCCATTAAACAGTAAACAGAATGGGAATCGCGGCTCAAAGAATCTAACCTTGGTCAGACCTTCGACTGCAAAGGACGCGTAAGAAATCGGCGCGAACCTTGGCGGGATCAGGTGATGGAGACGCCGCGAATTCAACCATTGTCGTTGTGATCGCCAACTCACAGCTATCGGCTCCCCACCGGAGGCATTTATAATTGGTCGTTAGCTTAGTAGGTTCATTTGGCACGTGTCTCGCGTGTAGTAGAGATTGTGGCATGTGCAACAGCGTGGCAGTTATCATTATTGACGAGGATAGTGTGAAGAGGAAGAATGCGACCGAGAAGCAAGGAAAGCGCCCGGGAGCTGCAACCCAAGTGGATTTTTGTGGGTTTATCATGTCTCGATAGTGTTTGTGTTGGGTTAATTTTGCATTTCTCTGATTAATGGGCTGACATATAATAGTGAAATGATTTACTATAAGATTTTTTTTTTTTTAAATGGTACTTTTTCGGTTCGGCTTCGCCTACGTCCGGATAGAGTATATAAAGTAGTGGCCCAGTTAAGGGAATACCTCTCAATACCAATTTTTCGGGCTAACACTTTAAGGAGTCTAGCACCACAACCACTAGACTGAGTATTTGTAAGATTTTTAATTTTGGTGCCATTAAATTTTTTTTTTTTTTTTATATCCACTAAGTTTCAAAATTTCTCTTAATATCCTTATTATTTTATTTATTTCCTCTCTATACCTATTTTTAATATATTACATTAAAATTATTATAAAATAATTAAAAATAATTAAATAAATAAATAATAAATTATGACCTCATTAAATTTAGATTAATAAATTTATAATAGAAATAATTTTTTATATATTTTTATTATTTTTTGAAATAAAAATATTTTATTTTTAAATTAAATATTAATTTACTTTTTACTTTTTATTTTAAAAATATATATATATAATTAAATTAAAAAAAATTTTGAAATGTTATTAAGAGTCTACTGAATTAAAATTTTATTTTTTAATTTAATTTTATATAAGTTATATTAATTTGAAACTTTTAAAAAATTATGTTGTTTTTAATTTTTAGAGTATGGAAAAGTATATTATGAACAATAAAAAATATACACATAAAAAATAATATTTTTATTTTAAAATTAAATTTCAGGACTCTTAAAAAAATTATATTTGATTTATTTTAAATCAAAAATAAAAAAAAATCTTTATTTTACTTTACCTTTTTTTAATTAGAAAAATAATTTAAAAAAAAATACTTTTATTATAATTTATCATTTTAAAATTTAGTGAGGTTATAATTAGTTTTAATTGTTTTTAAATTTTAATTATTTATAATGAATTTTAATGTAATATATCAAAATGCTATCGTAATTATTTATAATTTATCATTGTTTGTCATTTCTTGCCCCCTGACTCCTACATCGATCACGTATTGTCCCTACAAATAAAAAAAATATAGAAGGTGAGAAGTTTGATTATAAATGCGTAAAACAATTTTTCACAATTGCTTATCATCATGTACACATATAAGTCAATATAATTAAATTTCACGTTATGACAAAACATCATTTTTGGTTTCCACCAAAATGATTTCATACATGTGACATGACAATCGAATTGACACGGTTCATTCACAACTTGACAAATTGACCATGAAATTCCGCCCAATTGTAGTCTGGTTTTCCTCTTCGGTCCAACTTGTGTAGTTGTTTTGTTATATTCACATGGACGTAGTATAGATGGTTGAATTTAAAAATAAATTTTACGACTTTAGCTTTGCAGATAAATTTTACGACTTTAGTTTAGTCTATCAATTGCCATAAAAAATATAAATTTTACGACTTTAGTGACATGGATAACTTCAAATTTAGTCTTCAATTTCGAATTATACATTTAATATGATGGTTGAATTTAAAAATAAATTTTAAGACTTCAGTTTTTAGTTTTTGTGGGTATTGTAAAATAAAAAAGAGCAATACTTGCACCAAATTCATCTAATAGTCTGTCATAGTTTTGCAGAAGTAACCATCTACTCTTTTGGTATAGTAATGCAAGGAGCCCTATTATTATACACTCAATATAGCGAACCAACACTAAGCCGGCTTATCATGAGTGTCCACAAATCTAGCAAACATCATCATCCCACTTCCATTCAAGCAATTAGGAAGGCCATCCAAATTTCTGAAATATAACTTCAGATTCCCATACCCCTTTTCTTAATTTTCCATTTGCCACCATTTTTGCATATTTGCAATTGTTTCGGAGATGAGCAGCCATCTCAATTATGCTTGTCGGACACAGCCCACTTCTACCCATGGCTTTTTTGCGACTTCAAGGCTATCTAGCTCCTTCCCGACTAAGGGTAGTAATTTGGTGGATCTTTCCTTCACTAATTCACGCAGGAATCGAGCTTCCATGGCCAGGAGCAGGAATAAATATCACTCACTGAAGGTGCTATTCATTGAATTTGATTGTTGAATTCTGTTCTATTGGTATAATTGGTTCTTGAATTCTTAAATTAGGTTTCAATTGAATCACCTGTTGACGGGGGTAGCTGCGTTTTTGGTTTGTGTGAATTTAAGGTGGTGTGTGTAGACTTTCCGAGGCCCGAGCTTGAGAACACAGTTAATTATGTGGAAGCTGCTAATTTTTCTTCAATGTTTAGGAATTTGCCTCGTCCTAACAAGCCTCTGGAAATTGTAATTGCCGGTGCAGGTAATGGCAGCAATACTTGATGTTGGTACCTTCTTGTTGTTGTTCATGTTTAGATATTTAACATATCATAAATCAACCTTTCACACATTTGCCAATTATACGTATGCTAAGACTGATAACAAGAACAAACTAACCAGTCCTGCTATCCAAATTTATGCGCAACTTTTTGGGTTAAAGATTCTTTTAGTCTCAAATTTCATATAGTGTTATTTACAATGATTTTTTTTATTTCTATGTTTCTAATGAGTTTTTGAATTTCATTATAATATAAAAAATGGTGAACTTTATAGATTTTGCAACCCATTTGTGAAGTTAGAGTATTGACTCAACTAAAGCCTTATATATCTCGATTATGAAATTAGAGTATTAAACTGGAGGATCTCATTTATTTCTGAATTTTTCATTGTTTTGGGTTCTACGCCTTTTCCTGTCCTAGACGGGGGCGGACAAAGGCTGCTTGGATGCAGTGATAATTTATGGGATAAACTTGTAATATATTTAGCATCATTAAGTTTTGAATTTTTTGTAGTGTAGATTGGAGGGTCATGATCAAAATATATTTGGCCTTTCCTTGTCACTTGAAACTTGAAAGGCCTAAGAATGTGCTTATGGTACATGGAAATTGAGCTGCCAGTGACGGTTTCCTAATACTTCAATGTTCAGGTTTAGCTGGCCTTTCTACTGCGAAATATTTAGCTGATGCAGGCCATAAACCTATTTTATTGGAAGCAAGGAATGTTTTAGGTGGCAAGGTTTGTTCATTATCCTTCACAGAGTACTTATCTTGTGGCGGACAAAGGTCCTCCTGAATTCAGCTTTGATTTAAGATTCTACAAAGTGATATCTAATTGTTGAACTGGCTAGCTAGATATATTTACAGCCTTTTGTGTACAGCCTCACTGTGCACATGTGCTATGTGCTATTTTTTACCCTTCTGTATATATATTGATGTTATGATCACAAAAAAACTCAAGTGTTTATTTGTTCATTTAGGTGGCAGCTTGGAAAGATGAAGATGGAGACTGGTATGAGACAGGGTTGCATATATTCTGTGAGTAAACTGTACAACTTCTTTCGTAGCTTTTTCAACTCTTAAAAATTAATCTGTTAGGTTGGAACTTAGAAGTTTCATCTGTTCTAACTTGCTAATTCATAACCTTTTTTTTTTTGCTGTTACTTCTAATTATGCTGGGGCCTTTATTGGATCTTTCATTTCACAAGGGAGTCGTAGAATTTGACTAATTTATTACATAGATTCTTTGGATAACAAATTTGTTAACAGTTTCTCTGTACTTGTCCTACTTGTCTGCTTTGTAGTTGTTACTTCCTATAATAGAATTATTCAGCTGATCCTAGATGTATTATGTACATTTCATGTCCTTGGTTGAAGTTGGTGCATACCCTAATGTGCAAAACTTGTTTGGAGAGCTGGGAATTAATGATCGGCTGCAATGGAAGGAGCATTCAATGATCTTTGCCAGGCCAGACAAACCTGGAGAGTTCAGCCGCTTTGATTTTCCTGAGGTTTTGCCTGCACCCTTGAATGGTGAATAATTTGACCATGACTCAGTATTTGTTTTCTATGAATGTAAAATGCTTTAACTGTGGGAAATGGAACTAATAATAGTAATAAAACAAAAGGAAACACAACCGGAAGATATAACTGCTGTTCTTAATTCTTCCATATAAAAGTAGAGAATTTTGCTTAAGTTGGCAGCTTCTTGCTGCTTGAATCTAACCTTGCCACTTACGTCTGAGTCACTGACTTGTAAATCCATTTGGAGTTTTTTGTTTCTCAAGCTTTTCCATAAACTGTAATTGACAGGCATATGGGCAATCCTAAGGAACAATGAAATGCTGACTTGGCCCGAGAAAGTGAAGTTTGCAATTGGGCTCTTGCCTGCAATGATTGGTGGGCAGCCCTATGTGGAGGCTCAAGATGGATTGACTGTCAAAGAATGGATGCAGAAACAAGTACGCCTTTAGATAAACAACTTTAGACATTTCAGTAATTTGGCAATAACTGTGATTCTTTTGCTTTTTATTTTGCTAGGGTATACCTGATCGTGTGACTGATGAGGTTTTTATTGCCATGTCAAAGGCACTAAACTTCATAAATCCTGATGAACTTTCAATGCAGTGTATATTGATTGCTTTAAACCGGTTTCTTCAGGTGGGGTTCTAATGTTCTTTTACCTGCTTAATATCCAATGGTTTACACTTCACAAATTGTGGAACCATAAATTTTTTTGGTGACTCTCCACTGCTTCCGTTCATAATTTTGCCGTCATTATTTGAATAATTGATTTATGATGATGAAAAAATATATCTACAGGAGAAACATGGATCTAAAATGGCTTTTTTAGATGGTAATCCTCCAGAGAGACTATGCATGCCTATTGTTGATCATATCCAGTCACTTGGTGGTGATGTGCAACTTAATGCTCGGGTGCAAAAGATCGAACTAAACAAGGATGGAAGTGTGAAGAGCTTTTGCTTAACTAATGGAAGTGTGGTTAGAGGGGATGCCTATGTCTTTGCCGGTCCTGGTAAGTATTTGATTATTTATTTTTCTATAATATGCCAATGTTTAAAGCTTCTCTTATAGTTATTCGGATGTAACTTCTGTTTTGAGATTAATATCTGGTTCCTTATCATTCTTGTGAAATTTGTTTGTGACAGTTGACATCCTGAAGCTCCTTCTACCTGAAGACTGGAAAGAGATCCCATACTTTAAAAAACTGGATAAATTGGTTGGAGTTCCAGTAATTAATGTTCACATATGGTCAGTTCATTCCCATTTGGCATGAACATCGATTGTTAATTTCTCTCTCTCTCTGATTGATAGCTTTAGAACATCTTGCTTCTTGTAATAATTTCTAATATGGAGAAACCACTGTTTTCAGGTTTGACCGCAAGTTGAAGAATACATACGATCATCTACTCTTCAGCAGGTGATTCACTCACTATAACTGTTCCGATATTTGTTATGTTGTCTTCTGATGATATTGACATTAATGGATGCATTAGCTCTACAGCTCAAATAATTGGTGAAGTTTATTTGTTTCATAGGCTTGACTAGTGTATGCCTATTTCAAGTGCATTAAGTTCCTCTAAATATCAAGATTATCTGTAGTTATGTTAAATGTTACACATGTGAGAAGAAAGGAGAAGGATCAAGTTGATTCAAGGTTGGAGCAGAAATGTTCAAGCTGTAGGTAGATAGGCTTTCAGATAGGATAATGTAATATGTAGTTGACCTACGAGTTGGGTATTAGTATGAATTAAGGCATTAGGCCTTCTAACTCATTATCTAGAAAATTATTTTCGGGCAGGTGTTTTGCTTACTGGTTCGAGACAATCTGGTTTTCTCTGCGTCTGAATGGGTATATATAACGAATAAAGACAATATTACAAATTCCAGCCAAACCAAGATTCGGATCTAAAAGTCAAGAAACATAACCATACGAAGGGTTAAGCATATAATTACATTTTCAAGAACTCCCTCCACTTCTTTCTATCTTTGTTTTCCAACTCCTCCTTCGCTGAAATTCTCCCCTAACACGAAATTATGCCCTTGCACCTATCAATAATAAGAGTAGTCCATCCATCCGTGTAACCTGTTTTCTACCAAATAAAACAGAATTTCTGGATTGCCATACAAAATATACAAGGGCAATTAAGTACAAACGATCTCGATTGGAAAACCATTTTTTTTTGTAAGATTGAAATTGTGAACCAGTTTAGCCTCTCTTTTTTTTTTCTTTTTTCTTTTAATCAATGTACATCCTCTTTTCGAAGCCTAGCCCAACAAAACACAATTCAGCTACTTGTGTGGTATAGGAGCATTCAAGACGAGGCGTGCCATCCTTTCAGGATGATGAAGGGAATTCGGGTATCGCTGTTAGAAAATCCCTTTCTAATTATGAGTCTCTTTTGGCAATTAAGCTGACCTTGTAGAAGATAGATAGAGATCTCTTATAACATCCTCCCTAATTCTGAGCAAGCCATATTCTCTACCCTTGTCTTAGTTGTCCATACTAGAGTTTACCATTAGGTCAGTAAGGTCACCTCGCTGTGACTTTTAACTAACCTCCTATTACATCCTAATCATCTATCTGTATTTTATCTGGATTGGCCTTGCATACCAGTTAGTTCAGGCCCAATAGTATATAGTCAAACGTTGATGTAAATATTTCTTGATATTAGAGGAATGCCTGAGTAAACATATATTTGATTGAAAAAAGACCTTTTATGTCAATTTTGTGTAAGAGCTTGAGTACAGTTTGGTGTTGAAAAAGCATGCATGGGGGGTGGATATCTTTTATTGAGAAGCAGACCGAGTTCATGCCCCTTTCAGTTTAAACTTCAACATATTTAGCTCTAATACTTCTCTTTCTGATGTTCCTACTTGATTAAATATAAATACTATTGTTTTACATAATGCAGAAGCTCTCTTTTGAGTGTATATGCCGATATGTCGTTGACATGCAAGGTAACCTGATCATTCCTGTAACTTCAGCTCAATTTCCAATAACATTCAGTGCAATACAAAAACTAATGCATTTAATCTTTCAGAACTATCTTATCTGTATGAATTTTTGTTTCACCCGGATTATTTCAAACCAAGATTTATTTTAGCTTAAAAGGCCACATAATTAGGATCTAAGTAATAATCGAATGCCAGGTAGCTTCGTTATCAGCAAATTTTTAGCATCTCAAAGTATTATGTAATACATTTTTAGTGCAGAATTACTCTCTTTGATTGCATATCAAATTATTGAATGAGAATCTCCATTATTATGTAGGAGTATTATGATCCAGACAAATCCATGCTTGAATTAGTTTTTGCACCAGCAGAGGATTGGGTATCTCGTAGTGACGAGGACATCATTGAAGCCACGATGAAGGAACTTGCTAAACTCTTCCCCGATGAGATTTCAGCTGATCAGAGCAAGGCCAAGATTTTGAAATACCGTATTGTTAAAACACCAAGGTTAGCCAAATAAGGATTTAATGGAGATAGCTCAGTAGGAGGTTGCCCTTTCTATCTCTAATGCCTTTCACCTTTTAGTAAATTTGGACCTTTACACATATTCTAATATCCGAGTACAACCTGGACTATTTTTTAGGTCTATTTTACAGAACTATTAAAGTCTGCCCAAGAAACTATTGGAAAATCTACACAAGAAACTATTCAAAAAGCTTCAATTACTCAAAAATCTAGTTGTAACAAACAATAATATGTCTTAGTCTTCATAGATAAAAATTTTAAACTTTGAAAAAATTTCTGTGAAATCCAGTAGCTTATCTTAGACTTGCTTTGTGTACAGGTCTGTGTACAAGACTGTACCAGATTGTGAGCCCTGTCGTCCATTACAAAGATCGCCAGTAAAGGGTTTCTATTTGGCTGGTGATTACACGAAACAAAAGTACTTGGCTTCAATGGAAGGTGCTGTGCTTTCAGGCAAGCTTTGTGCAGAGGCTATAGTAAAGGTAACCCACATGATCTGTTGTCAGTGCCAAGCTGCATTTGTCAGCTAACTTAGTAATAATTGAATTCCTTTTGTAAGAAGATCAAGCAAAGTTTATGGGTTTGATGTGCAATAGGTTTCTTTTCGTTCTTACAGAAGCTCAAATGAAGCTTCTGCTTTCTAATGATGCTTTGGATTGCGAATATGCAGGACTCTGATATGCTCATTTCTCGGATTCAAAGGGAGTTGGTGGAGACGAGCACTGTCTAAGCTCCCACTGCATTCATTGGCAAACCTATGTGAAACTTGAACAGGAGTATAGAGAACTCAAAATCTGTCTTTACAACAGGCAATCTTAATTGCATTTTCTTATGTTTTCCAGCATTCCAATAGTTAGGTTACTTTCTTGTCACATCCTTTGTAAGTAAACTAAAAATCTCAAGATTTGTGCAATTATATTATACGGTAACTATATTCATTTCCATAATCATTTTCAGTACATACAACCAATTAACCATGAACTCTTTCTGCCGACTTTCATAATATTGAAAGCAAATAATTTACACAATTTAGGGCATACATAAAATTAGGAAGTATTCACATACGTTATTTTGATCCAATCTTTATGATTCACAATAATTTTATGGAAACCAACACCAGCAAATGTGTAGAGAACGTGCTTATGTTTTACTGTGTTTTGTTAAACCGGGTTCAAGCCTTTTGCATATAAGCTACAGTAGAACTTTTAGTTCAGTGCCTTTTTCCTCCATATACACTGTTCATGAATGAATAACAGATAGATTAAATTCCACACTTTCTTGTTCTCTACACTGAATCTCCTCTTGATCTATCTTCAAAATTCTTCAAAATGTAAGTCTAGTATACTTGAGAACAGAGAAAGCATCGCAAAACAAGAATAGTTAGGCTGCAGAAAACGGCATGATTCGGTAGTCATGAAAACCCGGAGACTATGCCGGCAAAGCACTCTTAGATTTGACGCCATTGATGTCCACACCCTTCTTTCATGCACTTGAAGAATAATGTTGCTGCCTCATCGCCTCCTCTTGTTTGCCTTTCCTCATAAGTAGCTTTTTCATGACCACACTTTGAACATGTTTCTGTGACGGAAAATAAGCACAAATATAAGCCACATGCAATTGCTTAGCAACAACAAGCCAAGTGTGAAACATTTTATACGAACAAGATAAATTTATGTCCGACAATGCAACTGCGCTTCAAGGGTAAACAAAATTATGTGTATAACGCAAAAACTGAATCCATCAATTTCAAAGAGATTCAAGATACCATACCATCTATAGTTGGTCCAATATTCTCATGTCGAACAGCCTCTTCAGTTTCCGCTGGCATCTCCTTCTTGGGAAGCTGCACACCTCTCTTTATCACAGCCTACAAAATATATCAAAACAAAATCATCAAGACTACACTCAAAAACCAAAGGAGTATCTAAGCAATAAAGGGACAAGTCGATCAGCATATGATACCCTTTCCCTAAAGGGACAAATGTAAGGACATGATCGACAGAAGAATCTCGCAGGTTGGTCAATATATCCCTGTTCATACTGAAGTAGATTCCCACAGGTGGGGCAGAACTCCATTCTTCAACAGATCTCCTTATGCACCACCCTAATTGTAACACATCACAGACAAACTAGTATTAACACAAACAAGACTAAAATATGAGCAAAGACAAGTTCATCACTTGAAAATCAAAACAATTGGATGAATGTTGTTAGACCCGCCTAAGTTTTTATGTATAAGCTGCCTTCATTGGTACTGTACTTGTGAATTCACCAAACAGCTAAGGATGAATCCAAGATTGGATTGGGACTGGTAGACCATCAAGACTCTATAAAAATGAGAGTATACAGTTTGAGTCAGTCCACACTAGACTGCTCTATCAATTTAGACAACAGGTTAAGGGAGATATACAAATCAGGCGAGCTTAATCACTTCCTGATCACGAAATTTTTAGAAAACGAAAAGTTAATTATGAAATAAACATCTCTAGATTGAAGCCCCCTTAAGATGCTTAACTGCAGTTTGCATACTTCAATCTCAGATTATGATTTCCAGAAGAAAAACGCGAGAGACAAACCTTGATTGTCTTCGTTGCCGGCGGTGGCAGGTGAGAACCGTGACTCAAACGAAGAACTGAGGGGACAGAGCACTTGGCGGAAGAGTAGAGACTGAGAGATACCGTCGGGTTCACAGAAAAGTAGACGAGAACTGTGAGGATTGAGAGTTGAGAAACAGAGAGGAAGACGAGAGTCTCGACTCTCGAATTATATGTCTACTGCCTAGGGTTCTGAATTTTCCTGTTCTCATATATAAATTACTTTTCTTTTTTGAAAAAAGAAAAAGAAAAGATTTACGAGACTTACGATGGCAATGGATCCGGTGGTGGGTGGATGACCCTGTCTGCCACCCGACCCGCGAGAAAATCTCATCCATCTCACCCGACCCGTCATCCGCCAAACCCATCACCCGCATCCGATCCACCGCATCTAACGGATGAAGCGGGTGGATCGGGTGATATTCGGGTGTTCTACGCATTTCCTTTAAATCGATATTAAACTCGGATTCGAATGCGGAAAATTGATAATAATAAAAATAAATTCAATCCGAAAAGTCTTTTTTATAAAAAAACATGATAAATATAAAGTCAACACAAATCATTCAAGTGAAAATATTACAATATAAGTTTAAGTTCTTGAAAAATAGAGAAATTTAGCAATACATAACATACAATAAGATTATAATAGAAAGTAAACAAATGTACAAATTTTGCTAAACAATCCGTAAATCACCAATTTATAAATTAAAAGGAACTAAAGATTACTACACAATTAATAAATTTATAACGGGTGTAAGCTGGTGAAACTGATCGGATGGGTGGATGAATGATGGATCGGGTGATGGGTGGATGAAAGATCCATCCGAATCCGACCCGATCCATCACCCGCTTCTTACGTCATCCGCTTTCACCCGATTCGTGTCAGGTTTTGACCCTTTTATTATGGATCGGGTTATCGGGTGTCCGTCGGTTCGGATGAAATTGCCATCCTAAGTGAGAGAGAGGAACGAATATCATCATCCATCCACTTTTGTGAGTGTAATTTGGCATTCCGCGCATCGAGAGACCTCCATGTTCGGCTCCTCTCGAAACTCCTCTCAGGCTTCGGCGAAGGTATGATTCTCTTTCCTTCCCCTTTCTTTCCGTCGCTTGTTCTTCCCGATTCTCCAGCTCGGGTTTTTGTTCACTGATGCTGACAGAAGCAGCACCGGAAACAAGAGGAACTGTCTCTGGGTGAGGGTTTCAGACCCGAGAACTTCATCCCGGGTCTCGTCATCGGATTCATTTGTGGATTTGTATTGGATTTATTCAAGACTTCCCTCGACCCACCTCGCAGAATTACCGGCAAAGCCAATGCTGGTTCTTTTGTCGGAAAACCCCATAAGCTCTCTGATGCCTCTGCGGCCTCTGCCAATGACTCTGATGATGAGCTCAAATTGGTATCTCCTTAAACCAGTCTTTAGTTTTGTGTAATTTGCACAGATACTTAATTCTTCATAACTGTTGGCTGTTCGATGAATTGCATGGATTCCTACCCACTGAGGGTATGTTTCTTTCTTTTTTTGCTTCACCCTCCGATAGCCGCTTTAATCTCAATGAAAATCAATCCATTTGTTTATGGCTAGTTTGATATCACTGTAATAATGGCTATAATATCTGATATACTGGATTTTTTGGTCGGTAGAGGATGCTTACTATAATCCTCACAACTCGAAAATGAAAACTGAAACATTGATCCAAAAAATAACGTCTTTAATTTATGAAATACGGAAACTTGAAATTTCACTCTTCATTCAGACAATTAGTAAGGATGCTTACTAATTCACTTGGATATGTACTTCAGGTTTTAGTAGTTAGACAAGACCTAAAGATGGGAACAGGGAAGATTGCATCTCAATGTGCCCGTAAGTTCTAGATTTTTTTCCTAATAAATTGGTAGTAAATTTCTGTTCACCTGCTTCTTTTCGGTTCATGACGATGTCCTGAGTTCTTAAGTATATCCTATCATCATTTAACATGCAGATGCTGCAACTGGCATGTACCAAGAGTTGCTGCAAAGGTGAGGCTGATTAGGTTTACTGAGAAACTAACCTTTTTTGTTAATTCTTCTCCGACAAAACCACGCAATTTTTCTTTTTCATTCAATAATATTTAGAGGAAGAAAACCTAGTGAAGACTGGACGCTGAAGATGAAGAGAATCACTCTTCTACGAGGAAGATATAAAATTAAAATTACCAAATTTATGAGTAAGAATTTGAGAAAATTCAGGGGAACCAAAGAAGTGTAAACGGATGGAGAGAGAAAAGGGGTGTTGGGGAGTGATGAATTTTGTTTTGTTTGGGGCTAGCTCTACAAAGGAGGAGGTAGAAGACACCTATTCGGAGAGTGAAGGTAGAAGGGGGATTTGAGGCAATTTGGTTGTAGTTTAAAAACAATAGAAAAAGTAAGTGTATTTAAGCTCAGTCTATTTTTTGAATGATAAAAACATCAGAGAAAATATATAGTAAGAACGTGTAAAAATAATTCCTTGCTTCCTATCACCAACCTAGTTCTGAGATGGCTAGAAGTTAGCCAAGCTTGATTTTTCTTCCTTCAAGATTTCCCCCCAGTAAACTTTCCCCTGTGGATAATAATGGGATGAATTATATCTGTGGCAGCCACCGTTCACTTCTGAGACAGTGGGAGTGTTGTGGGCAGCCCAAAATAGTTGTGACTTGCAAGAATCAACAAGAAATGTAAGCAGACTACTTGAAAATGAATTGCGGTAAATTAATATGCATTCAGTTTTTTATGATTTCGTTGACATTTTCAGAATTATTATGTCAGGAATAAGCTGAAACTTGCAGCTGAAAGTGTTGGACTTCCAACTTTTCTTGTTGCTGATGCAGGACGGACACAGGTGTTTTTGTCCTTTCAAATTCATTTAATTTCTGGCTTGCTACATGACCTCAACTTCTTTGTCTTTCTAACAACGTTCTCATTGTGTGTGTGTGTCATATAGACTGTCATCCACCAACTATTCTCTGTTTCTAATCTTAAATTATTGTCCCAGTTGAACTTTATTTTCAAAAAGTAAGGGTATGTTTGTATGTCAAGCATTATAATGCAATTATATGTTTTTGGGCACAAAATTAAACTATGTGATATTTAGTGTAAGATGTAGTATATAAAAACCAAGTATAATTTGTCAATACTACAATATAATGCAAAAAATCCAAACAACACTGCTGCTGAAATGTATTATAGTCCATATAACATGTGGTATAAAACTTGCATTATGCACCAAACATTCCCTAAGTTTAATTGTAGCTAAAAATTGTCTTTTGTGCTTCCTCTACGTGCAATCACCCAGAATTTTGTGCTTCCTCTATGTGTCTGGGTATCTGACCACTAATCCTCTATTGAAAATGTCACAAATGGTTTCTTTCATCCCATTCAGTGCCGAGCGTCGCTAAAATTTGACGTGATAAGAACATATTTATTTTCGATCATAAAAATATTCGTCCTGTACTCTTATCTCTCTTGCTAGAAATTTATCCTTGCAAAATTTTGGGTAACATCCTCACCACCCTTTCCCTGAGTGAGGCTGAGTGAATATTGTGAATCCTTGGAATTTGGGATTTGCATCATAGTTCGAGGAATCAAACTCATCACCTTGGCACCACCATCACAAGGCTGGTCTTTTTTCGCCCCCACGTGCCCTTAACCTTGCAATATTACCAGCAACAAACACTTGTCCAAAAGTGTTGCTGAATTGACATCAAAATGTGCAATTTCAATTTAAAAATGGCTATGCTTCTTTTTTCTTTGACTGCTTAATATTTTTACATTGATTCTCAATCTCACTCCCATTTATTTTAGTCAATTGAACTCTTGTGGTCCTGACATTTCCAGTATTTCTCTCATAGGTTGCATCTGGTTCAAGGACTGTGCTGGCAATTGGTCCAGGTATGTTTGTTTATTTCATGTCATTTCACTTCATGGAAGCCAAGAACATAAGAAGTATCATTTATTTTCTCAGTGCTTCAAAATTTTTGAAAATATGTTCACATGGGCAATTTTGCATGTTATTTGAGCTCTGAAAGATCTTCTTGGACTATGATGAACCCTTTTAGAAACAGATTGGAGATATGGTCTTTTTATGTTAATGGAGGAGTTGAGCTGTCTTGTTGGCTCTTGTAATTTTGTGCAGAGTTTTGTCTTTCTGAAACCAGACGTATCCTTACCCTTTTGTAGGAAGAAAGGCTTCTGTGGATTCCGTGACCGGTAAACAACGCCTTCTTTGAGTTGATCACCAGAAACTCGAATTAGCTTTGACCCGCATGATTAGAGACTCCGGACTCGAATTCAAATACCGAGATTTTTGCTTTCCGGGATCCTAGCAGCAAGTTGCTAACTGAAGGCTTGCTGCATCATATCATAATCTGACGATTGAAGCAAGATGTAGATTATTGTTCAGTCTAGCGTTGAACCCTTGGTTTGAAGGTAATTGCTTTAGTGATAAGCCATTTTATATCTTCCTTTGTAACATTCTTATTATTTGATTCCTGTTAGTTTTCCTTGGGAAATATTGGTGTTCAAAGTTGGCAATTACCGTATATAGTATGGATCTCATGTAGACTCCTACGGTATTTGATGATTGGGTATATTAAAATGGACAAACTTATATCAATCATTTATCGGACACCATAATATAGTCAAATCAAAAAAGTAGTGGTCAATCTTATAGTCAAATCACAAAAATAAATGATTACTTTTTGAATTAATTAGGGAAATAGGACCCTTGAAATTCTCTGAAGAAAAAGTAGGTATGAAAACTAGAAAATAGGGGCAATAATTTCTCTAATTGAAATGATGGTGATTAGATGTTTACTTTTGATTTAAGTATCTTTTTTAAATGTTTACTTTTCATTTTTGGGTTAATGTAGCTAGTTTGATGAAATTTTCAAGTTCATGAATGTTTAATTTTTTTGGGTGATATTGTTTTCATTACCCAAATATGAATTGTAGTATTTTTTAATTATTGGGTATATGTTTATTGTTTTTGTGGTATGCTCTTATTGTTGAGTATGTTTAAAGTGATATTTTTGGTATGTTTTATGGTTACCCAAATGTGTTACAATGACCGATTGTCATTTGGTATTGATGTTTGTGTACAATATCGATTTGCGTAAAATTTGGTTATGACAAATTTAAAGTGGGTATGCTTTTATACGTTTATTGACTTTGTAGTATATTTCTTATTAAGTATATATAAAGTGATATCGTGGATATGTTTTATGGTTACCTAAACTGTGTTATAATGATCAAATGTCAAGCAGATTTTTGGGTAATGACCAAATGTCATTTGATATTGATGTTTGTTTACAATATCGTGTTTTGAAAATTTTGGGTATGACAAATTTAAATTGCGTATGTTTTTTGTATTAAGTGATGTTTAAATTGGGTATAAATATAATATATTATCCAATTTATGGATATGGTTTTATTTTGATATTTGATTTTTTGGTTATGTTGTTTTCAAGTATGTTTATTTACTTTGAAAATTTTATTTTTGGATATAACTGTGACATTATTTGGATAAGCGGATTTTTGGGTAATATGTGAGAAAGTAAGGATGTTGGAAATTACTTTTTTTATTGATGTGACATGTGAGATAGTACAACATGTCACATCCGATGAGTTGTCAAACTTTGCCCTTTTTTAATACTGTATTTCCTCTACTCTATTTTATAGGGGTCAAAATATCAATCACAAATACTATGGGGAGAATTTGACCTACTAGTTTTTTTTGAGAATATGATTTAGTAAATATACCCCATACTTTTTTACCACTTTCATTTATTGATAGGTAAAAATAATTAACTCTTCTATTTTTTTTAAAAAAAGAAAAATACATGAACTTAGTCAAAATCTTTCAAATTTCAAATGTTACGTAAATGAGTGACTTTTATTTTTATTTTTCTTTCTTTTTTTTGCCTTTTATTTATTTATTTATTTTAATTTTTTGGTATGAATTTGATACCATAATTTCATATTCATACCAGAAATTTATTCATACCAGAATTTTTTTCATACCAGATTTTTTCATATCAAAATTACATACCAAAATTTTTTCACATACCAGAATTGTATTTTTCACATACTAGATTTGTATTTTTTCACATACCAGATTTGTATTCTTCACATAGCAGAATTGTATTTTTTCACATACGAGAATTGTATTTTTTTCACATACCAGAATTGTATTTTTTCACATACCAGAATTGTATTTTTCACATACCAGAATTGTATTTTTTCACATACCAGGATAGTATTTTTTCACATACTATAATCAAATATAGTTGTTAAGAAGATTTTACATACCGGACATTTTACATACCGAAATTTACAAACTGGAATTTACATACCGGAATTTACATACCAAAAATTCAAATACCATAAATTTTTACATGCCGGATTCTCATACCAGAAGTTAAAATATATAAACCAATGTTAAATTCCTATCTAGCACAGTTCCCCGCCCTCCTTCCTCTTCCTCCTCCCTCTCGTCTTGTCGCCATTTTTGTTTCTTGCAAATTCAATCAGGGTTAGAACTCAACCCCCGTGACATAAGCTGAATATTGAACAAGATAACCATAACTGAGAGAGTAGCTGAGCATTTTATAAGGTCATTCAAGAAAAAATTGTACAGAATAAAAGTTGAAAATCCAAGATGAACTTCTAATTCAACTACAAAATCTATTTAAGAGATGTAAAATGATGAAAATTCATGCGTACAAAGTAGTCAGGTCATATTGGGATTTGTTAGTTCCTTGGTGTAGCCAATTCAACCCTCAAGACTAGGCTATCAGTAGGTGCTGCTAGATCCTTGTAACGACACTTGGAAGTTCAATGGTCACCCTTCTTACCACTTGTCCTGCAAACCATGTGAACAACCCCTTTGTTTGCTGTCAAGGGGTCACCATTTTACTTTCTGTTCAAACAATTGTTAGACAATTGCATCAACACAAACTCAGAAAAAAGAAGGATATCTGTTAGTACCTTAGTCGTCTGGTATGATCGGGTTCTCATCTCCGGTGCTCTTGCCATCGGTAATGGGGGCCTCACTTCGAATCCGGCTTGAGATTTGTTAGTGACGAGGAGAGGTTCGCGCGAGGAGGGAGGTTGTGGCTCCTTGGCGGCGATAGCTCCAACGGAGGGAGGCCGGTGGCACACGACGCCGGTGGTGGTCGAAAGCACAGGCGTCTGACCGCCCTGTCCGGCTCGTAGTGGCTTGGTATTTGCAGGTCGAGACTCTCGTAGGAGAAGCGTACTCGGCGGCGGTCCTGGTTTCGGTGGTGATGAAGAATGGAGGAAGAGAGACTCCAACCGGCACCATTACAACTCAGGTGATGTCGGCAGTCTTCTGGTGCGAGAGAATGAGAGATAAGGAAGAGGGAAATGAGAAGAGGCGGAAGAAGAGAAAACCTAGTAACCCTAATTCGAAAAGCTATTTGAACGGCAAAAAAAAAAAATTAGGGTACATTAACCTAATGAGAAAATAAAAAAGCCTACTTACTAAACCTAAACTTAAAATAGCCTACTTACCAAATTCTCCCAATACTGTGAGTCTTCTTTCTCAATTGATTTACTTAATAGGGCTAGTTCGTCAATTTTGTCTTACTTTTTAATTGTAAATGATTATTTTTTACTTGTAATTATTACATGATTATTTGTACGTGGTAATTATTATTTTTAAATAGTTAAATAGTATATGTAGGTTGAATTTATTGTTTTACCATTTTTTATTTAATGTGTTTTTATTATAGATTTTGGTTTTTTTTAGGGTTCATTTTCGTTGTTTGTTTCACAATATTAAATTTATTTCTTAATAAACGTAATCGAAGAGAGAAATTTTCATAAAACACTAAATAAATTAACATATTGTTGTAATAAACAATACAACTTTTAGAAAATTAAGACAATTATAACTAGGCTACGGGTCGATCATTTGTAGCACGAAGGTCCTGAAACGTTGCAATTCGAGTTGCATATTTGGCATCCATTCTGTCTACACTTGGGTCATGTGCGATGTTCCAATAGGCAAGAATAGGTGGTATTGGACAACCCTCTGTGCAAGCCATCTGAAAAAATAAGAATTGAATTTTAAAAAAATCGATATTCATAAGATTATTTAAGAAAGTCATAATACTTACTGGGATAAATTGATGATGATGATGTCGGTCCCAAGCTAGATAATCGATAGATCCGCTTGCAAATGCGGTTTCTTTTTCAAACGGGAGGCTTGTATGTGCCGCATTCCAATCCAAATATACAAGTGTGCACTGAAAGACCGTCGCAAACAACACGTCACATAACGGCATGTACATCCAGTGTGTGAAAGGCGCTACAACACCCTCGTGAAACCAACCAATGCTACCCTGCATCTGTTCAAGGGTCATGTTTTATTCGTTTAAGAATATCCAATACCGGTCAGGGTTTTGAGTAAGCTTTGGCAACAAATTCATGCGCATTTGTGGTCATTGATCCTCCCTCATGCCCAACAACACACAAAGAGCTAGAAATCCACAATTGCCATCGCCCGTAACATCCCTAAGGAAACCGACATACGGAACCATAAAAACTCTCAAAATTCTCGACCCCAAAGTCATAACCTCCTATCACAATCGGCACATTCGAATCACGTTCTTTTTCTTTTGCTTTCTCAACTTCTTTTCTTTGTCTTTTATCCCTTTTCATGTCTTTTTTTTCTCGTGTATGTTCAAAACCTGATTTCTTGCGAGCATTTGGGTTCTTCTTTGGTCTTCCCTTCGCATTTGCATTTAGTTCAAGTGCTTCTATGAACACGCTCTTCGGATCTTAAGTGTCCTCCACATGGTGTCAAGTTGTTTTATCTGGTAATATAACAGTGCAACCGTCTCTATCGTTGTCCGAAGGTCCTCCACAACCACCTCATTTACGTCAACTTGAACAGACACACCCCAAGCATCGACCGTGGTTTCAAACCAGTAAATTTGACGCTAGAAGACATCGACATCCGTTTCCACGAAGATGCATCATTCACGAATAATGTTTGCAATTTCATGGACACAAGGTATGTCATATGTACTCCTAGTATCGCAGTTTATGCACTATCGGTTGTACATTCCGGAACAGGCCTTCATGAACTCATCATGTAGAAAAGTGAGACAATAATGGGATACATTTTGCAATAGGAATCTGAAAATCGGTAAATCTCGCACTTTGTTCGGGGCATCGAAGCGTGATTGCTCTAATGATGCCATCAGTTGTCGGAATTCGTCCCTCAACATTCTATGACTGTGCTCCAAGCAAGTGTCGATGCGGTAGTTCCTCATATCCAAATCTTTTTTGAAAAGCGAATGGGAGGATTCAACCCTGTTATTACATTACATGAAAATTGATCATGCAACTTATTAATGCAAAATACAGACTATATATCACATTGATATGGTTCAGACTCGGGTTTTACCTGCTGGATGCTCGATTGCCTAGGTGCATGTGTTGATCCGTTAGAAAACTTACTTGTTTTTCAGCGTGAACCAACCAAGTCGTGTGAAGATATTCCATTAGACCCCAACGAGTCTCACATGTGTCATTCATCTCTTGGAGTCTGGACTCATAAGTCTCCATGGACTTGGACATGAAAAGAATACGACATTGATCCGAAAATTCCTTTTGTATCGACGCCGAGCGCGTTTTATTGTAGGCATAATCCTTTATGTTGTTTTGTACATGCCACGTGCACACCATATGATGTGACTTTGGAAAAGTTTTAGGAAGCGCTTTTAAAAGACCGAGCTCCCTATCCGTCATTATAATTCTCGGTTTTGCGTTGTTACACCAACCTCGTACCTGATGCAACACCCAAGTGTATGTTTTTTCGGTCTCTTGGTCGACGTCTCTCCAACAATTTCAAAAAACGGCATCTTGTAACTGAATATCACATATAATTTTAGTGTCATGTTAAAGAGACACTAACATATATAATCAAGTTAACATAGGCTTACGTATTTGTGTTATACGTTGTATCCATGTACAGTATGCAAGATAATTTCTCCCACAATAACAACGACGTGGGCTTTGCAAACGTGATATCCTGCAATCGGTCATCATCCGATAATCGTCATGCGGTCACATATTGTTCCGAATACAACATCTTCAAAAGCAATTATGTAGTATTCAATTGACCCCCCATCTTGGACCGTTGAAATTTTGAACGAGCATTGTATATGTGTTGCCTACTAGTTGCGTTTTCATCATATCTAGCCCGAAGCATTTCGATTGTCAGTTTCGGTTTCACCCCCGTCATTATCATGCCAGCAACCTCATTATATTGGATACTCGACAATCGTCCTGCGTATGCGTGTCCTTCAAAGTGTTTTGAGAGTCCGTGGTTACGTGGTCCACAATTAATAACGTTCAGTCAAAGCAGTTCCTAATTAGTAGCTAATTATAATCTCTCCACTCTCTCATTTATCCCATGTAAATAGGATCTGATTGTTAGGAGTTCTCTTCTCTTACTGTAATATATATACTGCACTCACCATATCAATATAACAATCAGAGAGTGAATTCATCTCGTACTCAAGCTTTCATGGTATCAGAGCTCTAATTATTATACTCTCATCAATCTTCTCAAATGGCCCTAAACACCACCCAACACTTGCAGCTGCCGATGGATCCACCTCTAATCTCCACTTCCAAATCCCTAGCATATCCATCAAGCTAGACAGAGACAACTACCCTCTTTGGAAGACAACAATCATGTCTGCGCTAGAGACTTTCGATCTCGAAGCCTTTATCCTCTCATCGACTCCACCGTCGGCAACCATTCCCAACTCAGACACAACCCTTCCTGACATTCCAAATCCAGCCTACGCTCAATGGAAGAAGAAGGATCGGTTTGTCCTACTTTGTATCAAGTCTACACTATCAGAGAGGGCCCTTGCCCTGGTGGCTCGTTCAACCTCGTCCAATATTGCTTGGACGACATTAGAGAAGACCTTTCAGGCCCAATCTAGGGCTCGCAGGATGTCAATAAAACTCCAACTCCAGTCGATGTGCAAGGGAGCTCTTTCAATGGCTGATTACATTGAGAAGAAACGCGCTTTCGCTGATGCCCTTGTTGAGGACCTTCAGCCTGTGTCTGATGAAGATCTGATGGGCAACATTCTTCATGGATTGGACTCATCATACAACTCCTTCATCACATCTTTCATGATGCACTCGGCCACTGCCACAGTTGATGATCTCATCGGTTTGCTTTTTCAAGAAGAGGAGAAGATGGCTCGTGATTTAGCACGTCAGGCGGCTTCTCAATCTCTCCCGTCACCCACCTTCCCTGATTCTCCATCTGCCAATGTTTCCTCCCGCAACACTTCTCGCTCCAATTCAGGCTATACTTCCTCCTCTGGCCACCGCAACCAGGACACCCGCCATCAAGACCCTCGCAACCAGGACAACCGCAGGCGTCGCTCACACTGCCAGCTCTACAACAGGCCAGGTCATGAGGCTATAGATTGTTGGCAGAGAGGAAATCAGACGGATTTTCCATCCCGACGCCCGAATCCTAAGGAGTCGACTAAGCAGGCGAATCTTGCTGAGCACAACAACCCATCTGCCATAGACCCCTCCTGGTACTTTGACACTGGCGCGACCGACCACGTCTCTCCGGATGTCCGCAAACTGACCATCGCAGATGACTATTCAGGCCCCGACAAACTTCAAGTCGGGAACGGTAACCACTTGTTTATTTCTCATATTGGATCGTGTTATCTCTATAATCTAAAGTTGCCTAATGTTCTTATTGTCCCTAGACTTACCAAAAATCTGATTAGTGTTTTTAAACTTTTCCGGGATAACAATGTCATGATAGAATTTTGGCCTCACTTGTGTCGTGTTAAGACATTTCAGGGTCCTCCACTGCTCCAAGGAACCGTTGAGAATGGCCTTTATAGGCTGCCCTCCAACTCAACCACCAACCACATCCCTACCGCCTTCACCAGCACTCGCACATCTCTTCATCGGTGGCACTGCAGATTAGGGCATCCTCATGAGGCAATTTTACGGCGACTCGTTTCTCACTTTAAGCTTCCTATTACCACTAATAAGTTTCCGGACATTTGTGTCTCTTGTCAATTGGGCAAGAGCCATCGTTTGCATCTTCCTTCCCTGCATGTTGCGTCCCAAAAACCTTTTGATTTAGTGTATTCCGATGTTTGGGGTCCCTCCCCTACATTTTCTTTGAATGGCAATCGTTATTTTGTTCTATTTGTTGATGACTGCACTAAATTCATTTGGATATATTTTTTTATCCCACAATTCACAGGTTTTCCAAACTTTTGTACAATTCCGTACAATGATCAAAACCCAATTCCGATGTGAGATCAAAAGCCGTCAAACAGATTGGGGTGGCGAATTTCGCAATGCCTCATTCTTTCTCAACACGTGTGGGATTATTCATCGCATCTCTTGCCCTTACACCCCAGAACAAAATGGTGCCGTTGAAAGACGCAATAGAACAATTGTAGAAAAATGCTTAACTCTTCTCGCACAATCCTCTCTTCCGAAAATTTTTTGGGAACATGCTTTTAAAACTGCAACCTACCTCCATAATCGTACCATTTCTCCAATCTTAAACTTCACCTCCTCTTACCAAAAATTATACAATAAAGTACCTGATTTCGGATTCTTAAAAACTTTTGGTTGTCTCTGTTACCCTTTTCTCCGCCCATACAATTCCACAAAAATGGATTTCCGCACTTTACCTTGCATTTTCATCGGGTATAGTTCCACTCACAAAGGTTACCTATGCTTTCATAAAGAAACTTCTCGCATTTATATATTTCGTCATGTGGTATTTAATGAGGACATATATCCCTATGCAGTGCAACACCACCCCTGCTCGTGTCCACCTATCCCACAACAACCACCACCTGCAACTACAACCCTCCTTGACCTTGCCTATGCTCAGGAGCCACCGCCGGTTCACCCTCCCACTCCGCCCTCCACTCCGTCTGTCTCTCCTACCCCATCCCCTCGATATCAACAACATACATTGAGCTCACAAGCTAAACAACCCACCCAACCAACCACACCGAGCTACTTCCGACCTGCCCCAACCAATGTTCATCTCATGACCACAAGGGCCCGCACCAACAACCTCAAACCCAAGTCCTTTTCCGCTGCTATTCTACCAGCCCCCACACTTGAGCCAAACACATTATCCCAAGCCCTCAAACATGAATGTTGACGACTAGCGATGAAGGAGGAATACGATGCTTTAATGAGGAATAACACTTGGTCTATTGTTCCCCGTCCTAGACACTCTAATCTTGTTGGTTGCAAATGGATTTTCAGGATAAAAAAACACTCGGATGGCACGTTAGAACGGTACAAAGCTCGGTTGGTCGCGAAAGGTTTCAGCCAAGAAGAGGGAGTTGATTTCTTCGACACATTCAGTCCCGTCATTAAACCAACCACAATTCGGCTCGTTCTATCTTTGGCTCTATCAAATGGGTGGCATATTAAACAGCTCGACATCAACAATGCATTTCTCAATGGTGACTTAACTGAAGTTGTCTACATGGAGCAACCAAAAGGCTTTGAAGATCAGTCTCGCCCCACTCATGTTTGTCGGTTGCACAAAGCTCTCTATGGCCTCAAACAGGCTCCCCGAGCTTGGTTTACCAAACTCAAAACGTATCTAGTCAACAAGGGTTTTCGGGCATGTCAATCGGACACTTCCTTGTTCGTCCACAAGACCCCAACAAACATCATCTATGTCCTAGTCTACGTGGATGACTTGATAATCACTGGAAACAACCATGATCTTATCCGCTCCTTCATCACCACCCTTCATCGTACCTTTGCTCTCAAGGATCTGGGTGATCTTCACTTCTTTCTAGGCCTCCAAATCAGCCAAACACCAACAGGTATCACACTTTCCCAATCCAACTACATTCGAGACATTATTTCTCAGGCCAATATGTCCAATTCCAATACAATCTCCACCCCAGCCGACCCTTCAACTCGTCTATGTCGTGACGGTGAGCCTTTCCTCGACCCGACCCTATACCGTAAGACCGTTGGCTCCCTCCAGTATGCAACCATTACTCGTCCAGACATCTCTTTTGCGGTCAGTCGAGTTTGTCAATTCATGCAATCACCTACCACTCTTCACTGGCAAGCGGTTAAACGCATACTCAGGTACTTGAATGGAACCACTCATCACAACCTGCACTTTCAACCAACCTCATCCGCTTCCCTCATTGCCTACTCTGATGCTGGGTGGCTCTCCGACCTCGATGACAGCCGCTCACAGTATGGTTTCGCTATCTTCCATGGCCGCAATCTGATAAGCTGGACTTCCAAGAAACAGAAGGTTGTCGCTCGTTCCAGCACCGAGGCCGAGTACCGAGCCCTTGCCTACACCGCCGCCGAGCTCATGTGGCTGCAACAACTCCTTCACGACCTTCATGTCAAAGTCAACTCTCCTCCCATCCTCCTATGTGACAACGTCGGCGCAACATTCATGTGCAAAAATCCGGTCATCAGTACTCGATCAAAACACATCCGGCTCGATTTTCACTTTGTTCGGGAGCAAATAGAATCGGCGAGCTGAAGATCCGTCATGTGTCCTCCGTTGATCAATTGGCCGACATCTTCACCAAACCATTGCACAAAGACCGTCTGTCTATCCTTCGAACCAAGCTCCAAGTCAGAGCTGCCCTTGGGCTTGCGGGGGGGGGGGGGG
>BSUD01000004.1:139419789-139461811 GCA_033239045.1 Fagopyrum esculentum
GGGGGGGGGGGGGGGGGGGGGGGGGGGGGTAATAACGTTCAGTCAAAGCAGTTCCTAATTAGTAGCTAATTATAATCTCTCCACTCTCTCATTTATCCCATGTAAATAGGATCTGATTGTTAGGAGTTCTCTTCTCTTACTGTAATATATATACTGCACTCACCATATCAATATAACAATCAGAGAGTGAATTCATCTCGTACTCAAGCTTTCAACAATGGACCACCAACCTCCACACACTTTGAGTGACTTCATAGCCATGCAACATGAACGGACAATCTATCTTCTTTGATGCACAATCCCATTTTTTTTATCGGGCGATCGTTGTCATCAACCAGTCTCCTTTTCACGTTTCTTTTTTAACCGTATTGTTCGCATGCAAGGTGGATCAAATCGTATTGTCGTGTCGACGAAGAATTTCATGACCTAGCAATGGTCAAGACCATACCGTGTTCCATACCTGTGGCCCGAGCCCACCCTATCATATCCTCCTTGGAAGGCCACCACCTATCCGTCGTGAAAGCTGATGAGTATTCTACTTCGAGTCGGACCACAGGAGGTCCACCAACACCCACATCATATGGGTCATAACTCTATAAATAGTAGGATTACAAAATAGTCTCAAATTTCAAAACTAAGTCCAAATATTAGGGGAGGAAATAAAATATATCTAGCTAGGTCCAACAAAGTTTAAAATATCTAATAATTTCATAGTAAGTCCAAAAATTCAAGCCTAATTCCAAAATATTAGAAAACAAACATAAAATATACCTAGCTAATTTCAACAAAGTTTATAATGTCAAATATTATCATAATAATGCCAAAATTTCAAACCTAAGTCCAAAATATTAAGGAAAAAATAAATTATACCTAGATAATTTCAACTAAGATTAAAATATTATACAATATCATAGTAAGTCTAAAACTTCAAACCTAAGTCCAAAATATTCGGAGAAAAATAAAATACACTAAAAAATGTCCAACTAAGTTTAAAATGTCAAATATTATCATAGTAATTCCAAAATTTCAAACCAAAGTCCAAAATATTAGGGAAAAAATAAATTTTACCTAGCTAATTCCAGCTAAGATTATAATATCAAATAATATCATAGTAAGTCTAAAATTTCAAACCTAAGTCCAAAATATTCGGAAAAAAAATAAAGCATACCAAACAATGTCCAACTAAGTTTATAATGTCAAATAATATCATCATAAGTCCAAATTTTAAACCTAACTCCAATATATTAGGAAAGATGAAATATATCTAGCTAAGTCAACTAAGTTCTAAAATATCAAATATTATCATAGTAAGTCCAAATTTTTAAGTCCAAAATATTTGGGAAAAAAAAAGTTAAAATATACTTAACTAAGTTCAATGAACTTTAAAATAACAAGTCTAAAATTTTAAACCTAAATCCAAAATATTAAGGAAAAAAACAAGCTAAAAGTTTGAAATGTCAAATAATATCATAGTAAGTCTAAAATTTCAAACCTAAGTCCAAAATCATTTAGAAAATATAAAATATACCTAACTAAGTATATAATGCCAAACAATATCATAGTAAGTCCAAAACTTCAAACCTAACTCCAAAATATTAGGAAAATAAAATAAAATAAAATTTACCTAGATAAGTCCAACTAAATTTAAATAATACTATAGTAAGTCCAAAATAATAGAGGAAAAATATACCTAGCTAAGTCCAATTAAATTTATAATATAAAATGATATCATAATAACTTCAATCTTATAGCGTATGTCTAAAATATTAGGGGGAAAAACGATAACATACCGGATTTTGACTCGAATCTTGTTCACCGGAACGACGACTTGAACTCCCCTTTTTCCCGATAATTGAACGCAATCACGACATTTATCTTCAATAATATTCAAATAACAAAAATAAAAAATATGTGGAACAAAGAACAAACATAAACAGTATTTGAGCCTAAAACATTAGTTACTCTCAATGTTTATACTTGAAAAAATGAAATCAAACAATCTTACATATAAAGAAAAAGACAAAGCAAACTCATTCATCCAGCCAACTAACAACTGACCATTCATTCCTGATTAAAAAAATTAAATTGCTCACTTGTTGTACAAAAAGAGCCGCCCAATTCTTCCAATATAAGAGCATCTTCATCCCAGAACTAGAAATGACTTTCTTATCTGATTTTTTCTATTACTCTTTATCTATAGTATTTTTTTTGAAAGGTTGGTAAGTAACTTCCGGTTCGATTGGCTTCGCCGCTCTACATCCGGGACGGGAATAAGTCGTGGCCCATTGTTGGGGATAGGATTCGAACTCGAATTTCCAGACTAACCACTTAAGGAGTCTAGCACCACATCCACTAGACCAACTGAGTATTGGTGTCTTTATCTATAATATTAGTTAAAGAACTCATCTCCTCCATCCCAAAATTCACTAGGGTTTCTTTAATTATTTTTGTTTTATAAAAAACTTTAACAAAACACCTATCAATTCTTTACATTTAGGCAAAAGTAACAAAAACAAATATGATTTTACTCTTGATTTACGTGAGTTGGGCAGGATCGTGTCATATTTCATTTCTTCTTCAAGAGACTTCTCTCCACTCATTACCTCTATTCTCTCACCCATTCTGACATTTATTTTTAATTTTACAAATTTAAATACGGGAAAAAACTCATAGTATCTGGGATGCAGATGCTCTAAGTTGTTCACTTCTTCCAATAACAAGGCTACTGGGCTATTAAATTTTTTTTATATATTTTACTTTTAGTTATTAAACAATTTCCAATGTACTTTGATTATATTTTATTGGTTACTTTTAACAAATTTTGATGTGAATTGACTATATCATGGTGTATTTATTACATCCCATTAAAATATTGGTCATTGTCGCCTTCCCCTGTAGCAGCAGAATGAGAGGTCAAGTTCACAATCTTCCATACTTCATAAAACTGTTTCGTTGCTTTCTGTACCTCTGAAATTGAAGTGCAAGAAAACTCACAAGATCGAAGGCTAGAGTGTCGTTCGAACAAGAACAAGAACAAAAACAAAAACAATTTTAACGTGGTTCGAAAAATTTTCCTACTCCTTGGGGCCTCAAGACATTATCCAATCCACTATTAACGAACAATATTAACGAACAAAGAAAACAAGTACAAACGTAAGAACAATAAATCCGCACAGCTAGTAGACTTAATGGATTAACCCTAGAGAGTTCCAACAAAGTCTTTTGTTTCACAAAAGAAATGAAGAAAAGCAAGAACAATTCTCGTTACAAAAGCAAGAAAAACTGCAGAAGAGAGAGAGAGAGCTGAAAGGAAAAATGTTCTGAAAAATGAATATTCACGATGCACAACAACTCTTTGATGTTTTAAATGTGCAACACTTCTTTCACCCTAATTGAAACTCGCCGTTTCATTTAACAGCCAAGTTAGCGAGAAAAAAGGGCCCAAAAACAGACAGAAAAATGCAGCCCAATAAGAGCTTTGTTGGGCCTCATGTGACCTTTAAAACTTTGGAATTATAAAGTCTTCACAATTTGCCCACCTAATTTCTAATTTCATCTAATAGTGGATTTTTTAGTATAACCGTCATCAGCCCATTTTCTTTACCTTTACGTGACCTCTAAAATATGTAAGAAATTCCTGTAAAACAAAAATTTCTAACTGGTCACTATTTTAGTGCCAAATCTACAGGGTTAGTATCACCATCAACTTTATCAACAAGTAGTTTATTTGACTCTACTTGTAAACAAATATAATGATATATAACATCAATATGTTTAGTCCGTTCATGATAAACTGGATCCTTACAAAGATATAATGCACTTTGATTGTCCAAGTATTAAGTTGGCATAGTAGACTTACCCTCTATCTCCAACAAAATATTACTAAGCCACACAACTTCTTTACAAGCTTCAGTAGCAACTACATATGAAGTAGTAGATTTATATTATCTTTATTAGAAGCATAATCAGAATTTACATAACCAGTCAAATCATAAGAAGAATGATGTTTAGCATATAACAGTCCAAATTAATAGTTTCATCAATATATTTCAACAAATATTTCATAACTTCCTCGTGTTTTTCACCTAGGTCGGACATAAATGTGCTAAGAACACTAATAGCAAAGGCAAGATCAGGTCTTGAACAAATTTATAGCATACATGACAGATCCTACAGCAGCATCATAGGGAATCTTACTCATGCGAGATTTTTCCTCTTTAGACATATTATGGACACGAGTTAAATCGAAGTGCCCTTATAAGGGTATTTTAGAAGGTTTAGCATCTTTTAGATTGAACCTATCTAACACCTTAGTTACATAGTCAGATTGGAAAAACCAAGTTTGTCTCTTGGAAATATTTCTTTCAATTTTTATCCCTAAAATTCTTTGAACATGACCTAAGTCTTTCATATCAAAGTTGTTTCTAAGGGAATATTTCATCTCACTTATCTTAGCTTTGAATTTACAAATTAACATTATATCATCCACATAAAGCAAGATATATAAAGGAGAATCAATTTTGACAAATTTGAAGTACAAACAATGATCACATTGACTTCTTATATAAAACCTAATATTTTCATGCATGTATCAAATTTGATATTCCATTGTCTATGAGACTATTTCAAACCATATATGGATTTATTTGACAAACGCACATAATCAGGGCAATTTTTGTCTATAAAACCATTTGGTTGTCTCATATCGATAGTCTCATAAAGGTCTCCATGCAGAAAAGCAGTTTTAACATCCATCTGTTCTATTTCATAGTCATAACTGTAGTTAAAGCAATAAGCAATCTCATGGTCTTATATTTCACAACAAGAGCAAAAATGTCATTGTAATCAATATCTTCCTTTTGAGTAAAACCCTTATCCACTAAACTAGCTTTAAATCTAGGAGGGTCATTAGGTTTAATGCCATCTTTAATTTTATAATTCCATTAGCAATCAATATTTCTAACACCATCTAGTTTAGGAACTAATTTCCAAGTTTTGTTCTCATGCATATAGCTAATCTCTTCATGCATAGCTGCTAACTAAAACTTAGATTGACTACATTAAATAGCATGCTCATACAACACAACAAATTCTACCAAATTATTATCCCTATTATACACAAACTCAATAATGTTTATATGAGTAGGATTATAATACTTTGGATTTAAAAGTTACATCTCTACTTGTTAAAACCCTATAACCACCAGGTTGTATAACAAGTAATTTGTAATCTTTTACCCCTTCTGGATAACCTAACATCACACATTTGAGGGCTCTCGGATTTAGTTTACCTTGAGAATGATGAGCGTAAGTTGTACAACCGAAAGGTCTTTAAGTGTTCAATATTTGATTTTTGACCCGTCCACTTTTCTTGTGGGATTTTAAACCCTATAATAGAAGAAGAAATTCTATTTATCAAATAAGAAGTTGTAATTACAGCCACTCCCCAAAGGGACTGTTTCATATATACCTGTAGAAAAAAACATGCATCTAGATTTTTCCAACAAAGTCCTATTCATCCTCTCAATAGTCTCATTCTACTGAGGGGTTTCCGGAACAGTCAAATGTTGTTTTATACCATTTTGCAAGTAATACTCATTAAAGTTATGGTTACAAAATTCTAAATCATTATCCGTTTTAAAACATTTGAGCTTATGGTTGGATTCATTTCAACTTTGGTTTTTCAAAGTTTAAAAGTATTGAAAGCTTCACTTTTGGCCTTTAGCAAATTCACCCAAACTATTCTTGAAAAATGATCAATAAAAGAAAATAAAATATTTTCTACCTCATATAGTACAACTTGGACAGGACCTCATAAATCAAAATTATATGAGTTTAAAAAGCAAAACAAGATCTTAAACATAACAAATCTTAAAATCGGATCTGCAAACAAATCCAAATTTATTTATTTTTTTCAAAATGAATTTTTGTATATTCGAAAACGCAAAAAGCAGTTTCGAAAAAACCAGATCCAAAAGTTTTGAAGTTTGGAACACTAGAAAGCGGATATGTGCAAGATTGAAAATGGATCCGAAAAACAATTGTTACAAAACAAAACAATTCAAAAAAAATGTAAAAACGAATGTAAAGCAAGTTGTAAAACAAATCTGAAAAGCAAGATCTGTAAAGTTTTAACACAGATTTTACAAAAACCAAAACAAATATATAAACAAAAGCAGATCTGAAACGTTTTTGAAAAAACAAAATAATATGAAAACGGATTTGGATTTCTAGCAACTCAAAATGCAAGAATTCGTAGGTCGTTGTCTTTAAGCCTCTGATACCACTTTGCAATGCAAGAAAACGCACAAGTTCGAAGGCTAGAGTGTCGTTCGAACAAGAGCAAGAACAAATAACAGTTTTAACGAGGTTCAGAAAATTTTCCTACTCCTCGGGGCTTCAAGACATTACTCAATCCACTATTAACGAACAAAGAAAACGAGTACAAACGTAAGAATAACAAATCCGCACGACTTATAGACTTAAGGGATTAACCCTAGAGAGTCCCAACAAAGTCTTTTCCTTCACAAAATAAATGAAGAAGAGCAACAACAATTCTCGTTACGAAACCAATAAAAACTGCAGAAAAGAGAGAGAGAGAGAGCTGAAAGGAAAAATGTTTTGGAAAAATGAATCTTCATGATGCACAACAACTGACGTTTTAAATGTGCAACTCTTCTTTCACCCTAATTGAAACTCGTCGTTTCATTTAACAGCCCAGTCAGCCAGAAAAATGGGCCCAAAAAAGACAAAAAAAACACAGCCCAATAAGAGCTTTGTTGGGCCTCACGTGGGCTTCAGAACTTTGGAGTTATAAAGTCTTCACAGAAATATACCCAAAAGATGTTCATGGATCAATAATGTACTAATCTCCACTGATGGCTGATTATTGTCGAACCACTCGATATTTGTAACTTGGGTGGTCTTAATCTTGACATCACATAAACTTGTTTGTGTGCAAATTTGACGTTTATTTTGTTTACATTAGCAAATCAAGAGCTTCATGATATTTCTGGTTTTTGTTTAATTAGTTGAATGATTTACTTTCATGTTGATGACTGAAGTGGACATATTGTCTTGGATAATTACCCCGCAACTTTCTCAGAAAACGTTTATTACTAAGCCACATTCTTAGCCGCTAAGAAACAAAATAACGACTTTTTTGAGCATTTTACCTTTTGATGTTATTCCCAAATGAAAACGTCAAAATCTTCTCATAAGTCCAAAATTTTGTCAGGAACGTAATGGTAAAATTCATACTCGCCATTAACCCACTATTTGCGAGTTATGTATCAATTATTATCGATGATTAAGTTAATTACTCTTAATCATCATTAATTAGGATTCAAAAATCCTAGCTTTTACAGTTAACAAGTACACTTTTTCATAATTTATTTGGACTATCAACAAGTAGGGTAAAATGGATTGAAATCAAGTGTAAAATATATTGTCACCATGTGAAAAAATATATTGTCAATAAATATACATTTTCATAGTTATTTTCGGAATGACAACAAGTGTAAAATAGATTGTTAACAAAACAACATGTGTACAATAGATTGTCATCAAATATATTTTTTTCATACCTTTTTTGTAACGTGAACAAATGTAAAGTAAGTTGTCAACAAGTGCAAAATCTAATGTCAGCAAGTGAAAATGGATCATCGACAACCAGTTGGATGTCACCAAAATTATATTTTTCATTGAATCATTTTAACAAACACCTTATGTAAATTGCAAATCAAAACTCTTTACACTTATTTTTACAACATCTTTCACCAACAATTACTCTTAATATTATTTTTTTATCACTACTATCAAGTCCTAAAGAATTTCAAAACAGGCAAGTACAACACAAAGTTGAACGAAACTCTTGAATATCGATAAAACTATGCAAAAATGTTAAGATAAAGTTGATAAACATTACAGAATTGAATAACAAAACCTTATTGATGGACAAAAACAAGAGATAAAATGCACGAGATGGTGAGATTGAATAGAATGGACGGGGAGAGATTAGAAGAAGATCAAATTTCAAAAGTCAAAGCACATACCTTGTTGTGAAGAGAAATAAATGAGTTGTGTGGGTGCAATTTGGATTTGAGGGAAAAATAATACTTAGTTCTTATGTTTGAGAGAAAGTACGAAGTAGGAAAGAAAATAAAAATAAAATAAAGGCTTATATATTAGTCACTTTTCAAAATCCTAAAGCGCGTTATCTAAATACACGTCAATTTCATTATACATTCACGCTTAAATATATGCATGTTTCAAGAGGCGCACACAAATAATCCACATTTCCTTATTCCACAAATTGTTTGTGAAGCAACCAACAACTACAACTACAACGTGTGTATAGACCCTCCCCTCTCCATCATGCCCATTTCCCCTTATCCTTCATTCGTTCCAAACAACCTGACATCGATCGTGAAGCAATACTCTAGATCGGAAAAAGGCGATGATTGACAAAAGACGGTCTCGGAACGTAGTGCTGACACTATTTTTTTGCAGTGACCAGAAATGCATATGATGTGGGGATGAAGATGTTTGTTTTCTTTCCAATACAACTTATGGTTTCATAATTCTCATATTCGTTTTTAATTTGTTCTTGTGTTTGAATCGGCCAAAATGTCGATTTGTATCATAGCTTTGTATATAGTATAAGTTCAGTAACCAATGACAAAAGCTTTAGGCCAAATCAATTACACCTAACAGTGAAGTGAACAAATAGATTAAGCCAATTAAGAAAGTGTAGTTGAATCTATATACTCATACTAAAATAGAAGACACTAAGGGCCCGTTTGGTTCCAACTCCGGAAACGGAAACGGAATGGAAACGAATTTAGTCCATATGTATATCCATATTTATGAAATTTTATGGAATCATTCCCCATGGTTTAATGAAAAATGCACTTGCTTTCTCACATTTTGTTACCCTATAGGGTATCAAAAGTCATCCAATTACTACAAACCACAAGGAATGATTCCAAAAATTTTAATGAATAAGGGTATACATATCGACTAGATTCGTTTCCATTCCGTTTCCGATTCCAGAGTTAAAACCAAACGGGCCCTAAAGTTGACTTGGCGTTCTCACAAATTTTGTAAGGTTAAATCTTTTTTTAAATAACTAACTAAATCATAAATTTTTTTAACTAAGTCAAAAATAAACAAACTTTTTGTAAAATTAACTAAGATCTCGGATCAACTTGTATATCAAGTAAAACTTTAACTAACAAGATCTCCTAAAAAGTTAAAAATAAGTTGGTTTACGTATTTCTTTTATTTCCAAGCCGTCGAAAGTTAAGTAATTTATTTTTGTTAAAGAATTTTGCTTTTTTTTCTTAATTTATTTTTGAAGCATTATAAGCTTAATCTATTTACGTTAAATGTTTTTTTGCTATCCCACGTCGATTATCAAGTAAGACCGATAATTTGATAAATTGTATAAATAGACGACTTGAAAATTAAACAAATCATACATTTGTTGGCATTTTGGCTAAGTTGACGTATAATTTTTATTCATAACGGATTAATAGTTGTTTTTTAAGTTGTTGACCTACTGTTTTGTGGGTCATTGACCAAATGTTTTGTGGGTTGCTAAATATTTTCAACGAATCTACTATCCCATCTTGACATTTTGGCTAAGTCAAGGTATAACTTTTGTTCATAACGGATTAATATTTGTTGGCATACTATTTTGTGAGTCAAGGTATAATTTTTGTTCATAACGGATTAATATTTGTTGGCATACTATTTTGTGAGTCGTTGACCAAATGTTTTGTGGGTTGCTAAATATTTTCAACGAATTTACAAGATTAAAAAAATCAACATTTTTTTAACCTTTTGGTTAAATTGAAGTATAACTTTTATTTTGATAACGGATTAATATCCATTATCTAGGTTGTTGAAATGGGTCGTTGACTTATTGTTTTGTGGGTCACCTACTGTTTTCTGGGTCGCTAACTTATATAAATAGAGGGTTTGAAGATTAATAAATCATACATTACTTAGCCTTTTGGCTAAGTTGAACAATAATTTTTATTAATAACGGAATAATATTCGTTATATGAATCGATGACAAGTAAGACCATATGTTATCAAATAAGGCTGATAGTTTGAAAACTTGTATAAATAGAGAGTTTGAAGATTAAACAAATTATACATTTCTTGGTATTTTGGCTAAGTTGAAGTATATAATTTTTATTCATAACGGATTAATATCTACTATCTAGATCGTTAACCTACTATCTTTTGAGTCGTTGACTTATTGTTTTGTGTGTCGTTGACCTGCTGTTTTATGGGTTGCTGAATATTTTCAACGATTTTGCTATCTTACCTTGATTATCAAGTGAGATTGATAGTTTGAGAACTTGTATAATTAGATGGTTTGAAGATTAAATAAATAATACAATTATTGGCCTTATGATTAAATTGAACTATAATTTTTAATCATAACGGATTAATATTCATTATACATCAGGGAATGCCGATAGTTTGTGAATAATCCGTTATATGGGTCGTTGATGTACAGTTTTGTTGTTCGTTGACCTACTATTTTGCGGGTCGCTAAATATTTTTATGTCCTTATATCGAATTAATTATATACTTAAAGTAATTTTTGGTTTACATCACCAGCATACTCAACTTTCAAATCATTTCTTAACAAATACCCGCGCACAAGATATAACTAGTTTGTATGTTGAAGTAGGGCAAATAATACAAAAGAGATGATACGTATATCATGAATGCCAAACAGCTAATTGAAAGGAATGAACAAATAAATTATTTGACTTGTATGTTCAGTGACTTTTTATTTTGACATATATTAGTGGAATGAAGGTCTAAGGAGGGGAAAAAAATGTATGCGCATACTATATATATATATTTTAAAATTCGTATAATTTAGGTGTGGATTAAGGAAAATAATGACGTGTTTATAATATAATCCACTTAAAATTAGGGTTAAGTTTTTCAATTATAGAATATAACCAAAATGAATCCATGTGACAAATAAAAATTCTAATCAGTAATATTATGTATAACAGGAAGAAGTTCGACATTTATACAAGTTAACGTTGTGATCGATATTCTCTTTGCATGTGAGCAGTAACACCCTAATATTTATGTCGAGTGTCATCAAGTGGTCGAAGATTCTCATCTAATATTATGCCCTCTAACTAAGCATGTCCGCGGGTGACCCGGCGGGTCCGGATCATGACGGGTTACGGGTGCGGGTAAGGTTGAGGTGATCCTTACCCGTGACCCGGTCGACCCGCCAACGTTCAATTAAAAAAAATAATAATTCAAACTCAACTGCGGGTCAACTTTTCTTTTTTTTTTTAAAGAAATTGGGTTTGAGAAAAAAAGCCAACCCGCCAGACCCGTGACCCGGCGGATTGGCCTATATGACGCGTCCGGGTCGTCCTTTCCGAACCCTTGACCCGGCAGGTCAGACCCGTCAACCCGACGGATCCGACCCGTGAACATGCTTAACTCTAACCACGGGTTCATAGGAAATTCAGTTTTAGCGTGATGGTCTACCTTATCGGGTATTTTGTACGACCACTCGGACCTTCGGTTGTCTAAGATGCCCCAAATTCCTTTGTAAGGGTCCGAAATATAACCCGTTTGTGTTTCGCGCAAGTGACCGATAAACGGCCCGACTCCGCAAGTGAGCCGCCCCCTCCTCTCATCCGCTACCAGGGTTTTGCGCATCCAGAAAAACCCAAAACAAATTGCCTCAAATCAGTATTCACAGAATCGATCTTGCTCGCCATTGTTACAAGCCATGAAGTTCCTTCACTCCATCTACGGTACCTGATCCTTGCTGTTCGAAACCATCAAACTATTCTCCGTGCGCTTATCTCACTCGCCTCCTTCTATCTCTATCTATCTTGTCTAGGGCATCACAGGTCGCTCCTCCGAGCTATTGGGCGCCGCCATTTCACCGCTGAATCGGAAGCTTACTTGAAGAGAAATTACGCCAAGAACGCTTCTGAATACAACACTGTTATTAGTTCTCTCACCTCCAAGCGCAGGTCTTCCTTCCTTTCATCTCTTTGCCTGTTTGCGTTATTCTGTGAAAAGTTCATAGTTTATATTGGATTGCCTGTGACTTAGCATGTGAATTAGTTGTTGATCCTTTTTGTTTACTGATATGTAGGAATTATCTGCTGCGGGATGTTTATGATGATATGGTACTTGACGGGGTCCAGCCTACAAGAGATGTCTTCCATTCTCTGATCGTTGGAACCATGAAAGGCGCCAGATTGCAGGACGCTTTCTTCTTTACCGATTCCATGAAAGCCATGGGTTTGCCTCCTGATGTATGTATATACTCTCACCCTTTCTACCTCTATCTTGTCATGAATGTAGCTGGTTTCAAGGAGTTTGGGGGCAGGGGAGTATCTTAATCAGTTAATTGTGATCTGCTTTGGATGCTGAATGAACTCTTTGATGCTATTTGAGATGGACCCCCATTATTTTTAGGTCAATTATAATTACACTGCTTTTTGATAAGCTCAGTCTTCTAAAAGCTGAGGCCTGCCTTGGTGTAGGAATCGTGCATTCAAGGCCTCAAACTGCTTTTGCATAAAACAGAAAAATAAGGAAAAATATAATCCTGAAATAGGGGAAGAGTATATTTTTGATTAGATAAGAAAGGATACCGTTGATTTATAAAAGTTATGCCGCCTTTCCTCTGTTCCAGGACCCAAGTACTTCTGAAACCCAAGTAGTCTTCCAGTCTCCCCTCTGTTCATTTGATAATTACCAGTTACAACTCACTTCAATTAGGAAAGCTAGCTCAAGGCTCCAATACCCTTATCACCTCAGTTTGCTTTCAACTTTATCCCATCTCTTATACAGTGATTTATGATTGATCCAGATACAAGGAACTGAACATTCATTATGAATAAAAATGCCTTGTAACTGCAACTGGTTCATTCTAACATTGGGGAGCATGTGATCCTATCATATATTACATTAGAGGGCTTAAGGACCACAACTTATTTTGGACAAATTAATTCTCTGTATTCACTCTTGTTGTTCAATATTATTGTCTATGTACTTCAGTTTTCCTATTGGCTCACTCAGCTCAAGCTTTTAAAGGGGAATTTTTCATGAATTTGATTTAAGCATAGGTCTCTAATTTGCTTTTGCATTGTTATTTTAGTAGATGCTGTGCCCTCTCATATTTCTATATTCTTGTTATGAGTAATCTGAGATGAAATAAAATTGGATGCATATTTCATTTTATGATACATACGAATGTACAATTACAAAGCTTGGAAACTATGTAAATTAGGATCCCTGGATGAGCTAACGAGAAAGCTATTTGCAACTAAAATGAAACTATATATAAATTAAAAAATTTCTTAATTGCTTTAACTTTCCAGTCATGCGCAGCTTGCTGCAAGATTATCAACTTTAGTCCCTTTTAGGGCCTTCAAAACTATACGAAATTTTCTCTGGTATTTGTATACTTTATTAAATCAATCCAATGTATCCTCTCAGATACAAACTGAGAATCTATCTCAATATGTTGGATGTTCATGAAACACAAGATTGAATGCAATATGAACGTGCACTTGATGTCACACCACACTTTTCTAAGCAAAAAGGCCTTCATGCCTACTTCAGCCAATGGTTGATTTATCCACTTCACTAAACAGGCATATTGTGCCATGCCTCCGTTTCTGCACTTGAGCATCAGACGACACTATGCTTCTTAATCTTGAGTGAAACCAGATTTTCTCCTACAAGAACACACTAGCCTTTCATGGATCTCCAATCTTGCTTCGATCCTTCCCAATCAGATTTTGAAAACAGGCAAATCTTGCTTCAATCGAAAATGTGCTTTAAGTGGTGTTTCTGTTCCCTGCTTCAAGAAGTTTGAATTGAAAGCGAGTATATTAAGCTTGTGTGACACAAGGAGAATTATACCTTGTAATTTTATTTTTATATTCTTTGACTGTTTCAGGTGTCCCTGTACAATTTCTTGATTTCAACATGTGGGCAATGCAAAAATTCTGAACATGCAGTCCTGGTACATATATCTAATATCTCGTTGAATAGCTGGTTTATGGAATTAAAATCTGCATCTCAGCAAGCAGGAGTTGGCTGGTTCTAACACACCCTTTATCTTGGAACTGAAGCTCCTTGAAGAAATGAAAAGAAATGAAGTGAAACCTACTGGGCAGACCTACATTTGTCTTCTTAATGCATGTGCAGCTGCTGGGCGCTTGGATCGAGTGTAAGATATATGCTTGATGGGATGATAGCTGTATTCTTTTGCACCTAATATAACCTTTGTTTATCGAAGATGCTGTTTTGTTCCGACTAAACTATTTTCAACTTATACTTGATCAGTTTTATAATCATCCCTTTTCACCAATGATGCTGGACTAATAATTTCTTACATTATTAGGTCAATTCTTAAATGGCATTGACTCTACATTTCAAATGAGACATTTTCAATGTCTAGCAGTTGTTAATACTGAGTTTCTAGTCCCTTTCCACCAATGACGCTGTACTTATAATTCACTACGTTATCAGATCAATTCTTGAATGAGACATTTCCAATGTCTGGCAGTCATTGATACAGGTCAAATTTAACCAGAATAGCCCTATGCTGACATGGTCTCATGGGTGTAGGTATGCTATTGTCCGTGACATGACTGCTGCTGGTCTTGGCTTGAACAAATTTTGCTATGCTGGTCTTATTGCTGCTCATAAGAATGGGGCATCTGAAGGAGATGACACAGCATCCAAGGTAGTTAAACATTCTTATTCTATGATCCAATTACATATAAATAATCGTTTCGGTGATTGCTCTGACACTTTTTTTCTATTGTTAAAGATTCTTGAGCTTGTTGAGCAGTCAAAAGGTTGGTCACAAGTGGATAGATCTGATGCATCAGCTGAAGATGTCATGATGGGTGTTTCTGAAGAAGAGCTATATAACATTCCTACTTCTGATTTTGTCAATAGGCGTGGATTTGTAGCTAAGGCGCTAACTGTCTATCATGTTGCATTTCATGCTTTTGCTGATCTTCGAAATGTAGAGGTATGTCTATCCCAGTAGACCATTGCACCATAATTCCACCTTCGTGGCATACTTTGTGATAATATCTTGATGGCCTTCATGAAGCAAAGAATTTCTTGGGTAATTCAGTTCAGAAGAATAGAATTGTGCTCAGCTATGATCGTTGACTAACTTGTACCTTACAGGCGACATGTAAACTTAATGGGTTTTAAGTTAATTGAACTATAATTTTATTTCATCTCAATTTAGCTCTATCCTGGTTCTAGGCTCATTAGCTTCGATAATACTCCGACTTTGTATCACCAAGACAATTTGAAAATTTTGAGAACCTCGAAAGCTTGTACGTTTCTGAAAAAACAATGAGGACATCTGACAAATGTATCCAGGAGTGCCTGATTTGAGCATTCTGGGCATTTAGTTCAGGTACTATTTTTCAGAAGATTTTACATCAATTTTAACTCACCCTTCCATTTCTTCAAAATTTAAATTGAAAGAATTGGGTTAGATAGACTCTTTTTTATAGGCTTTTGTAGACCCTCTAATTTTACCCTATATATAATCCCCCTAGATGAAAGAATTGTGTTAAATAGGGGTATATTTACTGAATGAATTTATGCTATGGGTACTCTTAATAGATTAATAGTGGTAAAAGGCCTAGTTAGTCATTTTACCCATTTAAATTTAGGTTACTGTGCAGTTAGCTCAATCTGTTGTTTTCGTATTGGTTCTCTGGTGATTATTTTTTGGTTTGTCAGCTGTATTAGATTATAGATTTGTTTTTTCCCTATTATAATATATGGTCTTCATTTGGTTCAGATCAAATTTGGCATTAAAACTGTTTAGGATTTAGGTTTTTGGGCATTAGATGCCCAAATTGTAAACCAGTTTTTAATGTGTAATTTGACCTAACCTTACCCCTATCTTCAGGAATCTGATTATCAACAATTAGGTCATGAATGAATATTAGTTTTTTTTTCTACGCGTGAAGTAAAGTCTCCGAAGTAAGGATGATTGCTATAAATTTGTTCAGCCATTCTGTGTTGAGAATGGAATTGTTGTCTTACTGATATATATGCTATACATCCATGGTTTGCTTCTCTGTAAGCAAGTTTGTGATATTTGGGCTAGGAGTACGAGGCAATATGGACTGTACGTGTTATTTTGATCTAGAAGTGTCCTTGGAACCCTTTTCACACTTTTCCTTAATGCATTTTTGCACATTGAACTTCTGATTTGACCCCATTTTGATCTACACTTCCAAGTCCTTTCTCTCATCAATCACTTAATAGTTTTATCCACACTCCCAAGTCCTTTCTCTCATCAATCACTTAATAGTATTATCCACACTCCCAAGTCCTTTCTCTCATCAATCACTTAATAGTTTTATCCACACTTCCAAGTCCCTTCTTGTCATCAATCAATCTATTGTGTCTGACAGTAGTGGCTCCATGCCTTTTGGGGGTGTTTTAGTCAATTGAGATAGAGCCACTCTTGCTTTCCCTGATTGTGTTTTTTTCAATGAAATCTTCATACGACAATGGAGACTTTGCTCTTAGTTCTTACTAATACTGATATTTTGCGTCTCCCATTTTGATAGGCAATGGAGGCACTAATGGCGACACTTGAGAAGGACCAAAGAACTCCTGATGGCTTCATAACAATGCAGATTATTAGGTCAGATAATTTCTGTTGAATAGTTTTCCCCTCTCTTTGTACAGATTATGAGGTTTGAACAATTTTGTTTATACATCAATATATTTCCTGTTGAGTAGTTTCTACTGAACTAAACTTTGTTCATGGCATGCTTCTGTGTTTGCTGTGGTTGTTCTCAGCCACTGAAGCTTGTACATTGTCAGTTAACTGTGACTAAAGTTTGGATATAGTTTCTTCCAAGAAAGAGAGAAGTAAATATAGTGTTTGAGATATGTTCAATTTATTTCTTTTAGTTCAGAAAAAGATTGTCTTTGAAATTTCAGTGTGGCAATCGCCAGAGCTGATTCTTTCCTTTTCATTAACTTATCTCTGCAGGTGTTACCTACATTCTGGAAACCTGGATCGTGGATATGAAGTGTTTGAAAAATATATGAGCTCTAGGAGTCCCCCGATGATTGAGCTTTATGCGGTAGGTACTTTAAGGAGTTCTTATGTCATTATCTTCTCCGTCAACTACTCATATGGCTATACTGCTCAAAGAAGCAGGTCGCATCTTTATCAACTCTAAATTTTGTAATAAATTGGCTTCTTTGGAAGTATATATTCTCGCGAGGCCGGCAGTAAACCTTTGATTCTTGTAGATGTTGAACCCTTGTTTTTTTATCTGTAGACTAAAGAAGCATTCTGTACTACCTATTCTGTTTGTATGTCTTTTAATCAGAATTTTGTAGATTGCCCCAAAGATTCACATTGATCATAAATCGAAGGAATGTTAGGCTACAACTTATCTGGTAAAGGAAGGATCGGAGAAAAAAATCACGGGGAATAATTTGATAATAATCTTCATTCAGCCGAAAATACTTTGTTACTTTGAATCATTGATGGAATTAAGTGTCTGAGATCTGTAAAAACAAACCCCTATTCAAATAGATGATGTAGCTGGCAATTTCAGCATGATCCAAAAGATTCTTCTGCAGATATGCGTATTCTGAGGTTAATCAACAGTAAATTAAAAACACACCTCCAGCTTTTTGCTGTGCTTTTGCTACATGCATCTGGTGTTTGTCATTTCATCAGTCTGTGGTGTGGTAGCTTGATATTTGTTTGTTTTCTTCAACATCTGTCATTATCTTTATCTATCTGTTCATCTTGGTGCAGACGCTTATTGAGGGATCCATGACTGGATATACACCCAAGGGCATGCAACTTGCTCAAGAAACACTGGTTTGCTTCAGAATATAATAGATGACCATTTGCTTTACTTTGGTGGCAGTTTTATGTGATCTGTCTTTGTTTTTGAGCAGGAGAAAATGACCTCAAGAAACTTTTTCTTGAATCCCAAAATGGGCAGTGATCTCCTCCTTATAGCAGCTGGTGAAAAGGTTTGACATTGTCTCAATGCACTTGTTTCTGTTGATCTTCTTCATTTGTTCTACAACAACACTGCAGGTTTCTTTTTGTAGTCTGTTAATTTAGATAATTAATTTGATACTCTAATGCAGACTGGCGGATACACCATGGCTAATTATTTATGGGATTTGATGCAAGCCCGTAAAATAACTCCAACACTCCCTGCCGTGGAAGCATACCACAACGGCTTGAAGGTGATCTTTGCATGCCAAGTTTCTGCTTCATTTTTATCGAACTATCCTTGTTTTTTCCTAAACCTGGGGTGCAGAATGTTTCAGTTCACATGATTTGAACTTATTCCTGGTTCTCTCTATAAAGTAATCATCAGGATTACTTGTTGGTTTGAATTCCAGTTTCTTAGACTAGTTATCTGAAAAACTCATTCTTAATATTTAAGTCTAGTAAAGATTGAATCGCTGTTCATTCCTCTTCGCATTGCCAAACAGTTTCTTTGAGCGTGTGAAAACGAGCTGTAGTTTCTGTTCGCATTGCCAAACAGTTTCTTTGAGTGTGTGAAAACGAGCTGTAGGAACCAAATCTTAGCATTCTGAACTTTGAGGTTAAGGTTATGATTGTGAGTATTTGATTATGTAAGAGGTTTAGAGGAATAAACATAAAATGTGTGGCTTAGTCATGCGGTTCACGAGTCCTGCCTTTCAGCGATGCAACAGCCAGCAATTTACCCGAGTGAAGTGCCCCAGCACTTGAGGTTCTGTCTGAAAATTGTTGCTGCCTCTTAAATCTTAATGTAGTTGTTATGCTTCTAATTTGATCTCTGATTATGACATTCTCATTTCTTATGGACTTTTGCTCAATGTTTTTGCTCTGCTTCTAACTAGTTTATATAAATATTTTATGACAAATCTATTTGTGATACAGGAACGTGAAATTCCTGCAGAAGACCCAAGACTTGTACATGTCTCTCAAACTCTGGGCAACCTTCGTGCCCGATTCGGACCTGGGCCACGTTCTTACTGAGGTGAAAAAACTGCTCGGTCGTCCTATATTGTGTTGAAGCTGACATCTTTACTTTGAAGGTCTGTCTGGAATTGATGAACTTTCATGTACCAGCGTGAAGCAATTGCTGCTTCTTAGGATGAAGATAGAAGAAGCTTTGAGACAATCAAGATTTTTCGTATTAGTAGTCTAGGATCTTGGTTGATTGTTTCATATTTAATTTGGTTACGAATCATTCAGAAATAAACATCACTTTGTAATGGATCTGGTTCGTTTGAGAAATCCCCTTTAGAGGAACTTTACGTAGAGCATAAGTTCATGCAGTTTTCTTCCAACGCAAGTTGATGTTTCTATAAATAATTTTGGGTCAATGTTATTGTAATCGTGATTGTAGGACACGATTGTTAGTCCTAAGTGAACCATCACTAGTTTACAGTAACAGTTTTAGAAACTAATGATGTTATGAGAATTTGTAACATCAGCATAATAAAAGTATAATGTCATTGCATTCGAAATATTCCCCCCATTTTGATGTTTATATACGGTTTTAAAATTATGGAATTAGTCAATTACTCCCATTCTCTTCGCAAAATGAGAGTTATGCATTCATTTATATGCAGTTTTTAAAATTACGGAATTAGTCGAGTACCCACTTCTTTCGAATTTCATGGTAGACAAGTATAGAAATACATCCATTCCAAGAGATCGATAGAAACTGGACATCTACGAGTGACCCTACCCGATGAGGCGATGATCACCCACAACAACTATGAGTTTGCAATTTGGACTCACTAACAAAATTTCTGAGTTTGCAATTTGGACTCACTAACAAAATTTCAGAGACAATTATTTTCTGAACTCAAAGAAATAAGAGTGAATTTGGTATACAGCTCTAGTTCACTAATTTATGATGGGGACATTTCATCCAATTTTCTCAAGAAATAAATTGAACATATCTCCGACACTATATTTACTTCTTTCTTTATTGGAAGAAAATATATCCAAACTTTAGTCAAAGTTGACTGATAATGTAGGTGCTTTAGTGGCTGAGAATAACCACAGCAAGCACAAAAGCATGCTATGAACAAAGTTTAGTTCAACAGAAACTACTCAACAGAAAATATATTGATGTATATACAAAATTGTTCAAACCTCGTAATCTGTACAAAGAGTAAGAGAGAGAAAAACTATTCAACAGAAATTATCTGACCTAATAATCTGCATTGTAATGAAGCCATCAGGAGTTATTTGGTCCTTCTCAAGTATAGCCATTAGTGCCTCCATTGCCTATCAAAATAGGAGACGCAAAATGTCAGTATTAGTAACCAACACTTAGCTATATTATATTCACAAATAATCTACACAAAATACACTATTAACTACACAAATATACTTAGACGGTGTTGTGTAATTTAAGTAATTCTCCTTTATCCGTGTAAATTATGTAATTCTCTTTTTAACATATTTATCTAATTTACTTAGACAATGTTGTGTAATTTACACAAATATTTAACTACACAAAATATTGTGAAATTTGATAACTATATTATATTCACAAATCATCTACACAAAAGATTTCAATGTTACACTTGTTTACACAAATTGAAGACAACTTACAGAATATACACAAACTAATTATTCTTGACTCTATAATAAATTTGAAAATACACATACATTATAATATTTTCATAAAACTAAACTTGACAGCACAAATTTTTTTTTAAAAAAATCCAAACTAATTAAACTCAAACTGTTGAATCTTACATAAACTTGAAAAAGCTACACGAAGTTGTGAGTTTTATTCAATAACACGTCTACAGGAAAAAAAAAAAAGATTAAATTTGATTGCACAAATGCGGTCAAATGCACTAGTTCATCTAGTTGTCAAATACATTCGATTATACTTACACGAATTCATTAAAGCAAAATTACTCTCTATTTTCATTACATAAAATATCTTGTAAACTGAATTGAGGAATCTATTTAGGGAAATAAATCATTATTTAGCTCCTTTTTTATTCACATAAAGATTACAAAATTAAATATTTTGTAAATTTAATTAAAGGTAGAAATTTATTTAGGGATAGAATATCATTATTTATTTAGCTCTTGTTTTCTTACATAAATAAAAGAAAATATTTACACAACGGGTAGTTAAGTATTTACATAGGTTAAAAAGATTATAGCCTATTTTTAACAATGGAAACTTATAAAAAGCCCCTTTCCTCTAATTTCTTCTAATCAATTTTGCTGTCGAATCCTTTTGTAAACAACTGATTTATCACCATAACTAGTTCAGTAAGGCTCTAAAAGTTAGCCAGACATCTAGATGCTCCAAAGTCAAGGGTGCAAGCTGACTTATCACCATAACTAGTTCACATGTATGATGTATCTAAAGGATATGGCAAAAAAACTCAAGTTATGTGCATACCACCCACATCATGAGCCCACTGGAATTTGAATGAAATGACACAGTAAACGATTAATAACAGAGTAGGATGTAATGAAAATCATTTACAATTTTACCTATTAATACATCATGTCTCTCAACATGAGCTTGATCTTCCCATGCCCTCCAACTGTGAATCCGAGAAAATATTACCATGAAAAGCAAAAAAAAATTCAGTAGTAAGGGGTTTATCTTTCATGTTCATTATGGTCAGAAAACACCAGCCAAAGAAAAATGGCACTTCAAAGTTCAAACAATAAGAAAGAAAAAAAATTCGAAGTTTCTTAACAGAAAATCAGTAGACATATAAAACATGTCAGTTCCAGTATGAACATAATACGAAGAGGAGATGAAACGCAGCTTCTTGAAGTGTGACCATGTGAGTTCATTCTTGAAAATGGGAAAGAACTTCAATTCGTGTTCTTAATTTAAATCGAATTAGGTAACTAAATTACGAAGCCAAGGTAATTTTATGAAACATTTTTTTATATATCGAGAGCAAATTGTGTTCTTAATTTGAATGGCCCTCAATACTGATAATGAGCAATTGCTTAGAAATTCTTGTTTGTTAAATTACCAACAGGATTTTTAGTGATCTGTGACTGTTCAGGTGCATAAAGTATCTGTATTGCTGTTATCGAAATTTATATGCTTAGAAACAGGATCTTGGTAGCTTCTGAAGATCAGCTTGTCAAGAATTTCAATCTACTTAACAATCATTGTAGGAACTAAAAACTTCATCTAGCTAGTTATGATGCCTAAAAGAAAAAAAGAGTAGACCGAATTGGATCTCTAACCTTGGAGATGCCAATCTATCAATGCCAGCTTGAAGGCCAGTAGCCATGAACGCTGTAGCCGGTCTCCAATTAAAGCCATAGTTACTAATCACCTAGATGCTGATATTATTGCAGTCCATCAAACCATACCTTGTTGTGCAAGTTGAAATTAGATCAGGTTTGTGAACTCCCTAAGCGTAAATGCGCAGAAAACAGCACAACCAAAAGCAAAATTCGACATATAGGACAATTTTGAGAAGCAGAACAACCAAATCAGTACCCTATCTAAAAGACTGAGGAAGCATACGGATTGATTGTTATGCTGAAATTTTCTTATTAGATTGAGCAAAATAATTACTAGTTTTTTGGGCATTTTGTCGAGCCGTGATTAATGTTATTAACAAACTACGGGAAGAACCCCTTGAGATCACTTCGGATGTTGCTTGTATGGTTGTACCTTGTTTGGTTTTATCGAAATTAATGTTGCTTATGTTTTCAGAGAAGTCAATAATGTGGATGACGAAACTTGTTGCAATCGGATATAAGGATATTGTTGGTTATTCCTTATCCGTTCAACTGTCTAGCACATGGGCATATTCGACTGTTGGACTTTAATAAATCTAAAGCCGTATAATAGGCGAATTCGATCAAATATAAGAGTTAAGAATTCAAAATCTAAGAGACCATGCTCATTTCCCACGAAAATTCAGTTATGGCAACAAACACCATAAACAACTCTGTTGCGTCCAGTTACAGGCACAAGGTAAAAAATGTTAAAAAGGGCTGATGAAGTTTAACAAAAGCTCTGCAGATCTCAATTTAACAAATACTGTGGAGTAACTATAGAATGATCTCTTCTTGTACGTTGACATTAAGAACCTTGTTCGGAAGAACAACGCAGCTCACCACAACCACCTCGTCTTCCACCGTCACACATTCTCCTACATTTTCAGTATCAATGATCAGACGACAAGTCCAGAATAGATTATGAATTGCGTGGAAGAGGAAATATAACAACGAAAGCATGAAGGTGGAAGAGATGACTGAGACAAAATAGTACCGAGGATGGTAACCCCAAGCTTAGAATTGTAGTTCCCGTCCGCCTGCAATCAGTCAATCAAGCTGCTTCAGTTAGCTACCATAATCTAAGAAATAAATCATCACCTCAACTCAAGCCTAGAGGCGATCACACAGAAGTGTGAAGGGCCTTATTGCCCCGTCACCTAGGCACAAATAGTCATATATTTGAGCTGTACCACAAATTGTAGCCTTATTTTATGTATTTTAAACTAATTTCAACATATGCTTGTTAATACAAAATAAAAACAAGTGCAGTGAAACAAACATAAATGTTATGCAAATAGCAACTATAAGCATGCCCGTATTAGTTTGGATAAATATAAAACATCATCAAGTTTATACTTGCCTGGACACGTGACCATCTTCCAATTGACGATTTCCATCCAATGATAGCATTCATTACCACTGCATTTTCCTGCCAGAATCAGTTCAAAAATTACAAAGTTTTTCAGTCAAGTGAAACGATGATTTTCAGGCTAAGCAGATCATCGTGCTTCTTAAAGTTCATACCTGCAGCTCAACATCATCCAATATAATACAGTTTAGAAGCCTAACACCTGCTCCAATACGAACATTTGCCGAGACCGAGACATTTGGCCCAATCTGTATAAGAAATATTACACAAGAAATTTATTGCTAGAGGAGCTTGGTGGGTTTTAAACCCAAAAAATGGGAGAATTTGTGGTGGAATAACATCATGCATCTTTGACAGAGTCTATTACAACTACCTTTGCAGTTGGGTGTAATTTTGCAGATGGATGTATATACACATCTCCCGTGATCAAAGCAGTTTTTGTACCATCTCCGCTTGCCAAAAGATGAGGAGAGGTGGATTGAAAGTGCGCAAGATACATAGCAGAACATTTCAAAGACATCCTGTGGAGTCAAATGAAAATGAACCGTAGGTATGTAACCATACAGGATAGAACGAAGCATACATATACTATTACAAATGCCAAAATATACCCTGGAGTTTTAATCTGCTCCCAGAAGGCAATGGTCTCATATGTATAGAGCTGCTTCTTTCCTGCTAAAGGTGACAAGATATCTTGATCCAATCTCACAAAATCTGCAGCATTGGACCTGTAACAGATTTTGCTTTAGCAACAAGACCAAACAACTATAACTGCGCAAGCTAGCATCTCTCGACAAAGAACATTGAGAATGGAACATCCAGCAAAGAAGCACATGTGTTCCAAGAAAGTATTATTCACATATTGGCATTTTTCTGAACTAATGAATTAAGCATGTCTTCTTCACACAATATGTAAGAAAACCGTGTCCCAACAAGGAGGTTCCTGTCACATCAAAGTAGAAACTAGATACAACAACAGAGTATCAAAGGCTTTACAGTACCATACTACCATGTTAAAAAATCAAGAATAACACTGCTTCTACCCATTGAATGGATATTGCCTAAGCATACCAGCCACACAACTTTTCAGTAAATTGAGAACTAGTGTAACATGACATACTTATTTTTCTGTAATCTCACTACCTAAAAAGGAAATTGAACTTACTCCATGCACTTGGAATCATAATTTCAAAAGAAAAATAAAACTTCCAAAGATCATCAAGGGAAATAAATACACACCTGGTAGCCAATTGAAATGCTTCAGAGCTGGATTGACGACGAGGGGTCACTGCAAAGCAGATCAAAATTCAGTACCAAAATAGCAAATTAGAATATATGATTAAACACAAATAGAACCTGTCTAAGATCTGCATATCATTACAAAGTCAAACTATAAGAAGAAAATTCAAAAATATACTGTTCATAAGGATTTTATTAACTTTCTTCCAATATCTATTGAAAGATATGATTTTGATGGTTGACCTTAAGCATTTTTTTATAATTCCAGGCAAAAACTGTAATTACTTTTTTTTGAAGGAAAACTTAATATACAGTCTTGGGATAACCCTTTGATCATTTATACATATAATTATTAATCATAAATGGTCAAACAGACAATTTAAAATAAATTAAAAATATAAAAAACAACCAGCTGACTAAACCAAAGACTGTCTACGTTGATGACATTGACTACACGAGCCATTTTCTAGTTTGCCTATCACACACTTGAATGTTGGACATAGATAAGTATATCATTCTTAATTCAGGTGAATTCTATTCTCATATTTCTTTTTTCCCTCGAGGGGTGCAAGGCATGAATGACGAATGAGCAGAAGTCGATCAACACAGTCATTTTAGATTATTGAACATTTAAGATCATAGATGATCCACTTCCTCGTGTCATCAGCATAAAAAGGAAGAAGAAAATGGGTTAATCGCTCTTATTGAGGTTTATATGGTCATATATGCACCTTTTTCTTCCCGGTCTGCATATACACTTTCGATAGCAGAAAAAATTTCAGGTGTGAAAACATAGACGCCACAATTAACCAAATCACTGACCTACATCCAAGGGAAAGTAAAAAATGTAAGTACATAAGATGGAGAGGTCACTGGTTGAACCATATTTGAAGTCCAAAGATCAAGAAACACGTGTGGTTCACAGACGACAAAATTTCGTCTTCATTGTGCACTTACAAAAGTCTCTGGCTTTTCTGTATAATGCAACACCTCTTTGGTGGTTGGGTCAGCAACCAATTCACCAAACTGATTGGCTGATTCAGCCGAAACCTATATTTATAACTACAGTGAGCAAATCATCAAGCAGAAAACAACATAATTCCAAATAGCTAAGTGGAGCATATGTCCATACCCTATTTACTAACAATGTTCCCATGCCACCGTAACTTTTGTGTGCATCTGCATCAGTTAAAAGGAGGCAGTACAATAAGCACTTCAAAGTTTGATCATGATATGAGATAAACAATCCTGAATCTCAGTATATACAATGTTGATGGTAACAAAGAGATTTTATCTAAGCTCCTGAGAACACCAACATGTAACGATCACAATAATCAAGGCAAGTTGGAACAAAGGAGCAACAAGATTACCTAGCATCTCTGGAAGTGGAAAATTGCAGCAAACGTCAAAATTCAGCAACAAAATATGTGACTGCGGAAGAAATAAGATGCCTCATCAGAACAGTTTCAGCGTTTCACAATGGTCATATGCTGTATTGGTAAACAAAAATTCTAAGGCTTACCTAAGACCTAAACATGTACTATCAGAAATTGGAAAATTACACTTGATCACCTACAATTTAATCAAGTTTGCATTCTACCAGAATCATATTAAAAACTACAAAAATCACACATTATTATGCTTTCGTTAGTCATTCACCTCCCTTGTATTTTGTTTTTAACAGGGCTTTGATCTTTTTTGAGTACAAATTCCAGATGCGGAATCAAACTACAATAATAGATGGTGTTCCATAATTTTGATATAATGGGTACTTGAGTGCTAAGACTGCTAACTGAACTAAATTACAAGAGGCCAAGTTTGATATGACTCAAATATATAGCAAAGCTCATACCGTATTATCTTCCATAATCAAATCCCTGAAATAATACATCCCTCCAGCTGAGCCACGTGGTTTGTCTTCTTTCAAGTATCTTAGCTCAACCATACCAAATATAGCATAACACGAACAAAGTTTAAATCAGACAATCAACAAGAAAAATAAAAATTGGTTCGCAATGGAACTAGAGCAAGTAAAAAACACACACGAAAAAATCATTATTAACCTCACAGGTATCTTCAGCTCCATAGAGATCGAAGACACATACAATGCAAATTCCCGTTCTTCATAGAAACCTATGAGGAAGACCTGTGCCAAATTGGGTATCTACAAGCAAAAGGGAAAAAAATCACCTCCATAATTTCCCAGAGATCAATGATTATGAGTTAATCAAATTAAACTAGAAAAAATAGAGCAAAACGGGACAAACTCTTTTGCAGGCAGAAAGAGGATGATGGACCATGGGCTGCCCGGCAATTGGGAACAAGGGTTTTGGATTATTAAACGAAAGCGGACGAAAATTTGTGCCTGCAATTGTAGTAATCAAAACCATAAACATGATGATTTTTTCTCCTCCTTTCAATTTGCAAACGAAATCAGACGTGTTAACGAGTGTAATTCGACGCATTTCAAGTGAAAGAAATGGAGCTTACCTTGGGTCGGACCACCAACCAAGATGACTGCCACCACCTTCTCCTCCATTATCGATTAGCGAATCTGGGTTCGTATGAACTGAAGCTCTCGCCGATCTGTGAAAGACTAATTCAGTCAACGTTTTTCAACTATTGGGATCGTGAGTTTACAAGTAGAATTAGTAGATAGTCTGCTTTTTGCGGGCAGAAGCAAACGCCTCGAGCAAAACTACGTAAATTATTTTTTAATTTTGTTTTTTTCTTTTATTATATTTTATTTTCTAATTATTTTTTATAATAAAAATTGGTTTGATGTATAAATTTAAGGATCGTATGACGGATTAAAGGCCGAAACTGTCATCAACAAACCGATAAAATTACAAATAAAAAAACACAAAAGTATATCAAAATGATCCGGAAGTACAAGATCACACACAATATGTGAGTTGGTTGTTTAGAAATAATTTATATATTTACTAGTGTATTACCTGGATTTTGTGCGGGATTGTATTTTAAATTTAATTTATAATAAATATAATGATATATATTAAACGTAAGGTTCAAAGTATAAAAAAATATGTTGTGCAATAGTAATGATGCATTACTTCATCCAACAATAAGTTATTTCTAACAAATGAATCTCAACAACTTATTCACTTATTAAGGGCCTGTTTGGCATCGTATGGATATTCTTTTTATAGATTCTTTGAGATAGAGATTGTTGAGATTGTTGGAAATTGTTAGAGATGGAGATTCTTAGAGATTTTTTTCTGTCTAAATTATATGTGTTTGGTATTAGATTATTTAGAGAGATTGTTTACGGAAAGATTACGACATTACCCTTATTGTTCTTCTTCATTCCAAATACACTAAACGAGCACATCATGTAAAACCAGGTTCATAGGAAAGCCTGCATTTTTACTAACCATTATCATCCCGCGTCTTCTTCCTCAAGGTTGTTTGTCGTAAGAAACTAGTAATCATTATCCCTCACTTTTGGTTTTGGTGCCGCTGTTATGATTGTTTTGAAATATTTATCCCTCACTTTTGGTTTTGGTGCCGTTGTTGTGATTGTTTTGATTTTGGCCTCAAAGTTTGATCAGTGTATCGTGTTTATTCATCATCCATTTTCTTGTATTTCAATTGTTCAATTACACAATTGCATGCTTGTTGTCATTGTTTTGATTTTAAACTATTTCCTTTTTACAATTCTTGGTCAAAAACAATTGCAGCCTTGTTGCCATTATCATCAATTGCAGGTTTGTTGCCATTCATTTTTTTTTTCACCCCTAATTCCTAGGTTTTACTTGGCTTTCTAGATTAACAAAATTCTCCTCCCATCTCCTCATTCCCCACTAAACCCAAATCACGTGTGACGGAAGCTTTAACGCACAAAATGAAGAAGACAACTGAATTATTGTGGTTCTCTTTACTTCCCAATCGAATCAAATTCAGACCCAATCGAACCAAGTTTTGTTTAGTCCAGTAATTGAAGCCCCTGTTGATAGTGTGAAAATGGATTCCAGTAATTGAAGTCCTTGTTGATGGTGTGAAAGTATTTTTGGAGAAGAAGGGGGAGAAAGGGCTTATGAGTGTTAGGTTTAGAGCAAATAACAAACAGTGTGCCTCTAGAAAAGTTCGATTTTTCAAAGAAGACAGCAAACATCAAACAAAAAACAGTAATTGAAGTCCCTGTTGATCGTTGAGAATTGAGCATCGTTCCAATCGGTGACTACTGTAGTTACGGCGGCGGAGGCACCATTGTTGGTGTAGATTCAGGTCGATCGGAGATGGAGGTGGTAGCTTTGACGAATCATCGTTCCATTGTTGAATTTGATGCAGATATCAAAGATGCAAGAAATGGGTGAAGAAAAGAATGAATAAAGAAAAAGGGTAGGAAGGATAAAAAACAATCTATCTTCAAGAATCTCCAAGAAGCTTGGGTGGGCAAGCTTCTTTTTACGGGATTTATTTGCCAAAAGAATCTCGTAAAAGAATACAATACAGAAGTTGTAACTAATACCAAACAGTACCATTTTTGCAATCTCGAAGAATCTCCTGAAAAAGAATCTAAATGAATCTCCAAGAAGCTGATACCAAACAGGCCCTAAGTAATTGATTTTTTTAAATGGTGATATAAATCTTCTTATTTAAATCTTCAAAAAAAATTCATTTTATAAATTTAAATTGTCTAGAGATTTGGTTAACTTTTTCAAAAAAAATTGGCTATAAAATCTATTAGTTTTGAAGTAATTAAGAAACTTAATTAAGATTTTTGGGTTGTTGTTAATTGCTAAAATGACACATGACAGTTAGAGTTCTCATGGTTAGACACTTAGACACGTGAAATTAAGTGCATGACATGTGGCAGTTAGAGTTCTCATGGTTAGACACGTGAAATTAAGTGTTTCTCATATAATATATATAAGATAGGACAACTTTTGTAATTGATTGTTTGGCAAAAAAAAAATAATTTTATTAAAAACTTAATAAATTAAATGCTAAACAACTTCTATCGTGGCGACTTTAAAAACTTCAAGGGAAATGAGAATGATACAATCACTAGAAGATGGAGAGGTACACATTTTGTCGTCGAAGGAAGTGTACATGTAGGAGAAATTGAGGAACAATTATAGACACCTTATATTTAGACTCAAAATAGAGTTTTGAGAGTCAATCAAAAATACACAACCCCTCTTAAACAAATAATTCGAACAACTGCTAAAACTTGATATAAAATTGAAAAGCCGCTCAAAATATTAGAAAACTTGACACGTACATGTGTAAAATTTTGAGAAAATAATCGAGGAGTCACATTTTTTAAATTTTCTTGATGAACAATTTACTTATTCGGATTTGGATCCGATGGAGACGTTGCAAGTAGTTAAAGATTTAATTTGTTTTTCTTTGTCAATATGTGATACTCCTTTTTTTTATTTCTTGAAACTAAAATTCTGACCATGTTATAAAAGAAAGATGGTAAAATATATTATTAGGCTCAAAGTGACAACCTTTGTATTTGTCAAAGCAACAAATGAAAATGAATTTTATCTTGTTTGATGGCATGTCAGTGATGGCACCTATGTCGACAACGGAAATACCAAAGTTGAATCCTTGGCCAAATGATCTTAGATTTTTCTATTTATTTTCATGATTTGTTTATAAATGCTTAACGGGAAGATTAAACCAAAATAAACATTTAGAATTATTCATTTTTTTTTCTTTTGGTGAGCAAGCAAATTGCTAATCAAGTGAAAAAGATTAGATAAAATGAATGTCCCTCAAATCAAGTAGATAGAGCAAGTGATGACCGATATATTTTTTATAGGAATGTGATAGATACACTATAATTGAATGAGTTTATGCAAAGTCAGCAACAAGTTTTACATGGAAAAGGGGATTGAATGGGTTGCTACAAGTCTACAACATAAGAACGAGATGCATTGTTTACAGGCTTTCCTCCTTAACCGGAAAAAGTTGTCGCCATGTGATTGGTAGTTGGCCCGCGTAGATGAGCTTCTTTTGTCATCCTTCTACAATATATATATATATATATATATATATATATATATATATATATATATATATATATATATATATATATATATAAAAGTACGTTGAGTTTCATTTTTTCGGCATAAGTAATGAGCGACATGCCCGGCCCTTGGACAAGGCCCAATAGACAAGTGCCTAGAGCCCCCACTTTGGAGAGGCCCCATGTATAAAAAAAAGTCCATATACTAAAAAAAAATTCCATATACTAAAAAAGTTGTAGACAAAAGGCCCATTATAAAATTCAAAAGCAAATTAGGTATTCTCTTGGAAACTTGACGGGATCACCAATATCTCATACTCTGTATTCTCCTACTTTGCTATTTTGCATCTCTTTCAAAATTCAAAAAGAGTTGCAGACAAATGTTGCACATATCTCCATAGACTTAAAAATTAAATCTCAAGTTAAAGATTAGCTTTTTCACTTTTATTTTTTTTCTTGTATCTTCTTTTCTTCTATGCAATTTGCAACCAATAATATTTATATGTTTTGTTTTTAATCAAGGCTTGAATTAAAAGGTCCGATTTTTTTTCACTTTTGATTTATCTTCTCTATGATTATAAGTTGATTAACTATTAACTTGTTTTTTTTGTAACACCCCAATTTTTTTTGGCGCGTTTGCGTTATTTATTTTTCCGGCTTTTATAGATATTTTCTACCTTAAATGTTTTTTTTATCTTTTAAAAGTATTTTTGTGACGTAATATATCTTTTCCGAGTATAATTATATTTTGGATACGTTTACGTATATCCATATGTTTATTTTCGGAGAAGTCGGAAGTTTTCACGGTTCGGAAATCTCGTTCCGAACGTTTTGGGTCGGATTCATTCTTACACTCTTTTCTTTATTTCTTTTTCCTTTTTCTTTTTGTTTTGGCTTTTCTCTTTGTCTGTTTCCCTTCCTAGTGAATGACTTGACATTGGCCTTACACTTCCGACTCTTCGCTCTCCCCAACCTGCTGGTGACGACCCCTCGCCATCTGTCTCTCCAACTCTCACACCGTCCCTATCCCAGCCTCTCACCTCTCTTCTCACACAAGCCTTTGTTGAACTCACCTCTCCCCTGCTTCCCTTCATCTCTTCCTCTCATCTTCTGTGTCTAGGCAGCAGCACTAACACCCTTCGAGCCAATGCTGAAACGAGCCCTCTGCAGTCCTTCGTCTATCCCTCGACTAGCCTGCTCCACCACGCATCTTCCCTAGTCGAATTGCCTCGTCGACGCCAGGAAGATGCCGGAGTAGCTGCTTCCTTCACCCTCGCTGGATACCGCCACCTCTGGATTGATTCCACGCAGTAGCAGCCACTGCGCCTCCTCAGTCGCCGGGAAGATCCGGATCCGGGCACGCCTACCCTCTCCGTCTGCACTCCCTTGCCCTCACTTGCCCCTGCTGCCGGAAGCGAAGGAGAACCATTTCTCCCCTGTCTCGCCAACCGCCTCTCTTCTTCCTCTTCTCTTCCTGCCGAGACCGTCGGAGCTTGCCAGACGCCACAAGTGGAGCCGCCTTCGCCTCGCCGCCGGAGACCTTGCACAGCCTTCCTTCGCCGCCGTTGCCAGCCGCCTCCCTGGCGTTCTCTCTTCTGTTGTGCGATCTGTTGCGAGGAAGGAGGAGAACCCTTTTGGGTTATTTCAAAATCGACCCCCTATTTTGGTATAATTGCGGAATGTACCCACTATTTGATATTTGCAGTTTTGGCCCATGTTTCTGAGTTATGTGAATTTACCCCTGCAGATTTAATTTTTGGAAAAATGGCTCAAGTTTCCGGAATTTGGTTTTATGCCCCTATTGAGATAATTTTCAGAAAATGCACAAGCATTTATTTATGGAATAAGACCCATATGCGGAAATTGTATAATTTGTCCAGAAAATGTTTTTACGGGTTTTAACCTTGGAGTTTAAATAAGAGTTTATTTCATAATTATATATATTATCAATTATCAATTATTCCCTTGTTGGATTTATTTCGGATTTATGGCCCGAAGGTGTATTGGCGGATTATGACCAAGTTCCTATGCTCGTATAAATTGCCCGAAAAATGTATGTACGGTTTTTTTAAACGTGGATTTAACTACATGGATATTCTTATATTTATATATACTACATCGTATGTCTTGTAGGATTAATTCCGAGCTATGGCTCAAAGTTTAATTTCGGTTTTATGACCAAGCTTCTAGAATATCAAAAGTGCCCCGGGAGGATTATTTACGAGATTTTAACGCAGCGTTTGAAAATGAGTTTTCCTTAGATTTATATATAGTATATATTCCGTTCAAATTTAGCATATGAGCTAAATTTGTATAGTTTCGGTTTTAGGTTCGGAAGCATCCCGATAAAGGCCGAACGAGTCCAAGTCAACATCCGTTGATCGTTTTCCGGCTTTTGACGTCGTGTGAGTATCCTTTCCCCTCGATCTAGTTATGTCAAGTTCTAGTATCATGTTAGGATGGATCTAGCATAACTTAGAGTTAATACCAAGTAGTGGTTTAGACCTTAGGTGAGTTTCGGGGATTTGATATTGTTTGATGGATTGATGTTGATTCTAAACTTGAGGTGTTGGTTATCTTGTGATGTTGTTATAAGGCTTTAAGTGATATGTGTAAAATCCGGAATTTTTATTCCGTCTTCGTACGTTAATAAATAGATCTCGATCTATTAATTCATATCCGTCTACTTAGTTAGACATATTAGGATAAAAATTATCATTTTATGTAGACCTCTTTCACATAAAATGATGGAACCTTTTTATAAATTTATCATTTTATGTGACTTACCTTCACATAAAATGATAGAGTTCGTAACTAAACTTAAACTGTAAAATATTCCGTAGCCGGTTATTCCGTACATTAAATTCGGCTTCTCGATTCCGAACTACAGTTTGTACCGGGTTACATTTTCCTTTGTCCAGCCCGCAGCCCAGCTGCTTGCCTGCTTCAGCCAGCCCACTGTTACGCCAGCCGTGAGCCAGTCCAGCGTCGCAGCCCAGCGTCGCAGCCCAGCGCCGCAGCCCAGCGTCGCAGCCAGCACTCCAGCCCAGCCCGGAACGCGCCAGCCTGCAGATGCCTACCTTCCTTGCTGAGGGTTGATACGTAACAGCCAAATCTGGCAGTTTTCCTTCCACATAAATGCCGATTTAATAGGGGAAGGAGATCTCGTAACTGCCTAAATTAAACTACGCCAGTGCATCGTCTGATCTTCTGCCATATACGCCGCTCACGTTCAGTCTGCATCCCTCCCTTCTACACGCACGTCCCAACTTCGCCCATTCTGCGTCCTTGTCTACTGCACACGTTTCGGCTGAGCAAAGTGAAGAATCAACCAATTCCGTCCAATTCCGTCCAATTCCGTCCAAATTCGTCCATTCGGTAGGAGCCTATCTACCTTCCTATATTCATCTTCTTCTTGTACCCACCTCAAGGACTCACGTGATTTTTCTGCTGTGCCGGACAACGCCCATCTCGGCCACTACATGACAGCAGTGGGCTGGAAGGATTTCGTCCCGTCACTGTAGTGGTAGAGCCGAGCCAAACTTGACTGTCCTCCTTCTGGATCGTCACACAAAGGAGCCAGAAGAGCATCCGGAACCATACTAACGACGCCTCAGCCAGTAGAGGTGAGTCACAGTTTCTGCATCCCAATTCCTTACCCCTAGAAGTAATATATAACCTTATGTATATACACTATTTACGTAATGCTAGAATGACGAACTGCTGTAGTCGAGTTTGAACTTAGGCTAGGTTGACCTAGGTAGCTGCTGAGCATATAGATCTAAGGAGAGGAATAATGGACTGCTGCATTTTATGAACAAAGGAAAGTCAGTAGCTGCTGTAAATTCGTTTTACTCCCTTCAGCGTTCAGGTTACGAACAGCCATCTTGTCGATCAATTATAAAACGTTTGGATAAAGATCCACCGTTGAATTTTTGATATGTTGTAGACAGATATAGGTAGTTTAGCATATTAAAATTTGGGAAGAAATGAACGGTCGGATTGAAAGTTACAAGCTCCCGAAGTTAGGTAGTTGAGCAGTTTTATTAAACTTAAAAATTTGACTAAGTATAAGAAAGTAGAGTGAGGAACCGACTTTGGGAATTATTATAAAAACATCGGCTGAACAGTTTGGAGAAATTCTTTCTTCTAAGGCTAGATAGAACCTCATAGATGATCTAGTTATTTAATTCTGAAATTTTATAAGCTGTTAAGAATTTTATATTTAGAGCCGAAGTTAAACCTTTTTCGGTTCTTCCGGAAAATAGAAACATAGGAAAAATGTCAATTTCGCACCTAATAAAATTCTAAGAGTTAGGATATATTTTAGAACTTCAAATAGGAGTTTGGACATGAATTTTAGGGTCTTCGAGAAAATCGGAACCAAGGGTAAAATGGTCATTTTACCCTAAAACTAATAATGTAACTAGTACGTCTTAATACTTATTTGATCTTAGAAGTTTTAGACTTCTATCTACGTGAAAGTGTGCTAATACACTTATCGCCTTTAACAGGCAACTGAGTGGGTACAGTTACAGAGCAAGTGGTTAATAAAGAGTCGAGCGTTATAACAAGTAAGTCCTTTGGGCTTACTTAGCTGACTGCTAAATATGAGCATAAATGATGATGGTGGTGTGTGATTGACATGTTAGAGAGATAGGTTGTGATATATAAATACCGACCTGTATTTTGGCCTAAGAGTAACGGGCGGTGGCATTCCGCTCAGTAGCTCGCAGGGCGCTGGGGGTTTCTTTCGGGACTAGTCCACACATGGTTTGTAGTGATGCTACCAAAGGAAGTCAGCTAGACCTACACCAGTTGGATAAGGAACGGAGGCGAGAACTAATAATAGTTTTCGTGCCACAACTTAAATTGAATAATGTGAATCACTTAAATAATAGATAATAATTGGTTGAGTGCCAGCATGATGTTTGTTTATTTTTGTTTCTGTTTGTGTTTGTGCTGTTATCATTTTGCTTATATTTGGTTAGTTAGCTAACGGTTGATATGTTGTTTAGATTTGACACAGGTTAGAGCAGATGCCGAGTGATCCAGATGGTAGTGGTCAGCCGGGGTGTCGTACTTTAGGACGTTTTGCAGTTTTTGCATTTGTGGGTTTTTCAGTTGAACATTGTTTCCTTTCGTACTTTGATATATTACTTTTCCGGCTGTAGTTGATCTGGTCACATTCATGCATTGATAAAAACTATTTTATGATTTTTAGTTTTTCCTTATCTGTGCCTTGTTGTAAGATCATGTTAAGTTGTTGTCAAACTAAGGTCGGGACCCACTGTGCGGTCCTAACCAGTAACTCCCTAAGTTGTAAAATTTGGGGTGTTACAATATGGTTGATCTTGTGAGCGTTTTGAGGCTCGAGGTGGGTTGTATGATCTTGTGGGATTTTGGAGTTTAGGTTTGGCTTATCCTAGTTGCATTGTGAGTTATGATCTTGAGATCCGAGAGTTTAGAAGTCTTAGGACTTCTAGCTTGTGTTGAGTGTGATGTGAGCATGAGAGATTCTAGGATGCGGTCCTAGAATTGAGAGTCAAATGGTCTTGCGTAGATCATTTGTATAGAAGTCTAAGACTTCTATTGTGAGTGGGTTGTTGTTGATATAGTTTTCTTCTTGTGAGCAGGTTATGGGCTTCCTCCCTAAGGAAGCGAGAGTGTTGTGAGTTGAGTGTGGTAACGAGGTAAGTCTCCGGACTTACTTAGCTCGTATTCTTTGTATTAGCATTATTGTGTGTTGGGTGGTGTGTGTTTATTATTTTACTGTTTATAACAACTAAACCGGAAATAGGATTACCGACCTTTATATTATTTGGCCCAAGTGTATGATAACGGGCGGTGACATCACTGCCTGGCTCCCCGTGAGAGCTAGGGGGATCTCGGCGACTGGCCCGTGCTGGTTAGACGGTCGGAGGCATCCGACCGTTCCATTGCCGGAAGAAGGGACCGAGGCGAGTTTCGGAGGATTCTCGTGTCACAAAAGAAGTTGAACTAGAACGGGATATGACTTAATAAATAAAGATAATAAACCGGATTTGCGTGCTTTGAGTATGTTGTGTGACTATGTTGAATTAATTGTGTTTGTGCCTTTCCCTTTAATTCTAATGCTTCGAATATTAGCTAACGGTTTTATACCGATTGTTGTAGATTGCCTTGCAGGTTAGGAAAGCGGCCGAGAGATCCGGAAGAGTGGGCAGCCGGGGTTCCGTACATTTTAGGAGTGGGTTTTGGTTGGAGTCGGGTTGTGTTTTATTCTTCGTTTATTATGTTGGTATGCCGTGTGTATGGCGTTTTGATCTTTGGTGTTGATTATCGGCTGAAGTCTTTTGTTGTTTTCCTTCGGGTTTCTTATCATTTGCATTAAAAGGAATTTTGGTTTTGCCTTTATTTGTGCCATGTTGAAAGATCCGGTGAAATTGTTGTCAGGCTAAGGGTCGGGACCCATTGTGAGGTCCCAACCCGTAGCATCCCGAGTCCCGCGGATTCGGGGTGTTACATTTTTCACTTGTATGAAATTGTAAATTGTGATGAAAATGATGTTTAGGACCTTTAGGTATATTTCTAATTTTTTTTTTGACCACATACCACTGTTATATAATATATTGAAAGATGAAAAAATGCGTGATTGAAACTGTTAACTGTCTTTGTTGGTTTAGATCATCGAGATGGCTCAAGAAGGTAGGACTTATCCTCTGGTGTTCAAAAGAAGAAAATTAGACAAAGGAGAGATGCATTAACCAAACAGATTGGTCCTATTACCAAGTTCTACAACAAAAAGAGTAACCAATCACAAACTTCAAATGATACAGTTGTACTAGAAGCAAACACATACATGGATTCTAGTGAACATTATGAACATGGTAAATCTGAGAAAGAAGAAATTCCGGTAGTGAACGAAGAAGAAGAAGAAGAAGAAGAAGAAGAAGAAGAAGAAGAAATTGTTGTTGAAGTTAGTGGTGATCTTGTAGAACACATTCCTATGCTGGATGAGGAAGAAGAAAATTTTGCTGGATTTGATCAAAGCAGAGATTTCAATGGAGGATACAATTTTTCATTTGATGTTGATGATCCTGGGAATTGGGATGAGATTAAATAGAACATTAGAGACTTTTTGGTTTAAATAGGTCCTAAAAGAGAGAATGATATGGTCTTTCCAATTGATGACTCGGAAAGACATTTTAGTTCAAGACACTACTTTTGTATCTATCCTAATGGTGAAAAGAATAACAGGAGGTGGTTAGTTTACTCAGTTTCTTTGAACAAGGTGTTTTGCTTTTGTTGTAAATTGTTCAAACAAGACCACAACAAGACTTTGTTGGACCATTTAGCTGATGGAGGATTGAACGACTGGAAAAATGTAAGTGCAAGGCTTGCAACTCATGAAAGAAATGTTCAACACATTAGTTGATTTACTAGTTGGATTGAATTAGAAAAAAGGTTGAAACAAGAGTCGACAATTGATCAAGCGTTGGAGGAAAAGATAAAGAAGGAAAAGGAGCATTGGAGTCAAGTGTTCTTCAAGATCGTGACTGTTGTGAAAAGACTTGCGAAAAATAAAATAGCATTTCGTGGGGATAAGGAGAAATTGTATGAGGAGAATAATGACATTTTCTTACAAGTAATGGAGATGATTGCTGAATTTGATCCGGTGATGCAAGCACATGCTCGGCGTATTTTAAAAAAAAGAAACTCACTACCATTATTCGAGTCACAAGATTCAGAATGAAGTGATACAGTTACTAGCACATGATGTGATGACATCGATCATTGCAACAATTAAAGAGGCAAAATATTTTTCAATGATACTTGATTGTAATCAAGATGCAAGTCATGAGAAACAAATGTCCTTTATAGCTCGTTGTGCTGATGTTACAGCAAGTCGGATTGTTGTATAAGAAATCTTTTTGGGATTTCTAAAAGTGAATGACACCTCAGGACTTGGGTTGTTTAACGAGCTTACTTAGGCATTAGACTCTCTCACACTTGATGTTGATGACATACGAGGCCAAGGTTGTGATAACGGAGCAAATATGAGAGGTAAACACAAAGGTGTGCAAAAAAGACTTCTTGAGGTAAATCCTAGAGCTTTGTATACGCCTTGTGGTTGTCATAGTTTGAATCTTACAATTTGTGATATGGCTAATTGTACCCCTATAGCTGATTATTTTTTTGGGGTGGTACAACGGATATATTCGTTCTTTTCATCTTCTACTAAGCGATGGACAATTTTTAGGGATCATGTAGATGGTCTTACTCTTAAGCCACTGTCTGGAACAATATGGGAGAGTCGTGTAGAAAGCGTGAAGGCATTTAGATACCAAACTCGTAAAATAAGAGATGCCCTAGCTTACTTGGCCAACCATGGTGATGATTCCAAAACAAGGAGTGAAGTTGAGTGCATGGCTACATATGAAATGGAGAATTTTGAGTTCTTGTTCGGTATGGTTATTTGGTATGATCTCTTGTTTGCCATCAATGTTGTCAGTAAGATTTTACAAACTGAAGATATGCATATTGATGTTGCTATTGGGGAATTGGAAAATCTAATTTCTTTTATGCAAAGTTATAGAGAAACGGGATTTGATGAGGCGTTGATCATAGCAAAAGGCATCGCAACTGAGATGAACATTGAAGCAATATTCCGTGAAAAGAGAAACATTAGGAAAAAGAGGCACTTTGATGATAGAGATAATGAAGAAGAAGCAACACAATCAGCTTTAGAGTCATTTAAGGTTGATTACTTTATTTATATAATTGACCAAGCTCTTACCTCACTTCAACGTAGGTTTGAACAATTCAAGAAATATGAGGAAGATTTTGGATTTTTATTTAAGGTCGAGAAGCTGAGGCCTGCAAATGATGAATGTTTGATGAAGTATTGTATAAATCTTGAAGATTTGTTGAAATGTGGTGAGGTTTCCAACATTAATGGAAGTGATTTGTTTACCGAGTTGCGATACATGAGAGGAGCTATACCAAATGAAGCAAAAACGGCCGTTGACGTAATGAATTACTTGAAGAAATTGGATGGGTGTTATCCAAATGCTTGGATTGCTTACAAAATTTTGCTAACCATACACCTATCACTGTTGCTTCAGCTGAGAGAAGCTTCTCAAAATTAATATTGATAAAGTCTTATCATCGATCAACAATGTCAGAAGATAAATTGAGTAATTTAGCGATGTTATCTATTGAAAATGACTTGGTTGCAAAGCTAGACTATGCAAGCTTAATAGAAACTTTTGCATCCAAGAATGCAAGAAGGGTGATTTTTCAGTAACACGATACATATATTTGTGATTTTAACATTTTTGTTTAGTTATTGTAGTATTTTGTTTGCATGGATTTATGATTGCTATATAATTATGTACTAGTAGTTTATGTTGTTTAACCTACTTATACTATTTTACATTTATACAAGATTTTTTTATATAAATATTCTCTTACAAAAAGGCCCCTATTTTCACTTCGCCTATAGCCTTAAAATTCTCAGGGCCGGCTGTGATGAGCGAGTAACTAACGTGCTAAGTCCACATATTGTTAATGTTTGTCCTTTACTCCACATATTTTTTTGTTTTTGTTATTAAAATATTATTGAATATAAATGTCAGGCTTGCGTTCAATAATCAGGGAAGGGAGTCGTTGTTCCGATGAACAAGATTCGAGTCAAAATCCGGTAAGTTATCGTTTTTTTCCTCAAAATTTTGGGCTTCGGTTTGAAAGTTTGGACTTATTATGATATTATTTGACATTTTAAACTTGTTGCACTTAGCTAGATGTATTTTATTTTATTCCTTATATTTTGGACTTATGTTTGAAATTTTGGACATATTATGATATTATTTGACATTTTAAACTTAGTTGGACTTAGGTAGATATATTTTATTTTTTACTAATATTTTGGACTTAGGTTTCAAATTTAGACTTATGATATTATTTGACGTTTTAAACTTTGTTGGGCTTTAGCTATATATATATATATATATATATATATATCCTAATATTTTGACTTAGGTTTAAAAATTTTGGACTTATGATGATGTTATTTGACATTTTAAACCCCCCCTTCCCCCCAATATTATTATGATATTATTTGACATTTTAAACTTAGGTGAAGCCATTGAGATAAAATAGTGTTTTTCTAGTGTTTATGTGAGTGTTTGTGTTTTTCATATTGTATGTGTTTTAAAAAACTAAATACTAGTGTTTTTGACCATGACAAGCAAGGATCAAATTAAAAGCTAAGGAATAATTTTGTCTTTTTGGACCCAAAACACTAGTGTTTTTTAATGCAAACCGAAATTTTTAACGATATTTCCAAAACACACCATAAAACACCAAACACTAGTGTTTTTGACCATGATAAGTACTGGTTAAATTAAAAAAAACATAAACACGACAAAACACTAGTGTTTTAAATAATAAAATACAATCTTGAACAATTGAAAAACACTAGTTAAACAATTGAAAAAGTTGAAGCATCCCAATTTAAAGATGCTTCATCAAACATCCCAAAGCATCTAAAAAATGTACAATATATGTTCTGATATTTTCTGTAGTTAGTTTACATATTATTTTGTTAATTTGGTAGTTATGTTTTTATGCACTTTGTTACTTGTACATGTTTAAACTAATAAAACATAATGTTTGAACTAATAGTATACAATATTCAAATTAATGATACCCAAAATTTGAGCTAATGTTATAAAAGTTCATAATTAGTTTAATTCGTACAAAAGCATATACTATCAAGGTAAATGTTCAGGTACGGCCCTTTTATTGCGGTACGGTCGTACGGCCGACCGTACGGGCGACACGTGTCCCGAAAAAAAAAAAAATTCTTTTTTTTCCGGAAACTAATGAAAATTTATTTGAACTACCATGTTATAATTTATGCACTATTATCCTATAAACTTTGAACTATTCCCATATAATCCATGAACTATTACTTTTTAATATAATCCATGAACTATTCTATTATAATTCATGAACTATCCCATAATAAGTTTTGAACTATTACTTTCACTCCTTTATAAATTTT
>BSUD01000004.1:139461821-139484831 GCA_033239045.1 Fagopyrum esculentum
CATGAACTATTCTATTATAATTCATGAACTATCCCATAATAAGTTTTGAACTATTACTTTCACTCCTTTATAAATTTTGCACTATGAACTATTCTATTATAATTCATGAACTATCCTTTTAGAAGTTATGAACTATTACTTAATAAGTTTTGAACTATTACTTTCAATCCTTTATAAATTTTACACTATGAACTATTCTATTATAATTCATGAACTATCCTTTTATAAGTTATGAACTATTCCATAATAAGTTTTGAACTATTACTTTTACTCGTTTTAAAAAAAAAAAAAAACTCGTTCAGAAATTATTTTTTTTTTTTCCGGGACACGTGTCGGCCGTACAGACGGCCGCACGGCCGTACCGGAATAATGGGCCTTACTTGAACACTTCCCATACTATCAATTATGATATTTTCTATAATTATTTCACGTATTATTTTGTGATTTTGTAGTTATATTTTTACGTACTTTGTTACTTGTACATGTTTGAACTCATAATACACAATGTTTGAACTAGTTAGTACACAATATTCAAATTAATAATACCCAAATTTTGAATTGATATTATAAAAGTTTATATTTTTATAGGTACAAGCACTGATTAAATTAAAAAAAATATAAACACGACAAAATACTAGTGTTTGAACTAATAAAATACAATTTTAAACAATTGAAAAACACTAGTTAAACAATTGAAAAAGTTGAAGCATCCCAAATTAAAGATGCTTCATCAAACATCCCAAAGCATCTAAAAAATGTACACTATATGTTCTGATATTTTCTATAGTTAGTTCACATACTATTTTGTTAATTTGGTAGTTATGTTTTTATGCACTTTGTTACTTGTACATGTATAAACTAATAAAACACAATGTTTGAACAAATAGTACACAATATTCAAATTAATGATACCCAAATTTTGAGCTAATATTATAAAAGTTCATAATTAGTTAAATTCGTTCAAAATCATATACTATCAATTATGATATTTTCTATAATTATTTCACGTATTATTTTGTGATTTTGTAGTTATATTTTTACGCACTTTGTTACTAATACATGTTTGAACTAATAATACACAATGTTTGAACTAATAGTACACAATATTTAAATTAATAATACCCAAGTTTTGAACTGGTATTATAAAAAGTTTATATTTTTATAGGTATGGTTACTAAAATAGAGTGTTTTATTAGTTCAAACATTTTATATTATTAGTTCATGCATTATTTAAAATTTATTTGATTTCATAAAAAAAGTATAAATTATTAGTATAATATAATCAAAACTAACTCAACAAATAATTTGAACGAAGGCTACAAAAGTATGGACCATTTAAACAAACAATTTGAACTAAGAGAATAAAGGGGAAAAATTTGGAATAAAAAATTTAAAACTTTTAAACTATTAATTCAAAAATGTTTGAACAAAAATGTATAAAAAATATAAACGGAAAATTGTTAAAGAATAAGAACTACTAGAACAAACAATTTCAACTAATTGAACGATAATATGAAGTATTAAAAGAAACATACCAGAAGAAAGGAGAAAAAAGTTAGAATAAAAAAGTTTAAAAGTTTTATACTATTAAATTAAAAATATTTAGACGAAAATATATAAAAATTTTGAACGAAAAAAGGGTTAGAAAAAAGAACTACTAGAACAAACAATTTTGAACTAATTGAACACAAATAAAAATATGAATCATTAGAATAAATAGTTTGAACTAACAAAACAAAACAAATTCTCACTATACCTTTTAAAAATTACAAAATAGCCACCGCGAAAAGGACAAAAATGTCACTTGAACTTCATATAATTACAAAAAGTCACCGCCCAAAAAATCATTAAATGACGTGAACTAATGTGAGCCGTTGGATCAAGTGCATCAACGGTGAAAAATATTTCGTAGCTCCGTACCGGTAGTTTTACTCTGTACCTGAACCAATTCCAATTTTATTTATTTTTTTAAAATTTAAAAATCAAATAATTTTTTAATCAAAAAATAAAAGATTAAAAAAATTACACTTTTTATTTATTTCATAACTAGGTCGCTCTGTCCTCTCTACTATTCATCAGAGGAAACCCCTCTTTACTATTCATCAGAGGGACCCCGAATGAGAAAAACTCTCTCTACTATTCATTAGAGGAAACCCCTCTTTCCTTAATCAAATCAGGGAGATGCAAGCGAAGTGTGTGAGCTTTCTCTGCAACTAAAACTCCTCCCATGGTTGTCCAACAAAAATCACACCCCAACAATCATTTCCAGCTAAACAAAACTCTTTACTGTACGAAAAAGGGTTCCAAACCCTAGCCGCCGCAACCGGAAACAAAAGCAAAGCCTAGCCGATGTAGGACGCAAGCACGGCGGCCAACATTGGAGGCCCTCCTCCTTCGATAAAGCCCTCTTCAAGAGAAACCAACAATGGAGGCCTTTTCTGTGCAATTTTGGTCCTAACTCTTTTCAAAAAGCTTTATGAAGTTCTTATTTCATGCTTCTGAATTCAAAACAAGCATACGCTCCCCAAGCGCTCCAAAAGACCCATCTCCTTCCCGAAACCTAAATCGGAAACAATCTCCTTCCCGAAACCTAAATCGGAAACAAAACAAACGCGGGTTGAAAATATGTTGGTAGTTTCAGCCTCAACCCCTCAACAAACACAATGCTCGCCTTCACAATCTTCTAGTTAATGACTTAACCCGCCGCTCCTCCTCTTTCATCCAGCGAGATCTTGGTTACCATCTTTGCTGGGAAAAACCGCAACCATACAATCGAAAAATGTGTTTTTGCATCACCACCTGAGTTGACAAGATCTTGGGTAAACCCCTACGAACAGGACCTGAGGAGGCTCTTCCTCTTTCATCCAGCGAGATGTTGGGTAAACCCCTACTAACAGGACACATCTGGCATCACTTGGTTGTTGCGCGCGGGCAGCCACCATTGCTTCGATGTGCTTTTTCCTCATTCAGCGGCATTGGCTAGGGTTTCCCACCGGAGACATCCGACATCTCCCACCTAAGCTAAATTTGGGCCTTTTGGCCCATTTGACATTGTGGCTTATTTCAATAAGTTGAATATGTTATTGAAAAAAATTTATTATTATAATAATAAAAGTAATATTATTAACAATTATCAAGAAAATTTTAGATTTCAAATCCTGACTTATTTCGTCCCAAAGACTTTCGTGCGGCCTAACGGCGATGATCTCGGCTTAACGGCCCCAAAAACACCAAGATGAAAAAAAAAAAAAAAGAAGTCGATCTGATCCTGGTCTAAAGGTTTCATAAACATAAAAAATGTTGTTATGATAAAAATTAAAGTCAATTAAGTTTTGACCAATTTCTTTGTTGTTCGAGGCAATATTTGATATTTTTATACAAAATTAAAATAAAGATCGATCATATGCAGATCAATCAATCCCAACAACATAAATCAACCCTTTATAAACAATCTTCTTCCTACAAATCACCTTCCTCTTACCCATCAAGTTCTACACCTTTATTCATCAAGATAACCGTGTTCAGTAATCTCGTCTTCTGAGGTTTGATGCGGTCATTTGCTGGCGGTTTCGTGCGTTTGTCGAGAAGGGGGCGTGGATTTGTGATCGACTCCTGACGGCTCTGTTGCAGTCCAAATCTGAGGTGTCCACAGTTGTTCCCCAGGCTTCCCCTGTGTACTTCCTTCGAAGATGAACATTTACGCTCGTTGCCTACTGCTGACTGGATCATCCTGCTTTCCCTTGAAGACTTTTTGCTTTCGGTTTTATTTTGATGTATTTTTGTGTATTTCTTTTCTCCTTTATCTGTGTCCTTCACGACGGTTTGACCGTCTGCCGATTTTTTCGGCCTTTCGACCCACTAGACGGCGCGCCGTCTAATGATTTCGAACCGCTTTCCATTTAAAAAAAAAAAAAAAAAAAAAAAAAAAAAAATCTAGGTCGCTCTGTCAAATTCTTTCCGTAAAATCACCAAATTTAAGGATGTCATAGTGTAAATTTTGCTAGTACACGCGCCTTGTAGGTCCGCTTGCAAATGTAAGGTTCGGCATTTCAGCTAGCGATAAACCCCTTCAGGAGTGACCGCTCTGCCGGCGAAAGCTAAAATCAATGGCGTTATCAGCTTCTTCATCGCCATTAACGTCTTCCAAACTCGCCCTCCTTGTTCGACCACCATCAACAACAATCAAGGCAACTACGCATTTATCCCCATTCGTTCTTCCGCTCTCTTCCAATCTCTCCTCTTCCGTCTTTCCCTCTAGTCTGTCTCTGCCCCTCCATGGCCGGCCAATCTTCTCCGTCAAGGTTAGATCCAATGAACAGAGTGGTTCTGTGAGGCCACAGAGAGAAGAAGAGGTGGAAGTGGAGGAAGAGCTGCCGTGGATACAAGAGAAGGCGTTGGATTTGGTGGAATTTACAGGCTCTGTAACTCAAGCGATTCCGGGGCCTAGGGTTGGCCGGAGCTCCTTGCCTTGGATTCTTGCTGTTCCTATCGCCTATCTCGGTATCACTTTCGTGATTGCGTTTGTCAGGACGGTGAAGAAGTTCAATTCGCCTAAACAGCAACGCCGTAAATTGGTATGCTTCAACTCCCTAAAATTGTTCAATTATTGATGCTTTCTGCATTGTTGGACAATCGTTTAATCAACTGCGCTCATGCTAAATTTGGCGATGCCTCCTTGGAACAATCAGAAACTCTTAACACATTTCAGCAGCACTTAACAAATCAGCAATCAAACAGATAGCATGTGAAAACTGATCTGTTTGAGCATTCTCCAACAACCTTAATACACCAGAACTAGTCCACAAAGGCCAAGCCAATAAAACTGAAAATTGCATGCTTTTTACAAAGAGCACACATAAAATGTACTCAAAATTTATCAGCATCAAGCCCAGTAAACGAAGACCCTACCAAGCTGATCTTCTACACCGAGCATCTTCATCAATTCAATTAGAAATTCCGAAACCGGGCTAGAATTTGGTAATATTATAAGCAAACAAGAAGGCCTATCTTTCGGCATCCAATCTGACTCACCTAGTGTACCTTATGTCCATCCCCAGCCCTCCAATAATGACTATCACTTAACAAGGATTTGGATGGGTGAAAGTTGTATTAGACTATTAGAGAGGAATGTAGTTGTACAAAATTGTTGAATAACTTTTCCTCTTCAGATCAAATTATTTTTCTAACATTATTTAATGATAGACAAATGTTCTGCTTGGCTTAGAGTGATTGCCTATCTGCAATTACGTTCAAAGTAGCTTTAGTTGTGCGTCCATGATTCTGCTGAGCTGTCAGCTCTCTATCCGTGTAAAAATCTATTAATCTATTCTAGTACCTCTTCCTCTCTTCTTGCTTCAGAAAATTGCTTACTGATTCTTGACATGTTGAGTATTAACAAGTGAACATTATTTTTTCAGGTCAACAAAAATGCCATGCTGTGCAAATCAATAGATGAGTTGTTTCAGAAAGGTCGGGATGAAGTGCAGCCTTCAGCAGTGCAAGGTTTGATGCAAAAGGTGGGAAGGGGTCCTATTAACAATAGATTGCTTAGTTTGAGAGGTCTAGAATTCTGATTTATTGTTGTTACACAACGGATGTTCAACTTCCATTACGTAGGTAAAGTTTTTATAGGATAAGTTTCGTTTGACTACCCATTATAACTGCCAATTTGCATAAACTACGCTTAATTTTTTTGAATTTTAATTTAAATGACATTTCATTTACTAGCCAACTCCTTGTGTAAAATGATTGGTTTATCATTTTACACAAGGATGCTTAAATGACATTTAATTTAAATAGGATGCTTAAATGAAAAATCTAAAATTAAGGTTAGCTGTGTCTAAGTTGTTCTATATGAAGGTTGGTTAAATGAGATTTATGTTATCCTGAAAAGTTTCTATAGTTACTACGATTTTACATCAAACAAACTAACTTCAACCTACTTGTAGTAGATTAAGTTGGCTTTGAGCGTGAGATTGTGTTTTGGTTCTCTGTTAATGGACTTGGAGGTTTCTAGGTGAGAGACTCACTTTCCTTGTATCTAGAAACCCATATTGCTACACACACATTGACACATACCTTTTTGCAAAAAAGTAAAAGAAATAAACTTCAAATACCAGTGGGACAAATATATTAGTATTATACGGTGATGAAAAATAAAGTGATTATCTACTGCATTTTGCCTGAGTAGAAGTGATGCCAACATTTAGTTTCTGTTGGTGGCTTATGGCTAGAACAGAAGTGAGAATATCGTCCTTCTGATGTTACTGAAGGGAAACAGATTACCTCTTGAGAGACTGATTCTTTCTGGGTTAATTATCTCAACAGTTCCAAATTGGTTCCCCTTCTTTCTGCTATTGGTTGACGGTTGAAGTTGCTGAATGGGCTGTAATTCATGCAGAATATAGTTTATTGCAGTCTTTGCCTATTTCTCTGAATTGCAATAAATGTTTTAATTGCATTCAAACTCTTCCAGACAGGTTCTAGCTAAGAGAACTAATACATCTTAGGTTGAGAAAGAGAACTAATACATGCTATGTTGAAATAGATTTTGTAAGCAACTTTGACCTTTAGGGCTGGTTAGTGTATCCGACATGCTAATGTAATGTCCTACATCCTGAATTGTATGTTATCTTTTTATACTTATTCCAACTGGCTGATATGACATCTTAGCTAGAGAACTAATACATGGTATGTTGGAAAATATTTTTAGAAGCAAATTTGACCTTTAGGTTAGTTAGGCTGACATACAACATCCTGAATTGTATGTCATCTTCTTACACCCACCCTCTTATTCTAACTGGCTCTCCAGTTTTTTAGCATGAAGGTTTTAACTGTATTTGAACTCTTCCAGACAGGTTTTAGCATAGATGATATTCTGCGGAAGTACATTCGATATACATTGAATGAGAAGCCCTTCAACCCTGATACAGTCGCGGACTTGATCCAGCTAAGAAAATCTTCTGAATTAGAGGACTCCCAGATTGCTGAGATTCTAAACGAAATCTCACGACGAATTGTGAACGACAAAGGTTTTGAATTCTTTTCCATTTCATTAAATTGATAAGTTCTATTTCAAGAATGCGACACTGTGTGATGTAAAAACTTCCTTTATTTTTTCCAATTATCACAATGCTTGTTGATAGGTGGATATCATCTTAGGACTAGTTGAAAGACATGATTTCTGGACTGAGGTAAATCTGGTGGACAATGACATGTAGGTTAAAGTGCTTCTGATTGTGTCAATGAACCAAAATTTTCTTACCTTATATGACATGAATTTGAGGAATTAAACCCGAACATTCGTGGCTGAGGCATTTCTATCATGCTGAGGAATGCCTAATAGGAGAATGTCAACATGATTTTGTCGTTGACTTGTTTCCTTAATATGTTGGAAAATTTTCAAGATGTATGGAATACCACCACACTATACCTTGCAATGCTAGGACGTGAATTAAACTTGTGATTCTGCTTTGGACATTAATATGTAAGGAGTGAGTCTATGGACACGATTCCTTAATATGTAAGAGGTTTTGTCGGCCATATTGTTTAGTTACATATTCATTTAGGAGTGAGTCTATCAATTCTTGAGCCTTTATTAATCTTTTGATAACTGTAGACCAATTTTTCCTTGCAACTTTCAAGGTTGGTCTCTAAATTATCATTACTTCTCATCTGATGAGAGTATAATTTACATTGTTAATTAATCCTCGAGCCCTTTCCCAATACCTTCACTCGTTAGGTCTGGAGGCTTTTCCTCACCCTGGGAATGGGATACCCCTCCTATCCTGAACTTTTCTCAACCTCCAACAATAAATCCGGACTTCTTTGTTGACTCTAGGATCAGTCCGTACTGCTGCAGAAAGCATGACTGTGACTAAACAGGCCTGATGAAGAGAGACAATTTAAATCTACACAAAAAAACTTAACGCCATATTCAACTTGGCATAGTATAGCTGATATGTTATGCTTTTTTTTATTCAGACAGGTTACTGTCATTTCCTTCTAGAAGTGTAATTCAGTGTTTTGTTTGCTGGTGCTGTATGACTTGTTGACATGCAATTTACATAGATGTTTCACTTTTTGAACATGCTTTTAGAAGGCTCTTTCTGTTTACCTTCTTTTGCATTGACAATAAGAGGCATGTTGAATGATGAAAAGATTTCCGTCATCTAAACTGTCAAATGTCAATAGCATAGAATTAAGGGAACTATTTTATTTGTTAGATTAGGTAGCACTGCCCTTTTCACCAGAAGGTGTACTGATGATTTCAAGGGAATTCTTATACTGTAATTGGACGTGAAAGTATTTGTACGTACTATATAGTATTTGTTTGCTGACACCAGTTGTTTAGTTGTGAACCTTACTTCTTTTTCTGCATTATTTCTCTTTACCATCCAATCGTAGTCCTTTGAGATGTTTCTGCCATGATAAGCAAAATTTGCACTATTTGAAATGTCACTTCTTTCCGTTTCCAGGCCCAGTTGTAATGGATGCTTCAGGCTATTCTGAAAAAGGTTTCAAGAGGAAGCTTGCTGTCCAAGCGCTGTTTAGCAAAGTTCTTTATTTGTCTGAGGTTAGTAATTCCTCTCAAACACAGATGATTTTGATGCTTGTCTTACAACCTAAAGTTTGAAGTACATCATCTGTGGGAAATAGATAGATTTTTGTCTGCTTTTAGTGGACGTTAGTATTTGGTTTAATTTCTAATGTGGATTTTTGGAAAGATTGCGGTTTTAAGCTTCTTTGTCTTATGTTGGTGTAACACAAGCTAGGATTTCAATGTCCAATCCCAAGCTTAGCCAAATGGCATGCTTTACCAACACAGTCGACTGATATTTTATTTGTTTGATCTTGGACCAGCTACCGGAGTTCTGTTCAAGAGATAGCTCTTTGATAGTCAAGGAAATATTTGGTGTTACTGAGTAGGCCTCTTCCTAGCCTCTTTTTCCGTAGTCATTTACTGGCGCTTAGAGTTTGTTAAATCTTTCGGTTGCTTTTGTTTTTTCAGTGAAGATGCAGAGAAGGTGAGGATTTATACACTATCAGAAGCTGGAGACGTGGATTTTCTCGAGAAGATGGTCAAGGGGGACGACGTTGAAGATTCCGGGGAATCCTCAACCATCTCCTCCTAACGTCGTAACAATGCGAATGAATAAGTGATGGGTTAGCCATTTGAGAATTTTGTACTGTTAGTCTGGCTAGTTTAAAGCTATCATTCGAATGCCGGCTTAGACTTTCAAACAGTGGCAGTGGAACTGGAGATAGTAATGGCGAGTGAAGAAGGTTTAATATCTAAAGTTGCATAGCCTGTACATATATGATCTAATTCTCACTACTCTTGGTAAGGGTCGAAAAGCTTTCAGAAGTGTGTAATGGCGCCTATGGACGAGGTGCAATAGCAGCGAGTACATGCAATCATCACAAGTGATATCATGAACTCAAAATAACTAGTCGTGGTATCATGAACTCAAAGCAAGTCGTATCCACTTTGGATAGAAGTCGGACCATAAGGTCCAATAGGCCATAACCACTGGATGGTGAGATAAACGGTTCAGTTTATAAAGCATGCTAACCAACAAGTACACCTTATACTACTACTTTAAGATGTATAAGTTACCTAGGTTGAGAAAAGAACTCGAACTCAAGGAGTTGTCTTTCTTATTATTCGGCCGTCGTGCCTCCTCCCTTGTCTTACTAGCAACAGGTGCTATCAGTCGGAGTGCTATTAGGGAAACTCCTTCCCTGCCGGTTTGCTTGCCTTCATTTTTGTGCTATGGCCGCAAACCGATAAGCCCTTGCAATCAACGAAAAGCGGCAGCGGTCGGAGTACTCTTAGGAGCCCTCCTTCCTTAACTAAAGGGCAACTCAACTTCTCAAGGCTATTACCCTATGTCCTTAAAGTCAACATTAACGAAAGGGTAGCAAACCGATGCGAATTGTGCGCCTAATCGGTCGGAGTACTCTTAGGAGTCCTCCTCCCTTACGGTTCAAATCACATAAATGACCATTGAACCTCCAAGTGACACCTACCGACAAAAAGGTAGGGGTTAGAAGGGGCGTAATACTCACATACCTCGCGAGCACCTCCCTCTTCCATACGGCAATGATTGCCCCAATAAATCTGCTAAATGCAGAAGTTGGGTACATTAAGCGCTTAAGACGGGAGGTAGTGGGCCCCTAAAACACCTAAGTTGTTGTTGCACGCTATACTAAACTCGACGTTGGCTCCATAAGGTAGGACTAGAGTATATAGCACCTCTAATGTTGCTAAAGAGTATGGTGGGTAGGTCGGACTTCCCCTTTAGCACTCCTCCAACTTCAACATACTCTTACTGGGTTTGCTTTCCCACACTTTTATGTACTACGGATGCAAATCCACAACACAACTTCTTTTTCTTCTTCTTTCTACGTGTTTGATTGTATGTTTTCCCTTGCGATTGAGTCGATCACTCAACTGCGTATCTATTTCTCTGTTTATTTTATGTTGTTTTGACTCCTTTGTTTCTATCTTGATAGAGTCGATCCTTGCTAATTATCGTCTCGATTGTTATTTTGCTATCTTTTCTCCATTCTGACTATATAATTAATTTCAAAAATCAAATTGCTAGTACTTCCCACATTCCCTCTTAATTCTATACAACGATGCAGTCTTGTAGTTTATTTGTTAGGTTCGAGGCACACATTACATGCCTTATTAGAAGGTCGTGAAAAAAAAAAATCCGACTAAAGAAAGACTTGAACAACAACAAATCGTAGTCCCAATGTGATGTGTTTTTTTGTAAGCATTACCTCGAAGATCTTCGCCATCTTTTGCTAAAACAAGCATTCATTGAGTTTTTTTTCATGATTCTACAAGTATTATCAACCAAGCCATGTGGAACAACAAGCTGGCATAAACATTATAATAACAAAAACTTGAACCTAATACCATAAGCACCTTGTTTCTTATATGGTGGATTTCCTAATTTTTTTAAAAAACCAATCAATATTCAGCGAGCAAAACTACCATAAGGACAATAAAATCAAGGATTTTGTTAAATAGTTTGGCTAAATGCAAAAAAAAGTTGATTGTCACAATACATACAAAGTAAATCCAAAAACAAGGAAAAAGAAGAATATTATTTGATCAAAACCAACACTTCTTTGTTCAACTCAATTTTGATGATTTCAAGTTATATATTTGGATTCAACATCCGAGAATATTTGACTATGAGTCTATGACCACAATAAAAAGACTTTGGAAAAATCTCACAAAGATACGAGATAGGTTATCATTTGAAAAATTGCATCGGGTGATAATCCCCTTGTCAAACGTAGATTCTTAAAGATACAATCGAATTTCTTATCTTGTCATTTGAAAAATTACTTATCAAACATATTTTTTTAGAAAATCAACATTGTGGTAGATGGGTCACGGTTAGTCATCCAACTCTTGTCATCCATGGGGATATTCTTCAAAGTGTTCATGAAAAATGATGCTCTTCACCACCGGTTCACAGGATATCTACATCTTGACGACTTTCTCGGTTGTTTGCTTCTACAACCACTCGGGCCACTGGACATTTCAAGCACCCGATACATTTTAGATTTTAATGAAGGCAAACACGGGACATTTTATGGGTGTGTAGCACTGAACCCACCTTGAATTGAGCATTTCGAGGAATTTGTTGGATACCACCCCTCTCGGTGCTCTTCTTGGTATCTTATATACATAAATCTCAAGATTTGACTACACATTTGTTGAACACACTCCTCTCACCGCTCTTTTGGGTATTTTTATGCATAAAAATCCACAATTGACTAACATGAGATCATCACTTCAACTTTTAATGCAATTAAGCTATGCTCGGCTCGCGAGACACCAAGCTCTTTCTCGTTTTGCTCATTTAATCCGAGTCAAATTTGAACTCGTTTTCCCGCACTTACACAAATCATCTATAATTAAGGGCATTTTAGTGAAATACATTTCTTAATGAGCTACTCGGTTGTTCAATATAGCTCAGGTTCAACTCAAGCTCTAGATTCACTCATACTCGACTTGCTTTTTAGTTTGAGCGAGCCTGATCCGATCTTTTGTTGAGCCGAGCACGAGCCAAATTGAAGTAACTAAGCTCACATAACCCTAGTTAAAGAAGGCGACTTTGTGGCACAAACACAAGACAAAAACAGCAGATGAAAAAACTCATGTACTTCAGAGATTATTGAGCTCTTTAATGGTACAAATTTACTGTAATTTGAGACATTAAAACACTGACTTGTCATAATTTTATTCACTGCAAAAGACGACCTTATCAACCTTCCAACTCTTTTATTTCTCTCTCCCTCTACCAAGAACAATGAACCTGATTACTTGCCACAATTTGGTAACTATCCTAGTGCTGTAGTTAGTAAAAGATCTAGTAAATGTTCTACAACTGGAATGATAAATTAAGGGCGTGATGTAATGTTACCAAATGAAAACACCAAGTCACCACCAAGCACTTGAAATCAAATCACAATTTGGGAAGAGAACTTCAACCAAACTCGAACCCAGCTGCTGTCCAAGGGAGTAGTTTCCAAACCAGCGGGAATCAACAATCTGTAATAAAAATGGTTGTTAGAGCATTACTCAAACCCTAAAAATTGATATGAAAATGTGAGTTTCATAAGATTGCATGAAAGCGTACCAGTTACGGGTTGAGCCTACAGAAGCCATGGAAACAAAATTCTATTTTTCAGCTTTTGTCTTGTGTCCCGTTCGAGTTCAGAAAAAAACAGAAAGTAATTTCTTTGAAGTTGGCCCTGCACAAATGACTGTAAATAGTTGAGTGAAGATAATAATAATTATAATAATACGTACATAATGCACATCAGCATTGTTCATTTGTTTGCACTTTGAATTCATACCTACAAGGTGATCAACGCAGTTCATCGTGATATTCATAGTCATCTTCGTCACTGAAAATTGCACTATATAATGCATATGGGTTGTCTAGCAACTCGGACAAAGAAAGACGCCCATCCTTATTTGCATCCGTCTAGAAAGGCAAAGTTTAAACAGTCAATTACTCTAGCAAGAGGAAATCATTGCACACTCACTTGCACTGAAGACTCCCGACCAAGAAAAAATGACAGCATGAAGCAGATGGAATCTTCAAGAAATACCTTAATAGAGCTATGTACATTCAACAATACATTATTGAAATTTTATGATACACCAAAGTGATATGGAAAAGTATAGCCCCATAATAAAATAAAACACTAACCCTCGTTTGGTTGCATTTCTGAAAACGGAATGAACACAAATCTAGTCTATATATATATATATATATATATATAATATTCTTGTTCATGAAAATTTTTGGAAATCCTTCCACGGAACATAAAGTAGTTTAGAATTTGATTAATTTTGATATCCAACAGGAAACAAAATGGGGGAAAGGAAAAACATTTTCATTATAAATGAGAAAGTAATTAGTTTTATGAATGAAAAATGACATTTATGTGGACTAAATTTGTTTCCATTCCGTTATGTTTCTGAGATGAAGTAAAAAAAATTAGTTAAAAGACCCATACTTGGTGACATTCCCATAAACTTCATAATTTTATTAAAAATAAGATTGATTGTAAAAAAAATTAATTTTAAAGCATAAAATGGAGATCTTCTTTCATAAATTATGTGAGATATATTACTCATAATATTTTCAAATTACACAAATTTGTTCACAAGTGATATCTTCTTTCATTAAGTTTCAACCACAAAGATGGGTCTTTTTCCTCAAACTACCCATAAAAATAAGAATAGCACTGAACATGGATCTATTAACCAATATTTTATTTTTAAAATTTAAATTTTTTTAAAACTTCTTATCCAGTCTAATATTTTTAAATAAATTACCTTAAATATTTAATAATAAAGTGATGACTAAACCTTTATGACATAATTAAGTATATGAAAATAATATGGGTGGTTTTTGAAAGAAAATATAATATAGGGGTGATTTTATGTGATTTAAAAAATTTTGGAGGGTTTTTGTAATAAAATTTAGCCACAATTTTACCCTATATCAAAATTGGTTTAGTGTGAAATAGTTTGTACACCAATTAGTAGTTTTTAAACTTTGTATTATTTTTTGTTCATGTCTGATAGTTGGGGGTTTTTTTTTCATTTTCCAAAAAAAAATATTATAAAGGTGATTTTTGCCAAAAAAAAACTCTTTAAATTTGCAATCACTAATCTGATATGAGTATTAATTTCATAATTCATAAAAATCAAATAGCATATTCAAGGAATTCTTCGTTGCAATGACATGCCAATCACCAAGTATGAATGTTTGCTTCCAATTCATGATTCCAATCCCATCCTTGCAATCATACCAAACGAGCCCTTGAGAGTTTTCAGGAGCTCATTTGTCTTTCCAAGAAAAGTATAGTGTTATCCAACTTAAGCTCCCATTTCTACTTGTTGACCCCATGGAGCTGAAATGTCATTAACCATTCACTATGCTTGGTGGGACTACGGAGTGTTTTTAGGAGATGGAGTGACTTTAGGAGCTTATTTTGTCTTTTTGACAGTAAATACACCCTGAACATTTAAGATAAAACTCCAAAATGTGCTAGTTACTGTTGACAACCCTATTCATCCCAACTTGTTATATTTATTTGTACACTAGGCTGCCTTCTAGCATGAAGTAAGTAGTAAATATAGATGTTCAGGTTGCGACTAGTGAATGCAGAAGCTGAATTTCCATCTACAGAAAGTTCGTCATTGTATTCCAAATCAAAGCGGAACCAAAAAGCCATAGAAATGATTAACAAAAACATGCAGGCATCTTACTTGAAGATGCAGATCAAGGAAAGACACAATCAAAAAATACCTGAGATATAACATATTCTGCTTGTTGTTTTGCATAGTAGCGTTCTGATGGATGAAGTTTTCCAATAACCGGTAACAACTCTTCATCCGATAAAAACCTGTAAACAACAGAACATCACAGTAAGATACATGTCCGATGGTATCCATACTACAAGGGGAGGCAGGGGCGGGGATATCTTGACACAGGGAAAAGATTGAGCTACATACCAATCACCATCTTTGTCGAGCACAGAGAACAGCTGTTTAGCCTCCATAGAATGTTCAAAATTATGCGAACTGTTGTCACTGCCAACTTCATAATTTCTTACAAGATCGAAGAGCCCATGTAAAAATTCATTTAAGTTGATCTTTCCATCTTTGTCTGTATCTCTTTCCCTGAAGAGGATAGGAAAAAGGGAAGGGACAGGTCAAAATATAGTAACTAACAAAGGAAGTACACTAAGGATAAATTACAAAGGAAGATCAAGATAAAGAGAAGGAAGATTCAAGATGTACGAACAATGATCTTACATAATTGAATTATCATTTTCAGTACTACATCGTATATTCCATCATTTTCACCGTTTACACCATTACTGCATTGACTTATTCAATCATTTTCCCATGTCCATCAGACAAACGCATTTGCAAGTTAATTAGCAATTATGAGTTCACCACCAATTTGAAGTCTTTGATCAGGAAGTGCATAGCCCTATTTCTTATTCCATCATATGCGTAAATGGAAACACACATGGATACTAGCCCTCTACAGGCATCAAATTAATAACATTCAACTAATTTGAGAACATGCAAGAAAGGATAAAATAAAATTCATCAAAATTACAGCAACCAGCAATGTGATTGAGCATGTTTGTCATACGATGCATAACAATTTAGGTGCAGTTTCATACAGACCCAAAGCAGCATACTTTCAACTAGATAAGCTCACGGAAACTGAGTTGAGCATGCATCCTAGTGCAAACAGTAAGATGACTTAGATAAAGAGAATGTAGTACATTATCTCTTCCTTGCAAAGCCATTTGATTAGCTGAGGATTCTTAGTGTCAGCTGGATGCAAGAAACTGAAGTTCAAGAGAAAAAATTATATCTAATTAATTGTGCCTTGAAATGTATAGGATACAAGAATTAAAAAAAAACTGAATTAATGGTTTTAATCATCACAGAGTTATCTAGTGACCAACAAGCTTACTCATTGAACTCTGTTAAATTCAGAAAGCCATCTCCATTCATATCTGAAGCATTGAAATGTTCCTCTTTCCACCAACCCATATTATATCCAAAGTTGTTATCTGAATGAACAACAAAGAATATAATTAGTCCACGTAAAATCACACGACAACTCCAGAGAATATCCTAACAGGAATTCGAGTTCTTTTAGCAGAACAATCTAGCTATACATCATTAAAATATATAGATGCCCATTAAACCAAAAGAATCCTATAACAGTACAACCTAAATTCAGCAGCATCCACAGTCCTTAATTTTCTAACAAAGTTGTCATGAGGCAAAGATCAGAAAATAAGGATCACTTAGAGAGCTCATACTTATATGCCAGTACTCTAAATCAAAGTCAAGCAAAACAAGGGTCGCAGTATTTATTTATTTAGTGGACTGAATTATTACTCTGAAAGTAAAATATAAAAAACCGACTGACAAGCACCAAGTATAACTACTAGAAACATTTTCTTTAACTCAATGTTTACATATACTTTAAGGTGAAAAAGATGTGAATGTCCCTCAATTATATATTAAAAGTACCACCCCCTACATCGCAATGTAATTGCTTAAATGCCACGGTGTTCTATGACTGGATGATCCACAACAGAGACGTGACTTAAACAGATAAGATTCAAATGCACCAACGTGGAAAATAATGGCTGTAGTTTCAGTTATGTGTGGCTAAACTGGGATGAGTATTACCTTTTTTGACTAGAGATACAATCGCAGTACTCACATAAGTAAGAGCACAACTAAATAATCCGTTATACATAACTCCTAAATCAGCCTCAGAAAAACTAAACCAAAAATCTTCTGAGCACATATCTCAACCATAAGTATAAGCATACTACAATGAGAAGGACAACTGACAAGAAATCCACTTGTTATGGTTTTGAGAAACAACCACCACAATCCCCCACACCCCAAAATTATTAAAAAAAATCTTGGGTTGGATGGATTGTAGTGAGAGGATTGATGCCAAATTGTAATCAAGCACCCTTACATTATCTATCATTCTCAACCACCCACTGAGTGTTAAATGCCAGTAATCTACGACGGGATGTCCATAACCACAACTGAGACACGATTTAAACAAATGAAAATTCATGTACACCAAGATGGAAAAGAATGCCTGCTTTTTGTGATACAAACTCCTCACTCTCAACCCCCATATAAATACCCCCTCAAGTGTCTTCATTGAATAACACTACAGACGTTGATAATGGATACGAGATATGTAGCTGCCTAATAGAGAATCTATTGACGAACAGAAACCTTGATCTCAAAAATAACAGGAGCCACCAATTGGGTGATTAGAGAAAAATAAAGATGGAAACATGCAGTAGAATAAGACAAGCTTGAAGCAAATGCTACTACAAAGATGATCTGATCGTAGAGCACCAAATCACATCAGTTACAGATAACAAAACCAATCAGTCACCTTTGGATGATAATAAACCAAATTGAGACGTCAAATCAAAGAGTAGGTACATGTGCAAATTTATAGATTCCGCAAAAGATTATAGTACTAGATAGAAATTATTAGAAAGACTAAAGCCTAACAATTTTATACATACAAACAATTGACCCCAAGAAAAATCAAAACAGCATAGCCTTTTGTTTCTAAACTTGGTAAGCACTAGACAAAGTATTCAAATGGGAAGACAAAAAAGGTCAAATTATATCCACTGAAGCATAAAGGTCTGGTTGTCATCCCTGTCAAGGGATTCAAGGAAGACTAACCACATATCTTATTATGACTGTCAAAAATAATAAAACAAAATCCCATGAAATTCAAAGCTTCATTGACAAATTGATCGTGCAATTTCACATTAGCCAAACGAAGGAAAAGAGCACTGATGAGTGATAAGGTCTGATAACATTAGGATATACAACGTTTCAAAACCAAAAATAGAAGTGACGAAAAAGGAAAGGGATTGAAATTAGGGCAGACAACGAAGAGGAGAGTTGAAACAGAAAGAGAGACACCTGCGTTGCGAGCCCAGCTAGGAGGCTCATACTCGGAAAAGGAAACTAGGCCATCCTTGTTCTTATCGTGGATCTTCATCTCCCTGATACTCCTATGCAAAACCTCCTTCTGGGCCTGCTCGAAATTCCACTCCGTCAATTCCTCTTCGCTGACGAACCCATCGGTGGGATCCACATCGATTTTGTTGAAAAGTAGCATCAGTCTGCTGGTAACGTCGAACCTCTCCTCGTTATCCAGGTAATCCTCGGCGACAAGCGGGTCAAAGGGGATCGGGTTGTGGTGGTGCGGGTCCTTGTTGTGGTCGTTCGAAGCGGTAAAGTTGGAGCGGAACTTGAGTCGCCTTCGTACATGGTTGGACTGGGTGTGGTTGGGATAGTAGGAAATGAGGAAGATTATGCCGATTGCTATGATAATGTACAGGATCACAACGAGCTTCACCATGGTTCAACAATGGTGGTGACGAATCGAGGGTGAAGGTGTGTTGAAGTTGAGTTTGGATGAAAGACTAAAGATGAAAGTTTTCACGTCGGTAGATGATCAGCCGCTGTCGATGATCATACAAGCCTTGTGGTGTGATTTCGACCAGTTCCATGTTTGAGGTTCCCCGGTGCACGGGAACGCCTAGATTTTGTGCAGTGTAACTATGGATGTAATTATGCGCGGTGGGCCGTAGCATTACCCACCGGAGCCCGAACCAGCCCGACCCGAAAAAACGGATCCACTCGAAACGGACCGGATACGTGTCTCATCGGTCGTCACTTACGTCTTCAAAATATTATTAAATCTTAAAAAATAGAAATAGATATTCATGCCTTCCTCTCTACCATAAAAAATGGGGATCTTATTTTCCGACGCACAGCATGTGTGTTTTTTTAATTAGTATAAGATAAATTAATAAGATTTTTTTATTAATAATATAACTTGGAGATTTACTAGTAGTGTTGTTTCAAAGGTATAACCACAAACTAATAATTAAAAAATAGGTATTTTTAATTATTATTGTATAATATATTTTAATTTTGTTTTTTTTAAGAAAAAATTAGTATGTGTGTTTTTTTAAATTAGTATAAGATAAATTAATAAGATTTTTTTCTTAATCCTATAACTTGGAGATTACTAGTAGTGTTGTTTCAAAGGTATAACCACAAACTAATAATTTAAAAATAGGTACTATATTTATTAAAAAACCAATTTAATTTTACATATCTTTATTTATTAAAAAATAGGCACTTTATGTATTTTATATTTGAAGATACTACTATTAGTATTATTTTTGTACAATAAAGTTTCATAAAAACATTTAAAAAGCTTTTTTTTGAATTTCCAAAAAGAGATTTTAAATTAAGTTTGAAGTAAGAAAGATATTATCGTTTTTAAAAGTTTTTTTATTTCAAGTTTTATAAAAAGGTTTTTTTTGAATTTTCAAAAGAGATTTTAACTATTGCGTGATGATTATTTAGTAGTTAGGTTAGTATTATGATAGTTGTTAGTATAGTTAATTAACATTAATAATAAAAATAATTTTTATAGAATGATGATAATCTTAACCAATAAACGTACATAAATAATGGTTGTCTAAGGTGTAGGTCGAGCGTATTGTTGACGAAGAGTCTTAAACATCTTAATTTGGGGCTCGTACATCTTGTCTAATTCCTTTACTGTATCATCATGCGACGGATACCAATATTCGAGAACGGGTGGGAGTGGGCAATTTGGTTTACATCGTAGCTGTAAACAAGAGAAAATTTTTGTTAAGTTAGCTGCAATTAATAATTTAAATTGATGAGAAAATATATTACTTACCGCAACAAAATGGTTACGATACATGTCAAAAGCTATGAATCCAATCGATCCCGGGGCCGGGCCACCAACGGGGGGCGTTTGTATGGTTAACGGGAGGCTTATATGAGCCGCGTTCCAATCCAAATACACAAGAGTGCATTGGAAGATCGTGGCAAACAATGCCCCGCATAAGGGCATTTCCATCCAATATTTGGATGGTGCCACAACATTTGGTTTTAGCTAATTGAGTCTCTCTAGCATCTCTTCATGATCGACCCCTTCATGATCTAGGAAAACATCGTATCATTCTGGGTGTTCTTCAAGCTCTGCCATCATGAGTTTGCGCATGGTAGGCCATTCATCCTCGTCGTTACCCAACAATACGGAAAGAGCTCGGAATCCACAATTCTCATCGCCTTGAACATTTACTAGCATCTCAACGTAGGGAACCATGAAATTTTCAAAATTGTTCGAGCCGAAGTTATATTTTCCTGTGACAACCGGACGGTAAGTGAGAATCGGTGTTTCATTGGCCCCCACTTCCTCTACATCATCTTCTTCTATCACTTCCTCTTCGGCTGTCTTCTTTCCCCTTTCCTCCCTTGCTTTGGCCGCGGCTTCTCTACTGTACTCAAAGCTTGATCGTCTACGGTCATTTGCATCCTTCTTTGGCCTTCCTCTCGGGTTCTGGATCGTTTCCGGAGGTTCTAGCATCAAGTTTTCTGTTATCTCTTGATCCTGTTGCAAGGTTTCTATTATTTCCGGATCTCTAAGTGTCTGCCATATGGTCCCAATTTGCATAACCTCCTCATTTGTTAAGTCACGAGATACTTCGAGGTCACTCACGCCCATATGCCCAAGGTCACCTGATTCACTATCCTCATCATCGAACCAGTGAACCTGACGCCAAAAGATATCGACATCGGTTTCCTCAAATGGCCGGCCTTGATAAGCCATCGTTGCCACTTCATGAATGCAAGGTATCCCATATGTACTCCTAGTGTAGCAATATGTACAATCGGGGTCATAAGTCCCTTTGCATACGGCGTCGAACATGTCATGAAGTATGGATAGACAGTCATGAGACACATTGTGCACTACAAATCTAAACATTGGCAAATTTCGCAATTTATTTTGGATTTTGAAGCGCGATGTCTCTAAAGAACCCATAAGTTGGCGGAATTTGTCCCTCAACATCCTATGGATATGCTCCAAACACGTGTCGAGACGATTGTTTCTAGAGTCCATCTCACTTTTGAACACCGCATGAGCGGATTCAACCCTGGAAATATGTTTGGAGGAGTCAAACTTAATTATGGGCAGACGTTAGTTAAAGAAATATGTGTTTAGGTTTTACCTGCTAGATGCTCTATTTCCAAGGTGCATGTTTTGATCCGTCATGAAGGTTACAATTTTCTCGGCATGACACAACCAAGTTCTCGTCAAATACTCCATCAACCCCCAACGATCCCCCCAAAGACCATGCATTGTTTGGAGCCGATCCTCATACGACTCTCTTGACTCGGATCTAAACAAGGTGTAGCATTGAGCCAAGAATTCATTACGGACACTCACACTTCGACTCTTGCGGTAAGCGTAGTCTTCTATGTTGCGCTCAACGTGCCATATGCACAGCATGTGATATGCCTCTGGAATGGTATGCGGAAGGGCTTTTAGGAGACCAAGTTCCCTATCCGTAATTATGACATTTGGCAATTGGTGACCGCACCAAGCCCGAACTTGTTGCAAAACCCAACGATATGTCTCTTCCGTTTCCCTTGCAAGGAACGCAAACCCAAAGTGAAAGTTTTTTTTTGTCGGTGTTTCCCCTACAATCTCTAGTAGGGGCATACCATACCTAGAAGATTAAAAATGTAATTAGTATTGAAGGCGAGAACATATGATAAGAACATAACATGACCACTTACGTGTTTGTGTTGTAGGTTGTATCCATTATCATCACACAATTAAACTTCTCCCATAGTCGAAGAGACGCGGGGTTTGCAAATGCTATGTCTTGTAGTCGTCCCCCGCTCGTTTGTCGCCAACTATAGACGTATCTCCCTAGGCTCAATATCTTTAAGAGTAGTTGCATAGGGGTCGTACCTCCCTCCAACTTCGACTGTTGGAATTTTGCGCGTGCATTGTATATTTGTTGTCTTGAAGTCGCATTATCCTCGTATCGGCCCCTTAAGATTTCTACAGTAGGTTTCGGCCCGCAACCTGCCAACGTCAAGTCAACTACCTCGTTGTATTGTGAGGTTGACAACCGTCCTGCGTATGCATGCCCTTCAAAATGCTTGTTTAGCTTGTGTGTATGGACGCTGTTGTTAACTTTCACCCGCCATACATTCTTCTCAGCCTCGTAACAATGCAACATAAATGGGCAATCGCACTTCTTTGACGAACAATCTCGTTTCTTTATTGGTAGATTGTTATCGTCAACATCTCTCCCCTCATAGTGTCGCTTGGACCCATATTGTTCGCATGCGAGGTGTACCATCCCATACTTTCTCTTTTGTGCGGACTTCCATGATTTGACAATTGTCAATACCATGCCTTTACGTTGACCGTGACTACGAGCCCAAGCAATACACGATTCTCTATCAGGCCACCATTCGTCTGTTGTAAAATATTCGGTGTAGTCATATTCAGGTTTAGTCACATCGGGTCCACTGACCCCCACCATGTGTGGCGTATATTCCTATAACAAGGTCAATAAAAAATAAGTAAATATAACAAATTAATTTAATAATTAGTGAAGTTAGTAGCAAGTTATGTTAAGTTAAGTTAGCAACAAGTTAGTGGTACAACAATAAGCAAATATAACAAATTAAGTTAATAATTAGTTAAGTTAGTAACAAGTTAGTGGTACAACAATAAGCAAATATAACAAATTAAGTTAATAATTAGTTAAGTTAGTAACAAGTTATGTTACGTTAAGTTAGCAACAAGTTAGTGGTACAAAAATAAGAAAATATAACAAAATAATTTAATAATTAGTTAAGTTAGTAACAAGTTATGTTACGTTAAGTTAGCAACAAGTTAGTGGTACAAAAATAAGAAAATATAATAAATTAATTTAATAATTAGTTAAGTTAGTAACAAGTTATGTTACGTTAAGTTAGCAACAAGTTAGTGGTACAAAAATAAGAAAATATAA
>BSUD01000004.1:139486493-139511475 GCA_033239045.1 Fagopyrum esculentum
CCACCAACCAAAAACCCACAAGTCGTCACTAATCTCACAACCCCTCACCTAACCCCCATTATACCCCATTTCCTCTTTGTAAACATTATACCCCATTTCCTCAAAAAATATTAAAAGGGCTAATTTTGACGAAAACTAGTGTGTCGATAATGGATCGTCAAAATTATAATGAAGATAAATGGGTAATAATCTTTTCTCTGTAACTTCTATATTTTTTCGTTATATTTAATTTTTTAGATTCATATATATATATATAGAGAGAGATTAGTGTTTTCTAACAAATTCGAATTATAAATATAATAGATTAGTTCGAAATGTTGTTATGTAATGTTTGCTTATCTATTTTTGTTATATTTAATCGTCATGGATCGTCCCTATATTTTTTCGTTATATTTAATATTTGTAATTCTTATTTATATACATATATATATAGATTAGTGTATTCTAACAAATTCGAATTATAAAATATAAGGCAATTAAGATATGGCAAAGCCGTGATTGGGTACGATAATTAGTTCATTCCTACATTTTCATTCAACTTTTTTTTAAATAAATTACAAACTATTTGCTATTTGCCAAAACAGGCCGTAATATGTAGAGTACGTCGTCGTGATACGCGTGTGAGTGACCTTTTGGGAATTTACAATAACACGCATCCACAAACACCTTGGCGACGTTTGGTGGACGCATCCGGGTTACAAAGGATGTTATCTGTTCATCTTACAAACGTTGATCACACACTCGTGAACGCGTTTGTAGAGCGATGGCAACCGGATACAAACACATTCCACCTCCCCTTCGGTGAAATGACGATAACGCTTCATGACGTTTACCAAATCACCGGCTTATCAATTGAGGGTCGCGATATGCCCGTCATTCCTTCGGAGTTCGATATCCAGCAACGAGCGACAAACTTATTTGGATTTTGGGATGACGACGATTGACATCTGATCCATCGGAAGGGCGGGTTTGTGACGGCAAAACTCAGAGCACGGAAGGAGTTTCTGATGATTAACAATGGTAACCCCGCAACAATTGCTTCTGCATGGATATTGCAGCTTTTGGGCTTGACAATATTTCAGGACAAGTCCGGTAACAAGGTTCGGTCACACTACTTGGACCTTGCTCACGATCACCGTCAAACAGGGGAGACGGCTTCTCACTCTTGCCTACCTATACCGACAATTGGGTGAGGCTACTCGGGAAGCAACACATCAAATGGCTGGGTTTACCGCCCTTCTCGGGGTAATTAAAATACTTATTTATAATTTTACTATAATTAACACTAATATTTCAATCATGTTTAACACATACAATGTTAAATATTCATATGCAGCACTGGATTTCTTTGCATTTTCCGTGTTTTCAAGCAAGAGTCCAGGAAGTGAGTATAGGTCAAGACGTATCCATTGGAGCCCACTTCGAGGCGGACAGGACATTGCGGGTGTCAGAAGACCGTTTGCGTCGTTATAGGGCACAAATTGAGGGTTTAGATGCGAGCGAGGTCGTGTGGTTCCCATTCGACCTAGCTGCATTGGACCCGATATCTATGTACAGGGGCACAATCCAGTTAGGTCCATTCATCGAGCCATATCATCCAGACAGGGTTGCCCGTCAATTTAGGCGAGTTCAGCAGATTCCCGTGGAACCCATTCGCCCGTTGCGTTTGGAGAGAAGCCGAAACTCGCGACATTATAACTTGGAATTTGATTCTGTATGGCACAAGTGGAACCTCTGTTTGGAGGCAATATCCGAACAATTGCGTGATGCATTATTTGTGGTAGTTCCTTGGCAAGATGAAGAAGGATACATGCTTTGGTACATAACAAACTGTCACCCGTATGTCCTCAAGTCGTCTTGGATTCTTCCGGATCTACAAACGACTTCTTTCGCCACAAGTCGTGTTCAACGGCACATGCAAATAGGAAGCAGGGTGTCACAAATCCAAAGTCGGGGATATCAACCTACAATGGATGAAGTTCAAGAATTGTTTAACATGTTCCTTTCTCGTGCACCCGCACCCCCAGTTACACAATCATGGAGACAAGCATAACAAAGAGATCGTTTTTTATTTTTATTTGTTTATGTTATTTCGTATTTCCAACTTGTAATGTAATTTCTAATTGTAAGCCGGATCTTATTTAAGTTGTTTGTTCTTATTATTTTCGGTCCAATGAATAATCGTTAACTATTATATATATATACTTAATAATCAATCCGCTACCGAGATTTTAGAAAAACGATTCATCGATACCGTTAAAGAGATTTTAAAAAAGTTATATAACTTTAAAATTTTTTTTAAATATATATATATATAGATTTTAGTTCAAGTGAGGAGAGAGCTTGTAGATAGGAATTAGGAGGGTTGTAAGCCATTGGATGAATTTAAATCAAGGGCTCTCACACGCTCGTCATTAATGGCATATTTGTAAATTGACTAAAAATCTGGAAAAATATCCTTACGTTCAAAATAGTCATCGGTGTTCATACTTTTATATGTCATTGTTCATGTTTTTATACATCGGTGTTCATAGTATTTTTATTCATCAAAGTGTCATATCCATTTATTTTTGGGAGAATTTGACATACTAGGATTTTTTGAGTTTTTGTTTAAAAAAATGTACCCCAAATTTTTTACCACTTTCATTTAATAGTAGGTAAAAATTATTAACCCTTCTATTTAGAAAGAAAGAATAAATGATGTTTGTTATTTGTTATATAAGTATAAGTTTTAAAATTTAATTACTGAATTTGTTTTCTTTTATTATTTTTCTTGCTTTTTTTATTTATTTTTTATTTATTTTTTATTTTCTGGACTGAATTTCTCATACCGGAATTTCTCATACCAGAATTTTCTTACCAGAAATTTTCATACCAGAAATTTCATACCAGAATTTCTCATACCAGAAATTATTTTCATACCAGAATTTTGTCATACCAGAACTTGTCATACCAGAAATTGTCATACCATAATTTAAATACCAGAAATTTCATACCATAAATTTCATACCAGAAGTTTCATACCATAAAATTACATACCATAAAATTACATTTTATCATACCAAAACTTTTTTCATACCAAAATTTTTTTCATACTAGAATTTTTTTCATACCAGATTTTTTTTCATACCAGAATTTCTCATACCAGAAATTTATTTATACCAATTTTTTTTTTCATACCAGAAGTTTCTCATACCAGAATTTGTCATACTAGAAAATTTTCTACCAAAAGTTCATACCAGATTTTTTCATACCAGAATTTTTCATACCAATTTTTTTGTTTTGTTTTTTATTTTCCCTTTTCTATTTTCTATTTTTTATTTGAAATTTTCTGTTATGAGTTTGTGGTATGAAAATTCAAACCAGAATTTCTCATACCAGAATTTCCGAATTTTTTTCATACCAGAAGTACATACTAGAAGTTCATACTCATACCAGAAGTTTATAATCATACCAGAAGTTCATAATCATACCAGAAGTTCATGATCTTACTAGAAGTTCATACTCATGTTTTTCTTACCGGAAATTTTTCATACCAGAATTTTCTGGTATGAATTTCATAGTAAAAACTCATACCATAATTTTCTGGTATGAAATTCACCAACGAAAAGTGCAACCAAGAGAAGGGAAAATTTACCAACAAAAAAGATCAAACAAATGCAAGGAATTTCAAAGGAATATATTACAAACAGCAAACTGATTTTCCACATTCAACACCAGCAAATCGAAAACCATTTGATCCAAAAGAATAGGAATCACACAAAAAAGAACAAATACTTTAGATCTTGAGAAAATTATGACCTAACTCAACCTTTTTGTGATTGCACAAACTTAAAACCAACGCTCTGCATGCTTTATCATCCGGCTCCAATTTCTTTTGGATCATAGTATGCCAGTTTCAAACAACATGATGAATACGCACTACTTTACACAAACCACAATAAGGATAGTATATGTTACGACATCAGGATCCCTTCCATTATGAATCATGCTCTTTAATAATGACAGAGCCATATCCACTTCATTCTCTTGGCACAATAGATTCATATAGATCTTATACGCCCACATATCAGCCACGGAACCAAGCTTCTCCATGTCACCCATTAGCCTCTCAATCCAACCAAAAGCCATTAGCGAATCCAGCCCTAAAAACTAAACAAAGCTCAAAGATAAAATGAGATCATCATATTGACGAAGATACCTACTGATACCAATTGTATACTTACAGTAGTGTACATATATTCACACATCTAGATCTACATCTAGATACACATCTAGATCTACATCTAGATCTAAATCAAGATCTACATCTAGATCTAGATCCATGGTTACCGGAATGAGAAAAGAGGAAGGGTATGAGAAAAGAGGAAGGGACGGTGACCGGCGGCAGCAACAGTCTTCTCCGGCAATTGGAGACTTATTGGAGCGAGTCTAGACTCAAGCGCAGGATGAAGGCCAACATTAGATCTTGATTGCGACCCCCCTACTGTTGTAACAACCCCCCCGGCGACGATTGCGACCCCCCTACTGTTGCAATCGACTGAACAAAGGAAAATCAAGGAGGGAGGTCCGGCGGCTGCTCAGGCGGAGGAGAGGAGGGGGAGGCCGGTGTGCAGGCGGCGACTCCTGCGGCAGTCGGAGGCAACCCTGGCTCCGGTGGCTGCGTGTGAGAGAAGTGAGATGCGGGAGAGAGAGTTTAGCGTGAGAGGCAGCCACAAGAAAGCGACCGGAAGAGAAGGAAGGGAGGATTGTGCTTTTTAGGTTTGTGAACGGTAAAAATATTAGTGGGGGTACATTTACTAATTAGAAAACTGAAAAAGCCTAATTAGTATCCAATTAAAAAAAATAGCCTAGTTACCTAATTACCCTTTTTTTTTTTGTGTTCATTTTATAATGCATAGATGTTCATTTACAGTATATAACCACAAAAAATAAAAAAAACTCATCACAAAACGTTAAAAGATTATCATAATATGTTATGTATGTGTCAAAGTTATAGATAAGTAATTGGTGTTCATACTTTTATACGTCATTGTTCATATTTTTATTCGTCAGTGTTCATACTTTTTATATCATTGTTCCTGTGAATATTATAAACTATTTTTCTATAAGGCATTTTACCGAACAATTTGCGTGCACACTAAAAGGAGCATATAGATTATTCAATTGGAGCTATTAGACCAACTCAACATATGTATATACATGTATTTTCTCAATCAAACTTATCAAACACAAAATGATTCAAACAAATTTGATTTCGAACACAAACATCAATCATAATGAAACCTAAACCTTAAGAATGAAAATCTAAACAGTGAGAGTAGAAATTCGAAGAAACAAAACCTGAATCGTCTTGTATTCTCTTTGATTTCACAATTTTTTTATGTAATCGATCTTTGAATATTATAAACACGATTTTAAAGAAAAGTATAATTTTCAAAAAAATGAACAGCATATTATAAACACCATAATTGTATAAAAAAATGAATACATACTTGTAAAAAAATGACCATCATATTTTATTAACACGATTCGAAAGAATAGTATAATTTTTTAAATAAAAATTGGTGTTCATATTTTTTATGAGTATGTGTTCATTTTTAAAAGAGTCATTGTTCATATTCTATCAATAAATGTTCATTTTTTTCCAACACTAACTATTCAAATAGTTAGTGTTGGGCTGCTAGACACGAGGAGGCGAGCAAATTTGCGCTTCAGGGTCAGACTAGGGCCCCTTTACCATGGACAGTATCTCAGGACTATATGTCCTGGTTTAGCGAGCGGTGCCATCCATTTCTCCTTCTAGGCTCGGCTATACAGTCTCCACCGGTAGATCGTCCTCCTCCGGTCCCTGTTTCAGATACTCGGGTATGTGTTGATATATTTATTTGATTCTTTTTAAAGTTTTATACTTTACATTTAGCGCTGACAACTTTATTTTCCAATGCAGAGGCTACACATCATTCAGGCCCGCCTATGGGATACTATTAGTCGTGGCTCAGTGACTATGGAGGACATACATGCGATGTACGACGAGTCCGTTGGTCAGGATGTCCATATAGCACCATCTTAAGTCAGGGCGACACAGCCGATACGAGATTGATGTACTTTACCTTTTGTTGACCCACGCTACCTTTTGTTGTATGGAGGACATACATGTGATGTACTTTACCTTTTGTTGTATATATTACACTTATATGTTGTAGTGTTATGTGCTTTACCTTTTACATTGTTTTTAAAGTTCATCAATAATCTCGCTTATTATAAAACAAACATCCATGAACCACATATAACCTTGAAACACATTTAACCTAAGAAGAAACACAAGTTTTATAGTACTCCACATGAATTACATATAAAACAAACATGCATGAACCAACTGAAACCTTGAAGCACATATAACCTATCACTCTGAATAAGATACGAGATTGACTATCACTTGTCTAGGACACTCTTTGCGTCGGAGGTCGTCGAGCATCTTGAATCTATCACGGAAGTGTGTATCCCATCCATCAACGCTAGAATCATGTCCACGCCTCCATGGAAGGGTCAAAGGTGGTAATGGAGAGTCTGGTTTAAGCCAAACCTAACGAAAGATGATTGACAAATGAAAAAGTGATTACTTTTTTTTTGTCATTCTTGAATAAAAGTAACGGAATATATGAGATATAAAAGGTGCAGAAAGAAAATTTACGGCTACAAAGTGATTGCCATTGACCCACGCTATTGCACAAATCTCTATTGGGGGTTCTTGATTCTCAACCATTGCAACAATTGGTAAACATGTCTCGGGGGTTGAGCCAAGTATAACAACTGCACACCGGTAATATGTCGCTGCTACCGTTGCAATAAGTGGACACTTCATCCAATTCTCCGGCCCACAAGGTATAGGATCAGTCCACCAAGTGGCCTCGATAACTTCATCAACCGTCCATTGTACCGCCGACTATTGACAAAAAAAACAATTATTAGTGAAATTTATCATTTTATCAACAAAATATAGTAAATCAAAGAAAAGGATGAAGGGTTTATCAACAAAATATACTCACACGTGCGTACAAGTCCTTTCTCATCAACAACTCTGTAGCCAATTCCCTTCTAACAATCAAGTAATCTTCTTTCGAGTATCCCGAAACCACGGCAAGAGATCTAAATCCACAATGCCCATCTCCTTTAACATCATAGGCTGAAAGGATGAAGGGTTTCATGAACTTCTGCATCTGATCACCCTTGAACCGATAGTTCTTAGAACGTCTGGTGGTGCTTTTCTTACCACGTGGCTCAGCCTCCTCAACTTTAACTTCAACTTGGGCCTTTTCAGGCTCGGGCTCCTCCACCTTAACTTCCACATGTTGTCTTGCTTTAGGTGGACGACCTCGAGGACGTGGACATGCCGATCCAGAACCATGTTCAAACCGACTTGGTTCTCTCCTTGTTGAAAGAATGTCGTACTTTGGTGGTCTTCCTTTAGTTCTGAATTTCTACTCTGGTACTCTCAACGTTGAATTGTCCGGATTTGTAATATCTTCATATGATGAAGCCATCCGCTCAAGCACATCTCTCGGAAGTAAATTCTTGTCCAATCGCTTCCTAAAGTCATTGAGTGACTCCATGTATGGATCAATATGGACAACCTCATCTTCATGCATCGGATTCAATTTTTCCCATCGTACTTGCTTCCAATAAGGGTGAATCTGATCCAAACGTATTGACTCTCGATGCCTAATAGCAATATAGAACTCATGCGCACAAGGCAACTCATGAGCTTCTCTCCAATATGAATCCTTACATGTTGTCAAGCTCCTAATTTGCTTTGCCTTCTCGTAGATCTCCAACAACTCCAGGAAGCACTCGTTGCTTACTTTGTTTTGGAGCAAATCAAATATAGGCACACGCACAGCCAACAACATCCTCTCACGTGACATCTCTATTGACGCTTGAATCTTATCAATCTGTTCATTTACCATCAAGTCAATGTTCTCCATCACCAACTGAAATCCTTGAACGGTAGAACGCAATGTACCCTTCAACAATGAGTGTGCGGACTCACACCTAACAACCAATATCAATTCAATAAATTAATCTACAACAATTATTAGAAAACAAGTGTAAACAATATAGAAATAAGTTCTTACGCATTCGTTGTCCTCGTGCCAAAGTGTAGATGCAAGTCGCACCAATATCGAACAATTGCTTCCTTGTAGGGGATTAACCATGTAGTTTCCAAATACTCCATCAACCTCGGATACGCTTGCCAATGCACTTTCATTTCACCCAAACGCCGCTCGTAACTCTCAAGAGATCTAGATTCAATAAGAGCATGGTAGTGTGATGCAAAAACAACTTGTAATTCCTTTGACCGTGTCACCACCCAAGATCTATGTTGGATGTTGCACTTTATATGAAAGGTGCAAATCATGTGCTTCACATCCGGAAAAACAACACCGAGTGCACAATTGTGAGTCCTAGCTCTCTGTCCGTCATAATCACCCCCGGTGTAACATTTCTGCACACATGTCGGAGTCTACGTGATGCCCACTCGTAGTGATTGGAGTTTTCCTTGGCCATGAAAACAAATGCTATTGCAAACGTCAACCTCGTGCTAGTGATACCGACAATCTCTAACAACGGCATCTTGTACCTATATAGGATATATTAAGAGTTTACATTTATATTAAACTAAAAGTGCATGAAAAATAAAAATTATCATAATAACATGTATATTAAAACTTACTCGTTCGTCTTGTACGTCGTGTCCATTACGATGACATAAGGAAATAGGTTGAGGAGATGTCTTGAATCCGGATGCATGATGAAAAAATTTGAAATTTCTTCCGATTCCGAACATCTTCTCACATTCACGTAATAACGACGCTACTCTAACATATGTAGTGCTTGTTGGAGAGGACTCCGTCCTTCGGCTTGTAGCTTCCTAATCTTCATTCCAGCATTGTATATTTGTTCGATTGTGCTGACGTTGTATGGATCATCTAACTTTATTGACTTCAATATATTTCTCGGCTTGAAACCCGACCCAAGCTCACGTCTCACCTTCCGAAATTGTTTCTCCGTCAATCTGCCAACATATGTGTGTCCCTTCAACTGCTCGGGAAGTGTATATATGATTGTGCACTCCATTTATAACATGTAACGTCCACTTCTCAGCCTCGCTTTGTACGCCCTCAAGCTCAAAACAACATCCGTCCTTCTTCGATTTCTGTGCTCGGATAGAAGATGACTCGGTATCAGGATCCACGTCTTTCTTCTTACGAGGGGCTCCAAAACGTTCGCATGTCAAACGAAACGTAACGAACCCCCAAGAATTTCGCCACGACCTACTAGTAACCAACACCATGTTCATAGTTCCTCCCATGAATCGAGCCCAATCCACCATCGTCTCGCGATCATGGAAAAAACCACGAATCTCAAACATTCGCGAATAATCACTCCCTTCGTCACGAGAATAATTTGGAAGATCCTAGTTCACATAGAAAAAAAACTATAAAATTTCTAGTTTTCGGTTTACTAATTTCAAATAATAATCTTGGCAATACATTATATACAACATTTTGCAAAACAATAATTTCAAATAATAAAAACATGAATTATAACAAATGTTTCTAACATTAATTGCAACTATATCTAACGTAAACATACATTATATACAACAATTCTAGTTTTTCTATATTTTCGGTAATAAAGTACTTACCTCGAAATGTCGAAGAAACTCGTCTGGATCACTAAATTTTGTATCGTCGAACGGAATCATCACTTCATCATCCTCGTGTGTTGACATTCTCGCAGCTGTTCTCCAGAAGATGTTGTGTTGTTTTTCGAAGATGTTGTGAGCGTTTTTCACCTCTTCTATTACTATCTATATATAACCAAAGGAAATCAATAACGTTTAAATTACAATGGTCACTTTTATAACGTTCGAATTACAACGTTCGAATCTCAACGGTAAAAAATCCACGTAGACAGGATGCGTGACCGTTACGGTCACGCATCCTGTCTAAGTGGTGCGTATACGAAATCGAGCGCCGTGCCCTTAATATCCCCTTTAGGTTTTAGTTATAATGTTTATGAAAACAAATTTGGAAAGAAACAAGTTTTTGAACTTTCATTGTTCTCAATCAAATTAAATGGAAGAAAAATTAGCAAAATAAAATTCTTTGTTAGAGTTTTGTATGAGATTTGGGGGAAGAAGAGGTACGGGAGGATAGCGAACATCACATAGGAGAAGAAGAAAAATTCTTGTGTTTTATTTGTTTTTATAGAATCAATCACAACCCTTAGATCATTTTTAATCTTATGTCTCACATCCTTTTTCACTCCTCTCCACAAAGACTCGGAACCAACATCTAGAAAATAATTTAATTGCATACTTTATCAATACTTTTACACAATGTTTAAAGATGAGTTAAATCTTATATTATATGAGGCGATGGACGAAATAACCATTATATTATGAAAATATTTTTTTTAATCAAAATTTGGAATGAAAATCAATTTTGAAGGGTTTGGTCCAACTAAAATATTCGAATGTGGACAAAATAACTTTTATATTATGCGAATAATTTGTTATACAAATTTGGAATGGAAATCAATTTTGAAGGGTTTGGTCTAACTAAATTATTGGATTGTGATAATATGATATGTCATATTTTTGTTTGTTCATACATGAGCACTACACAATGTGTGTTGGTCATTGCCAATTTGTTGTAGATTTGATTATAAATTTATTACTCAAATTAAGTGATACCGAATTCACAACCTATGAGTCTTAATCTTTCTTCCTTGTCAAGATGACTAATTCAAATCCCAATTCTTGGGTTTAGTTGCAAATGGGTGTTTATGAGCGACGACGAGAGAACTTTGAAGACGGGGAGAGGGAGTATTGTATACTAATCTTATAGAGAAATCTAGATGGGTCATAATGGCCTAGAGGACTCTCAATGTGTCTTGATAACTTCGATCGAGTGATCCGAGCCCTGAGCCTTCTGGGCATAGCCTTCCGAAACTCTATCCATGTCATTTACAAGGCGATACAAGATTCCATATGAATGATCACAAATTATTTGTTCTTTAGTAAAAATACACAAACTTTTTACATAATCATGTGAATGATAAATGATTACTTTGTGTGGATGAATACTAATCACATGAAACATTCACCAGAACAATTCGAATCATTTGCGGAGGAACGAATTAAACGCATATGAAACAGTTGGGAAGTGATAGGCGGGTCGGGTGAGCCAGGTGGGATGGTTGGGATAGCACGGTGGGTGATGCTTATAAACATGATACATATATACATAAATATTCATTCAAAAAACAATTTGAAACAACTCAATGAATAAAAATAAATAACTTGAGGATGTTGTGATCGAGTTGAAGGAGGTGAAACAAGTCCTTGAAGAAAGGGAGTGCAATGCTTTGGATGTAGCTTGCAATCCTACTTCATAAATTTTCAAGTTTCAAAAATCCTTCTAATTCCTCTGAAACTTGAACACTGCACCAATACCACAGTAAACAAATGTTTGTGCAATTATGTAGGAAACTCAATATGCTACTATCCATCCTATTTGGCCTTCAAGTCTTACCTCAACCTCCCACCGCAATGGTCATCATCATCTGCATTCCCTATTCAGATGCACAATAGAGCATTTTGAAGTTATCAGACAGTGCTGCAGTTGCAAATAAAAGGGTTCACAAGGCGAATGAACTCAGAAGTCCGTATTCCCATCTTTAGATCAACTTCTCCGCCTCCCAGCCAGAAGAAGTCAGGAGAAAGTTTGGTAATAGCTTCATCCAGTATAATCTGACAACAGTGAAAAAGATAATTATCTGAACCTCGCAAGGCAACAACTCCACAACTACAAACCCACTGTTAGCTAGAAACATAAGAATTAGTTGTATTTTTGCATTTCTTTGTGGATTGGTTGTCACATGCATATGATTTAAAGAGATCAGTATCTGTAATCTGCATCACAGATCACCTAAACAATCAAACACACGCACAAATGACACAACATCGTAACTAAGATAACACAATTATGCCTAAATGATAAGATAAGGCGGATATAGATAATTTCACTTTCCAGAAAGGAGGAGGAAATTAAAAAAGAGTGAAGTCAGTTCCAATCCTTTGTCTTGTAAAAATCTAAAAAAGATGATAATGACTTGATTTAAGAGAACTATGTGCACAAGTGTATACCAGGAGGTACTGTGATGACAGAAATCAGAATCTGATACATCAATTCCTCAAATCCGATTTCAATGTCAAGACATCAACAATCTAACTTCAATTTTTTTTATAAGAGATTCATAAAGTACAAAAGATGTCTCTCCAAATGTCAAGCATTAACCTCATTTCAGATTACCTATCTAACTTTTTGCTCCCAAGGATAGGAAGTCATAAAATCAGTATCACAGTGCCTACATTACACAATGATCTGAACTAAAACCGAAGTTTGACACTAGGGGCTTATTGGGACAATTTATAAATTTCACTTCGAAAATGTTACCCCAGAAGTATGAAACGATGAGAAAAGAATTTACTTTCCAACACAAAATTATGACCTTGCTCAGTGATGTTGAATGTTAACAATAAGAAAGATCAAAATACCCGAGGTAAATTGAATGTTACCGAGCCATATCAACCCTTCAAGGGTCTCGAGAGGTTATGACAATTTCAAAAGTGCAACTTGTTGTCTTGTTGAGATAAAAATGTCAACCTCAATTACTAAAGATAGCACATTAATGATACTATAGGAAATTGAATTTGATGTTACATTTTATATCTCAACCAACAGGCAGGAGTGAATCCAACCCACAATTTTTCCTATCACTACACCTTGGTAGAGAGAGAGAGAATCCATGATTCTCCATCTCAAATCACAACTTAAATCACAAGTCACATAAAATGCTCAATACACGAAGCCACACATTTATGCCAACTAATCAGACATGCAGACAGTTACCAGTTTCAGTTAGGGAATATGGATATGTAGATGCAACGAGAAGTAAAATGTCACTTTTCACAGATCATCAGGTAGTTACATATGACCATTGACAACAAGAGACGTGACTGTAAATAATTGGAACTTCAACCTAGAGAGACTTGCACTAAACTTTTTATGTATACAATTGAAACATGTTTATTACCATAACTAGCTGAAGTTATGGAATGTAAAAACAATGTTAATATAAAAATAGACGCTGCTACAAAAGAATATTCATTTACCGGTATGTCAGTCTTCATTCCAATACAAGTAACCGCATTGTGCCCATATCCGGTCAAATTGCATGAGATTTCCTCTGGTGCAAGCCTCACTACACAAATAGCCAGTCTATTAACCATACAAGCTAAAACAGGAACGACAGAAGAGAGCTAATGGATTATAGCATATGCCAGAGAATTATAGGATGGACTGATCAAACCAAAAGTTATAGGAAAAAGAAGGAACCTCTACTATATCCAAAAGCTTTAATCACAATTATCGATTTTTAATCTGTTGAGTTACAGATTTGAAACGACAAACGAAAGGAAGTGAAAGGGAAATGCTAGTAGTGTTGTAATGTGAACTGTTCTAGCCATATGGCCCATATTATGTGGGAGATTTCTCATAGGTGTTGCATTGTTTCAGGCAAAATTCTCAAAGGAAAAGGGAATAACTTTCCAGGAAACAGTGCCGCGTATATCGAAGGAATTTCAGGTGAATACTGGATCCGACAAGAAAGCTTGTCAATGACTGGATTCACCAAGCAGTATTTGTATGGATTCTGAAGTACTTTTTGACCGATAAAGAAGTCTGATGCAAAAAATTATGAGTGGTAGATAGAGTACATCACAACAGTAAAGCCAAACAGGGGGACAGAAAGCATGTTCTCCCATGTGAATCATGTGATTATTTACACATTTTTTAAGAGAAATCAGAAGTGAAAGCTTGGGGAACATGGGAGAAAAAATTATCTCTTTTGGATTACATACCCTTCTGCTATGTATCTCAGTATCATACTATTCACTTAACCATCAGCTATAATCAAAATTATACAAAACCACCTGCTATATATCCTACTATTCATTGGGGAAAATTTAGCCCTTTTCAGCTATTCATAATGACTAAGCTGGGAAGCTGGCAATTTGCAACTGAAACTATTTAAGGGAAAGCTGGCAATTTACCCCTTTAGCAATTCACCATGTTTCCACTTCACTCCCATATGAGAAATAGGGCAACAGAAGGCAGCAGACATGAAAAGGTTTTAGCAAATTCTAATTCACCTTTAAAGGGCCACAAATTTGCGAAAGCAAGTGATTAGCTGATTGACTTGCAACATTGTTCAGCCTTTTCAGTAATAGAGCGAACATCTCTAATGGTTTCATCAGTCTTAATAATGGGATGCAAACTGATAAATTTCTAATTCACCTTTAAAGGGCCACAAATTTGCGAAAGCAAGTGATTAGCTGATTGACTTGCAACATTGTTCAGCCTTTTCAGTAATAGAACGAACATCTCTAATGGTTTCATCAGTCTTAATAATGGGATGCAAACTGATAAAACAACTTAGAGAAAGTCCAAGATTGAGTCTATTGTTACACAAAATAGAATATGGCTACTACGGGTTGGTATAAATTGATGGATGGAGCCATAGATCTCTGCACTTGTGGCTACTAGCTACAGAGAAGGGCATGTGTTACATGTTCTGAACCAATAGATCCATGTTGACATAATTTCACTTTTCTATTCACGCATTAATTCTATGTTTCTATTTAATTGACTAGCTGCACTCCCACGAGAATGCATAGATTGTTTTTGCATGGGTTGTGTTGGCTAACTGTCAAATCAGTTTCACACTGATTAGGTTTAATCTTGAAGGGTTTAGTTTGTGTCTACAGGAGCTGTGAACCTTTACTTATCACATAGAAAAAAAAGGAAGCGTGACAAGTTTATGTAAAAACATGTAAAGAATACATACAGTTGATTTTCTTTTTCGGTACTTTGCCCTCATTGAGTGAATAAAGAAAGCTCTTAACCATTTCAGCATTAAACCGAGCAGTATACTGTAGAAGATGAGTAAAACCATACACTCAATACTTGTAGAAACTCTGCCAAATACTAAGAAACGGAGGAAGAGTATAGTACCTGAACTACAACTATATAATACTTCGAATTGTTACGATCACTACAATCAATTACATGAGATTGGGCCTGAGTATTGACCTGAACAAGACAATAATATTATGATAGTTCACTAGTTTGCTCCTTCATCTTGTGAAGAGCATGTAACACGCTAACACCCTAAAAGATGAAAAGGTCAAAATTAATTTAGAGCAGGATTTGTTCACACTTGATGAACATAGCTGGTTTCATTATTAACACAAAGTTCACTCAACTTGTAGAAACATCATAAACAAGTCCTGTCATTAGATAAGAAGGTTATATGCTTTGTTCTGCATCCAATAAGCATTATTGTGCCTAATTTCCAATACCCGAAACGAAACATGTTACGAGCTACAACATTAAAATATAAAAGGAAGCCTATAAACTAATGACCAAAGAAGGCATGATCTTCAATGATGCTCCATGACATAGCACTGTAACAGATGTGCCTCAAACCATGACATAAATAATGACGGATTGGTTTCTGAGTTATTTTCATAATACTAATATGTGCATTGGTCTAATGCCTTATAGTACATTGATGGCACAAATCAAAGAACAAGGACATTTTTGTTATGTTTTGACTTTGAATACTTTAAAACCAAACACAAACCCTGCTCGCCAGAGCATTACAAGGTTATATTCATAAAATATCTACATTTAGCATGAAATTTCGCCTTATGCACCAAATGATTTAACAAATGCACTGCTGCCTTCTTCCGCAACCCCATTATGAGATTCTTATGGTGTTCAAATCATGATGCCACCTAATACTAACTGCACACTTAAGCCCTAGGTTTTGAGCTACCCGCTTTTCTCAGCGCCTACTTCCCTTCACCTCCACAAAATGTAACTACAACTAGACCAATCCTTATTGCATCACCTCAAAATGAAAATCGTGTCCCAATCTCATTACAAAATCCGATAGGAACGCCCATTGCAGACAACCTTTAGTCAATCAAAATCACAGAAGGCAAAGCAGAAACATTACCATTTCAGATTCAATATAAATTCAGATACTGGATAAACAAAAAAGCCGAAGGGGGAAGCAAATGGGATACCAGAACGATGCTTTTGCAGAGATGGTGAATAGAGGCGGCACCGACAAGGTCACGGCGGGCTTCGAGGGGGAGATCATAGTAATTGGAGGGGGCTTGCTTGAAGACGAAGTCGAGGATGCCGTTTGAGCGGATGATGCTGGAGAGTCGTTCAACAGTGGCGGAGACGGCGGAGGAGGAATCATCGGTATCTTCAGGGGAGGAGAGAGAAAGGGAGGAAGAGAGCTCGAGCTTTTCTATCCGTTGGAGGATTCTGGTTTGGAGAGTTTCGAGCTCTACTAGTGCCGCCTCCATTTTCGCGTCCTCTTCCCCTAAGCCTCGTGCGTGAAAGAGGATGGCAGGAAATGTGCATCACCCAATACCCATTTTTATTTTTGTTTTGATTAATTTTTTTTCATTAACCATCTCTTGTATTTTTCAAAAAAACTAATCACCTATAATTATTATTATATACTGATAAATACACTATAGTATACACATTGAACCAGCTTGTAAAAAGTTAACCACTAAAATATAGTCAAATTATATTAAAAATTGTTCATTGTGACAATATTTGTTTAATAGCTAAAAGTAAAATTTGTAATAAAAGTAAAATTTGTGTGTTCTAAGGTCCTACCAATTATTGGAAGGACTTAATGATTTGCTAAATTCTTCCACAACTATTTATAACTTTTTTTTTTTTGTTAATCAAGAATGTATAGCTAATTGGTAGTTGACTGCATAAATGAGTTTGTTTTGCCTTCTTCTTCAACATTTATATATCAACATATATATAGTAATGTATTAGGTTCAAATATTATTTATGTTTGTTCTTTGTTCCACATATTTTTTTATTTTGTTAGTAAAATATTATTGAAGATAAATGTCGTGGTTGCATTCAATTATCGGGAAAAAGGGGAGTTCATGTCGTTGTTCCAATGAACAAGATTCGAGTCAATATCCGGTATTTTTATTTTTTCCAAATAATTTTGGACTTAGGTTTGAAATTTTAGACTTACTATGATATTATTTGACATTTTAAACTTTTAGCTTATTTTTTACTTAATATTTTGGACTTAGGTTTGAAATTTTAGGCTTGGTATGATATTGTTTGATATTTTAAAGTTAGTTGAACTTAGCTGGTTTCCCTTCAGGTACGGCCCTTTTATTGCGGTACGGCCGTACGGCTGTACCGCAGGGCGACACGTGTCCCGAAAAAAAAAAAAAAATTTTTTTTTTTTTTTTTTTTTTTTTTTTTTTTTTTTTTGGGACACGTGTCGCCCTGCGGTACGGCCGCACGGCCGTACCGCAATAATGGGCCTTACTTGAATGATACCCGAACTTAGCTAGGTATATTTTATAATGTTTTCCCAAATATTTTGGACTTAGTTTGAAATTTTCGACTTATGATAGTATTTGATATTTTAAAACTTAGTTGACTTAGCTAGCTATATTTTTTTTTTCTAATATTTTAGAGTTAGGTTTAAAATTTTGACTTACATTGATATTATTATTTAAACTTAGTTGGACTTAGTTAGGTATATTTTATTATTTCCCCTAATGTTTTGGACTTAGATTTGAAATTTTAGACTTACTATGATATTATTTGACATTTTAAACTTAGTTTCACATTGTTTGGTATATTTTATGTTTTTCCCAAATATTTTGGACTTAGGTTTGAAATTTTAGACTTATTATGATATTGTTTGATATTTTAATCTTAGTCGGAATTAGCTAGGTATGTTTTATTTCCCCCCTAATATTTTGGAGTTAGGTTTGAAATTTTAGAAATACTATGATAATATTTGACATTTTAAACTTTGTTCAGTTTGTTGGACTTAGCTAGATATATTTTATTTTTGTTTCCTAATATTTTGGAGATATGTTTGAAATTTTGGGCTTACTATGAAATTATTAGACATTTTCAACCTTGTTGGACTTAGCTAGGTATATTTTTTTTTTCCTAATATTTTAGAATTAAGTTTGAAATTTAGACTATTTTGTATCCTACTATTTTGTAGAATTATGACCCGTATGATATGGTGTGGGTGTTGGTGGACCTCCTGTGATCCGACCCGAAGTAGACTACTCATCAATTTTCACAACGGATAGGTGGTGGCCTTCCAGGGTGGATATGATAGGGTGGGCTCGAACTATGGGTATGAAACACGGTACGGTCTTGACCATTATTTATAGGTCGTGAAATCTTTCGTCAACACGACAATGCGGTTTGGTCCACCTTGCATGCGAACAGTGCGGTTAAAAAAGAAACGTGAAAAGGAGAGTGATTGACGACAACGATTGCCCGCTTAAAAAAAGGGGGAATGCGCATGGAAGAAGATAGATTTATCCGTTCATGCTGCATGGTTATGAAGTCACTCAAAGTGTGTGGAGTTTGGCGGTCCATTGTGGGCCACATAATCACGGACTCTCAAAACAGTTTGAAGGACACGCATACGTAGGACAGTTGTTGAGCATCCAGTATAATGAGGTTGTTGACCTGAAAATGGCAAAGTGAAACCGAAACCGACAATCGAAATGCTTTGGGCTAGAAATGATGAAAACGCGACTAGTAGGTAAAAAATATACAATGTCTGTTCAAATTTGCAACGGTCCAAGATGGGGTCGATTGAACACTACACAATTGCTTTTGAAGATGTTGTGTTTGGGACAATATGTGACCGCCTGACGATTATCGGATGTTGTTGTTATTGTGGAAGAAATTCGTTTGCATCATGATCATGGATACAACGTATAACACAAACAAGTAAGACTATAGATCATATTATATATGTTATTATCTCTTTAGCATGACATTAAAATTACATGTGATATTCAGTTACAAGATGTCATTCTTTGAAATTGTTGGAGAGACGTCGACCAAGAAGAATTTTCATGAGGGTTTCGCTTTCATCATGAGAGAGACCGAAGAAACATACACTTGGGTGTTGCATCGGGTACGAGGTTGGTGTAACAACGCAAAACCTAGAGTTATAATGACAGATAGGGAGCTCGGTATTTTAAAAGTGATTCCTAACACGTTTCCAAAGTCACATCATATGTTGTGCACGCGGCATGTACATAACAACATAGAGGATTATGCCTACAATAAAACGCGCTCGACATCAATACAAAAAGAATTTTCGGATCAATGTCGTGTTCTCTTCATGTCCAAGTCCATGGAGACTTATGAGTCCACACTCCATAAGATGAATGACACATGGGGGCTCGTTTGGGGTGTAATGACATATCTTTACACGACTTGGTTAGTTCACACTGAAATAATAGTAAGTTTTCTAATGGACCAACACATGCACCTAGGCAATCGAGCATCCAACAGGTAAAACCCGACTTTGAACCATATCAATGTGATATATAGTCTTTATTTTTCCTTAATGAGTTGCATGATCAATTTTCATGTAATTTCAAGGTTGAATCCGCTCATTCGGTTTTCAACAAAGATTTGGATACGAGGAACTACCGTACCGACACTTGTTTGGAGCACATTCATAGAATTTTGAGGGATGTATTCCGGCAACTGATGGCATCATCAGGGCAACCACGCTTTAGAGTCCTGAATAAAGTGCGAGATTATGAAATTGAATATTCGTGAAGGACACATCTTTGTGGAAACGGACGTCGATGTCTTTTGGCATCAAGCTCACTAGTTTGAAACCACGGTCGATGTCTCGGGTGTGTCTGTTCAGGTTGACGTAAATGAGGTGGTTGTGGAGGACCTTCGGACAACTATATAGACGGGTGCGTTGCCAGATTACGAGATATAAAAACTGGCACCATGTGGTGGACACTTAAAGACTCGGAGAGCGTGTTCGTAGAAGCACCTGAACTAAATGCAAATACGAAGGGAATACCAAGGAAGGACCCAAATGCACGCAAGAAATTGTGTTTTGAACACACATGAGGAAAAGAGGACAAGGCAAGGGATGAAAGAAAAAGGAAAGAAGCCGACAAAGAGAAAGAAAAAGAATGTGATCCGAATGTGCCGATTGTGATAGGAGGTTATGACTTTGGGGTCAAGAATTTTGAGAGTTTTATGGTTCCCTACGTCGGTTTTCTTAAGGATGTTGTGGGCGACGATAATTGCGAATTTCGAGCTATATGTGTGTTGTTGGGCATGGGGGAGGATCAATTGCCACAAATGCGCATGACTTTGTTGACAAATCTTACTAAGAAACGTGACCGGTATTTGATATTCTTAAACGAAGAAAACATGACCCTTGAGCAGATGCAGGGTCGCATTGTCTGGTTTCACGAGGATGTTGTGGCGCCTTTCACGCATTGGGTGTACATTCCGTTATGTGGCGTGCTGTTTGTGGCGGTCTTTCAGTACACACTCGTATTTTTATATTGGAATGCGGCACATACAAGCATCCTGCTCATTGAAAAAGAACCCGCCCCAGGTGCCCTTGCAAGCGGATCTATCGGTTATCTAGCTCGGGACTGACATCAACATCATTTTATCCTGGTAAGTATTATGGCTTTCTTAAATAGTCTTATGAATTTCAGTTTTTTCTATTCAATTCCTACTTTTTTAGATGGTTTGCACAAAGGGTTGTCTAGTACCACCTATTCTTGCCTATTGGAACATCATCCATGACCAAGTGTAGACGGAATGAATACTAAATATGCAACTCGAATTGCGACGTTTTGGGACCTTCGTGCTACAAATGATCGACCCGTACCTTAGTTATAACTGACTTAGTTTTCCAGAATTTGTATTAATTATTACAACATTATGTTAATATATTTAGCGTTTATGAAAATTGCCTCTTTGATTACGTTTATTACAAAATAAAATTAATATTGTGAAACAAATAACAACAATGAACCCTAAAGAAAAACCAAAATCTATAATAATTACACATTAAAATAAAAATCGTTAAACACTAAATATAACCTACATAAATTATTTAACTATTTAAAAAAAATCACATATAAATCATCATAATGATTGCATGCAAAAAATAATCTACTTTGTAATTTGACTATATTATGGTTCAACTTATTTTATCAATATTTTTTTAAAAATGGAAAGCGGTTCGATCCATTAGACGGCGCGCCATCTAGTGGATCAAAAGGCCGAAAGGATCGGCAGACGGACTAACCGTCAAAAAAGTTCATCAACAAAGGAGAAAAGAAATACACAAAAATACATCAAAATAAACCGAAAGCACAAAGGTCTTCAAAGGAAAGCAGGATGATCCAGCCAATCGGAGGCAACGAGCATAAACGTTCATCTTATGTAACAATCTAGATCCGAGGACAACACAAACTCAATGAAATTTCCATCTCAAAATAATAATACGGGATTCATCCACCAACCTAATATACTAAACTCGTTATCACTGTGTTATCGATGTGAGATACACTTCAACAAGTAATATACATCTCAACAAGTATAGCATCTAAAACACATGCTAAATGAAATTTCCATCTCAAACTAATAATAGGTGAATTAGTCCAGCAAACTAATATACTAAACTCGTTGTATCAACATGAGATACATTTCAACAAGTAATAGACATCTCAACAAGTAAAGCATCTAAAGAAGGATTAAATTAAATTGCTCATGCTGAAGTGAGGAAGATAATCATAATATGTAAAAGGTATCGTATTGGCAGAGTGTATCGCGCTACGTAGTCTTTAATTACAGGATAATCTTAGCAGCCCACTAACCGAAACACTTATTAGGCTTTATTACTCTGTTGCTAATTTAGGATTAGCCTAAGATCACTCTCTCTAATATATAGACAATTTCGAGACTATAAGCAGCTCACTGGCGATGTCCTTCTGGTAAGGCAACCACATTGTAGAATGGAACTGTCCTTTGCGGCATTGAACCATCCTCGCTTTCATCATCATCAAATTCAAGCAAATACCTGCATCGTTTGCAATTCAAATGTACAATTCCGAATCAATTCAATCACTATCACGGGAATGAAGAACGTAAATAAAAATCATCAGTAACTTACTCGTCGTTCTTTCTCTTTAAGGATTATGCAGCAATCCCCATACATCAACATAAGCACATGTCAGTCTCTCATCTCAAATCTTACACACGAGAACAAAAATTCGTGCAGAATTATAAATCAGTGTCAACATACCTTGCGAGAATTCACAACAGTCGCCTTGTAAAGTGCGGTGGTTCCGGGATACACTGCCAATACTGGTTTTCCGGGAGGAAATTCCTGGGCAGAAGATGGATCACTCCTCTTCGGAAAAGGGATAATGTGTGACATGTGTAGCTTGTATTTTCTGCAAATATCACAAACGAGTATCACTAAATGATTTGCATTGACTTGAATTTGTTATTTTTCTATCAAAAAATTACAAATGCCTTGGCAAGCATGGCAGATCACAAGAATGTCATAAATTTCAATACTATTAATCTATAGTGTTGCAATTTTTATTATATTTCGGACGCAATAGGTACTTACTATCACAGTGGAAGTTATGTCATCTTTAACGATGGCCATTCAAGGAGACAACCTAGGACTAGACCACATAAAAGAACTAGACAAATCGAAGTTTACTTGTCATCTAAACTCCTTGTGCATATGCCTATCTATTATCCATCCCGAATTTACTTCCACCTATTAAAATTAGAAACCGTTAATCAGCTTCACTTAACAATGTCCCAACAAAATACAACAAAAAAATAATGAAGAAAATCTTCTTAAGTGTTTAGCATGTGCACCAAAACATCAAGTATCTACTAAACTTTTGCCCAAATCACGAGTACGGCGTAACTCCTTTAGGACCTGTTTAGAATCATTCTCTAGGCAGTAAAGACTTTAGGAATCAAACTAGGGTTTCCCACAATCAAACTTAAAACTTGACAGTCTAAAAATAAAGCCATTATTAACCCTAACCCTAACAAAGTCTCAAACACCACCATAACCTCTCAAGCTGCATACTCCACAAACCTAGACACCACTACCAACCCTAACACGGTCCCATCAGTCCTCTCTCCATTTCTCCTTCATCTACCTTCTTTAATTTCTCTTTTCTCTAACCGAGTCGTACCCATGCGAATTAATCAGAATCAAGACCATTGGGATGGAGTCACAACCCTCACTTGACTGCCGTGGCACAATGAATACAGAGTCACAGGCTTCTACTTCTTTTGCTTCCCCTTTTTTCTCCCATGAAGAAGGGCTATGGCAAATGAGGTTGAAGGTCGGACTCATACCCAGGTTGAAGGTCGGGACTCGAGGAGTGGAAGATGAGAATCATCCATTACATACTTTTTGCTCAATCACACATCAGAATCAGTTGCAGCTCGATATTCAAGGGTCTCAACAACTAAAATGCCATGCTCAAGAACAAAAAGGGAAAATGGTATCCAAAACAAAGATAAACTGCATTGGTATAATTAAGTCATGATCAATGCGTCTGGAAAAGTCTTGTAACAGGTAATCGAGCTATATTAAAACTCGAACCATTAATCAGATAACTCGAATTTAAACCGGCAACAGTTATATTTTAAGTCATTCGCAGCAACTACATGGCAAAATAATGCTTCGTAATAAATAATCATGTCTGTATAAAAAAAGAAATCCAAGCAGCATAAAGTATAACAGGAAATCACAGATGCTGATTAAGGGAGATTGGAGAGGTTCTACGAATATGCTGGGATCTGAAAACTGGATCGAGCAGAGGTGGTCGTAATGGAAATTTGGTTACCTAGAGGCATGTTTTAGGCTATGAGATAAGCAACCTTTGCTATAAAATTGTGCAACAGAACTCTGCTTCATATTGTTTTAAAAGGTTCCTCCTGGTGGTATTTAGGTAAAGGTGAATGATGGATATAGTATTAATTTGTACAAAGACATGGCCTAAAAATTTGAATAACTTCTACTCATAAAACCAAACAGACTGAATCGCTCCTACCATTGTTAAGATATGAATGTACATTTCCACTAGTTCTTTGGGAAAATACGGCTAGCAATAGACAAAATCAAGCTACTTAGAACTAATGTGGCATTCATGATCGCATCAAATATGAAGACTTGAATCAAGCCTGGATTGAAACAATGATGGCAGCCAAAAGAGCTTGAGAACGCATTGAAGCTTTTGAAATGTCCTTTTCAAACTAGAAAATACCATCTAGCATTCACTCTTATATGACCATCCAATTAAAATCCTGGTAAAATCCTCAGCAATCCCCATTTCCCCACTCAATAAGGTACTGGAAATCATGTATCACTCAAAAGTTTTATAAGGAAGGCCTTCTTCTTATCAAAAAATACCATATCACCATCTATTGATCACTCTATAAGGAACCCAAGAGGATTGACAAAACAAAACTACCTTTCGCCACCACCTTCTTCATCATCACCTGGTTCCTCATCAATCACTTCAAACCTGCAAGTGCAAAACATAAATGAACAAATTTCAGAGACATTGTAGGAGTTCATAATACAGGACAACCACTACATCTACGTTTTATCCGATAAAAAAAACTTACCATTATTATTAATTGATAAAGATAAATCGTTGATCCAATAAAACTTTAGTTTCTTATTTCATTTAAGTTACTACTATAGGGGGTAATAATGTTAAACAAATTCTATCCAGTAGTAGGAATTACACTAAATGAGACATTTCTTATCAGTTCAAATTTACTGCAAAACTTAATTCAAAATATATATTAATTAATGATCTTCCTGTTCAGGAATTAAAATTTTATTAATCAAGAGATGGCTAAAATGTAATTACATTACACCTTATTTCATTTAAGGAAGTTACTACTATACG
>BSUD01000004.1:139511988-139714889 GCA_033239045.1 Fagopyrum esculentum
GTAATAATTTAAACATATTATCTCCAATAGAAGGAATAACAATAATAGAGACATTTCTCATCGGTTCAAAATTTACTGCAACAATTTAATCAACAATATATTAATAATGATCTTTCCTGTTCAGGAATTAAATTTTATTGATTAAAAGATGACTAAAATGTAAATACAGTACATTCCTTAGGAATATAATTCACAATTTTTACATTAAATTTTGAGCATTTTATGTATGATATCATGAACAAATATTTACTTCACCATTGAGCTAAGAAAGCTTTATTATAAAGCCCCTCGGCTGTCTAATTCTCATACACTGCTAAGTACAAAAAGTTGTTTATTGAAATACTTGTACTTACTTCCTAGAAGGAATTCTTATTGACCTGTGTTACACAGAAAATCCCAAGGGATAGCTTTTCCCTCTATCTATAGAAGTTTAATCGGAATGGATTCAAAAACATTTCTGTCATAAACATAAACCAACGGAAACACGTATCATCGTGTAAGCTATGACAACTATGACATTTTCCCGGGTTTATATTGTTTTCCATGCCCCATGTTAGCATCCATTTCAGCGAAACAGATTTATTGGCTAATCAAGGATGAAAAATGAGATTATACTAGAGGACAGAAGCTGTTAATTCCAAGAAAAACTAAGGATAAATTGCGACATACATTAAATAAAAGATACGCAATCATCACAAGTTCAGTACTACCATTTTTATTTCAATGATATAAATAGAAAGACAAAATAAGTACCAATACCTTATCAATCACTATTAAGAAAAGTAAACAATAATACATCATATTTCATAAATAATCTTAAGAAGTTTGCATATATTTTCCTTTTTTAAAAATATATAATTTTATTGATGGAAGGAAAATAAATTTCTTACACTGTTTAGCATTTACAGTAAAAATGATGATTCTGAATTTGTTTCTTGAAAAGAAAGTGTAAAAAGCTTCATCAGAAAGCATTTTGCAGTACACCAAGAAGGCAAAAAAAATCTAAAAAAAGCTCGGTACTAGAGCTTTTTATAGCCATAATATTAAGTGTAAAAGCTTTACGAAACGACCATTTAGATGTCAAAATTAGAGTACTTGCCAAATGCAAGCATCATTAGACAACCTCTCCTACTTGATGAAATTCGCCTCCAGTAAAATCCAAACCATGAATCAATTTGTTATGGAGCTCAAAACTCAAATGTTATTTCATCCAAACCTAACTCAGATACGTTGTTGTCCCATTTGTTTTTGCACAACATGACATTCAAGTTTGAATCTCGTCTTTATTAAACGGAATACCTTTTATCTGCCCCTAAATTTTGCACGTTATGTTAGATTGGATGCGAAACATTTTCCTTATGTTCATCAAATGCTAGAAACAAAAATATATCTGAGCCTAAATCGACAGCTTCTGCCGCTTATAAGAATATTTTGACTTACTTCATCCGTTAATTCCTTTTTTCTTTCCTTTCTTTTTCTGCTCGAGAAGAGTTTACTACACACTATAAGCAGGCCCACTTAAGGCGATAAAAACAGGGAAGATATTATTCCAATATTTTTCTAGTTTAAACACTCTTGCCCCGTTTGAATTACTTCAAATTGCCATTGTGCCTCGTGAACTCACTATATTTCATGAAAATCAAATAAAATCTAGAATACCCTTACTGAAAATCATATTGAAAAACTAAAGAACACATTTATGTCAGATAAACGTATTGAGAAATAAAACAAAAGCTGGTGTGCAACAAGAGCACTTATAATTGTTGGCCTCAAAAAGACATGTAAACTCAACTTATTTTCCAAAATAATTTCCAGAAATGGAAGATGCATTTAACTTTCAATTTATATATTGGCACTTCAGTCTTAATTCCAAATCCTTACAATTTGAAAGGATTAGTAGATGCAATCAAAATTTTGAGGTACTGATAGAACTTTCACAAAAAAAAAAAACAATCAAAATCTGGAGCTATAGTATAATCTCCTACCACAAAGCAATTCAGTTCTGGTTCAGTCTAACTATAGAACAGGACCCATTACCCTCATATCAATTTTAAATGAAACACTGTAAAAGTCAAGGGCATAAACAACTGCAAAATCATCTGTAGTTACACAAGAGTATCTAATCCAATCAAAAGTTAAAGGTCCGGAACTGCAAAGGGAGCCTAACTTACTCTCGATTTTCCCGGTCAAAGTGTGTCACTTTAACAACAATATATTCATCTTTGTCAGCGTCCTCTGCTGTCACTCTTGCCGCCACCTAAAAAACGAAGCATAACACATATGATGACTCTGGGATACAGTGACATACAGATCACCCTAGCAAAGGCACAAAATGATACAATATGTAAATAAATAATAAATAAGACATAACATACAGTACCTGTTCTCCCTTGAGGTTAGCACAATTATCAAGCTGATTTCTCACGGAAGGGGAGACCCTTGGGACTTCTGAATCAGGTTTTCTTTTCTTCTTCTGCTCATTGCCTTCTGTAATCAAGTCAGGACAGAATAAAAGCTTCAGTCTAGCAATAAATAGTACGAAAAAATAAATGATAAATGTTCAAGAGGAACCCAAAAGCCATTAAAAGCAAAACTTTCCTAACTAACCAAGATCGCATATAATAGGGGAGTAACTTCTGACAGAAACTTTCATTCTCACCACTGAACTTCAGCATCGCTATCTCCAAGAGTACAAATGAAGGGATAAAAATGTATCAGAAATTATAACCTTTGAACATTTCCCTCTGGTTGCCTAATGGAACTACAGGATTCAAGGTTCCGTACCACAAGATAAAATCTTTTGAAAATACATACCTCTTTTACTAAAAAGAAATTTCCACATACTTAAAAGAGAGAGAAATACAGGAGCTGTGATTTTCGTTGAAGTAACATGCTGCATCCTACACGGAACTTTACAAAGCGAACTATAGTGAAGTAAAAAAACAATCAAGCTTAAGCACCCACCCAGTCTTCTTCGCTGTTGTCCAGGAGGTCCAGTAGGCAAAACAGCATCCAACTGAGTTAACAATGCACTGGAAACACTGCATCAGAGAGAGCTTATTGTGTATTGATCAGGAGTTTCATGGAAAAAATGGTACCAGACCTAATGAACCGAACAAGAATACCACAATAAAAAGAGCATATGAGAATAGAATACCTCACTTCAGACTCTGCAAGCTCCTTCGCGTGCACATACAAAGTTTTCAGACGTGACAAAGTAGTATCACCTGGCTTCTCAGCTGTCTCAGGAGCTGCAAACCAAAATGTAGACAGTAAGGTAAAGTCATGTCTAAAAGCAGATTTTGATTATATGATATCCATTATCTCAAAAGAAGACACGCAAGAATGTAGCTAACTGTCCCCAATCACCATTCACCATAAAATGATATTTTTAGGTTGCTTTCCAATATCAGAAGTTTTTTTAAAATTTTGTATTTCATTAATTTTGTCAGTTTCGTTTTGTGAAACATATATTGTGGCCTTAAGGTGAAACTAGGAGGTGAATCCATACATAATTGGAACAGGATACAGCTCTACCATTCTTCCTTGTCGGATCAATCAAATACTTGTCCTAAGCTTTGTAATAAAAGACTTAAACATTACGAGGAGAGTAAAGTGTCAACCTAATGAGTTATAATTATCTAGGAGATACCAATTAACACAGCTAGCAAGACCTGTAACAACGTAATACAACAGAGTATGCTCAGTTATCACTGTTAACACATATGTAACAACATGAAACTGACTTCTAATATAGACTTGAATGATGATTAGTTATTTACCTCCATAAGCCTACATCCATTGTTTATTGACTCACCACTGTGATCAACCCTGCCCTCGTTTTATGATGAAATTGAGTATTTTTTTATTTTTTTCTCTTCCTACGCCTCTTAATAATATTATTCATGGAAAGGAGAATATGTGAGAGATAACAGCCAGATAGGACTGTGGTGTAATTAGCTAAAGTCACCTAAAATCACTTGAGCATTAACATGCGACGAGGCATAACAACTCTCTTTTAGTTATCCAGAAATTATCTTTGTATTAGGCTTGTTGCCTTTGGGCTCTTAGGAGTGTTTCTCCATTGAACTTGGCTCTTGTGGAGTTGCTCCCTCGATTGGCCATCTGTGAATTATATCTCAACTGGGATTTCCATTGTTTGATTTGCGTTTCTTTGTTTGTTCTTGTGTGATATTATGATATTGTGTGTGAGTCTTGATTTGAGGTATTCTCCTCTCCTCTTGACCTAAAATCTTAAATCAAGCACAAAAATGGGAGAGAATCCTATGTTCAGCAACTTGGGATCATTTTTAAGCATCAAAGAAGAACGCTTATTAAAAGGTCACTGCAGGTTGATATCAAGGCAGCAACCATCACCTACTTATCTCAAATCAACTCTGAATAACCCAAACCTCTTCTATCCTTCTAGTCCTTCACTTATGCAAGTTGATTTTTCTTTATATCCACTTTGGAGTTATCTACCGTTCTAAGAAACTAATATACAGACCAAGTTCAGTAACATCAAAACACAAGAAAATGGAAATGAAGCTGAAGGCAAGCCATCGGAATAAGAGAAAACAATAAATAGTTGTACATACAATTTCTTGAAGAATGGGAAGTTATTATTAACAATAAATACTAGCAAAACGTTTCCTACATTTAAGAACAAGATGTCAGAAATATGTTTGTCAAATCATTATCCCAATGGACCAAATAATAACGAACCAGACAAAAGAAACGCCCACGAAGCTAAATTCTACCAACATTACGAAAGATTGGTACAATCGAAGCAGAAACACATCATACAATAAAATTCGAGCTACAAGATCGCCGTCAACATCAAAACGCACAAAAGTTGACACAAACAGACATAGAAGGATACCAGTTTGAAGCTTTTCCCGAAGCTTATTGATCAATATTACGAAACGATTGGTACAATCGAAGCAGAAAAGCATCATACAATAAAATTCTAGCGAAAACAATCGCGGTCAGCATCAATGCGCACACAAATTGAGACAAACAGAACAGAAGGATACCAGTTTGAAGTTTTTTGTGGATCTTATTGATCTCGGTGATGATTTCCTCTTGTTCCTTCCTGAGTCGATCGAGCTCCTTGCAGTTTTCAAGTAAGCTGGCAAAATCAGTCGACGACGATCCCATTGGAAAGCAATCGAGTCTCTCTTTCTCCCTTTTGGCGATCTTTGCACTCACCGGAAACACTCTTGGCAGATCGATTGAAGCTAAAATGCGCCGAATGCTAAAACTCGCATTAACTTTGTGATTTTGTCTGCAACCTCCGATAGAGAATACCGAAGGATCCTCGGGCAGTGAAAGGGGAATGTAATCGAATTTGTTTTAGGGCGTAAATGCGCTATTCATATTATTAAAGAAGGTACCTTTACATAAACCACCGTTATATGTCCGTATTTACCAAAACCATGCCCTCTAAGATTATAATTACAAAAATCACCCACTCATTCACATCACGGTCGTTTTATCAAAAAAAAAAAAAAAAAAATATTTAAGCCGATTACACCGCTGAGCATCGGTTCAAAACCGCAAACCGAACCCAACCGCAAACCGCAATCCCAGTAAACGTGAATCGCAAACCGAACCGCAAAATTGCGGTTCGGTTTGCGGTTTGGTTGCGGTTTGAACCGCAAATGCACCGCATTTTGCGGTTTGGTTGCGGTTTGAACCGCAAATGCACCGCATTTTGCGGTTTGGTTGCGGTTTGAACCGCAAATGCACCGCATTTTGCGGTTTGGTTGCGGTTTTCCCTTTTTTTGCCCTTTTTTTGTGGTTTGCGGTTTTTTTTTTCCAGTTTGTTTTGCGGTTTGCGATTTTTTTTTGCGCTTTGAACCGCAAAACACAAACTTGCGGACCGCAAACCGAACCGATTAAGTGCGGTTCGGTTGCGGTTTGGACCGCAATTTGCGGTTCTCCAAAAAATTAAAATAACTCTATACGTCAAACGTTGAAGTTATAAAAAAAACATACACAACATCATAAGTAAATTTATCAAACAAAAAAAATTGTGCAGCCCACTTTAAAATTAAAGGGTTTGTTTGAAACAAGCCTAAAAATATAGGACCAAATATATAATTCAACCATTAAAAACGTTTGATAATAAATAAAATAAGACAAAAAATCAACATTAATTTAGTCTATCCTATACGGCAATATAATCAAATTAGAAAATGAATTTGTGTAGTAATTTTATGGAATATTAATTCATTCAATAACAAATATTTGTTTCCTTGTTTTTATTTCCCATTTCCCATTCTAGAATCCCCTATTTTGGTATTTTTCATTTTTACATCCTTTTTATGGTAGCAAATCATTTTTAATTTTCCCTTCCTTTTTTCTCATTATATTTGTTTTTCAAAAATAGTTATTAATTTATGATATAATAAATTAAAAACATTCAAATTTACTTTTTTTAATATAATTAGACACATTCATTTTAAGTGCATGTATTGGAAATTAAATACCAAATCACTAAAGAAAAATTTGGACAAACAATACTACTCCAAAAGAAAATTCAAAAAAAATAAATTATTGAAGAAAAAAAATTCAGATTTACTTTTTGTTTCCCATTCTAGAATCCCCATATTATCTCAATGATTATGTGTACCTATACTGACTAATTTTACTTAGATTTATTCTTTATATCAATATGGTTTATCTCATATATTAATATGAGATCACGACGGCATTCGTCACAATCATCGTGATTAAACATTCCGTGTTCATCACATTAGTATATTGAGTGACATAGATCAAGTATGGATGAGTGACATGAAAATACATGTAATGTGATATTATAAACATGTCTAGTTCCGACTAGTCCAACTTTATTCGAAGATCAATCCAAAACAACTTTTAATTCAAAATGTAAATCATGACAACTTTATTATGCATAAATTATAAATATAGGACATCTAATCAAACTCCCACTAAGTCAAGAAATTACAAAACTGTCAAGCCTCATACGAGTAGTGTGCTCATGAAAAACTTTAGGAGGCAATCTCTTAGTAAACGGATCTGCAATCATGGAGTTTGTGCTTACGTGTCTATACAAATTTGTCTAGTTTGAACTTTTTACTTTAATAGAACTTGATGTCAATGTGCTTCTCCTTCACAGAGCTTTTGTTGTTATTGGAGAACAAAGTTGTAGCCTTATTATCACAAAATAACTTCAATGACCTTTCAATTCCAGTAACCACACATAGGCATGTGGCAAAGTTACACAACCATATCCCATGAATGGATGTTCCGAAGCAAACCATGAACTCTTCAACCATAGTAGAGGTAGCTACAAAGCCTACAAGTGTTTGTTTGACACTTTTTCAAGATATAGCCCCTTCAGCCAACATAAAGACATAACCTGAGGTGGATCATCTACTATCAATACAACTGGCGACATCGGAATTAGAATATCCAACGATCTCCAATCTGTTTGATTTCTTGTAGGTTAACATGTAGTTTTTGTTCTTTACAAATATAAGAGAACCTTTTTTGTTGTTTTCCAATGATCTGATCCAGGATTACTTAAGTATCTGCCCAAAAGTCCCACGATAAATGTTATGTCGGGACGGGTACAAACTTGAGCATACATTACACTCCCTACCACTGAGGAATAGGGAACCTTTTGCATCTCTTTTATTCAAGATTTATTTTCGGGCACTATTTGAGACTAAACTTGTCTCCTTTAGCTCTTGGTGTATCTCCAATTGACAATCTTTCATGCTAATTATGCTTAATACCTTTTGATATAGCCTTTTTGATAGCCTGAGGATACCTTGAGATTGATCTCCTAGTATCTGAATTCCTAAGACAAAAGAGGCGTCGCCAAGATCTTTCATCTCAAAATTCCTAATGAGAAATTTCTTGATTTCGTGCAATAAGTCAATATCATTACAAGGCAATAATATGTCATCAACATATAATACCATAAATATAGACTTGCTCCCATTGAATTTGTGATATACACAATCTTCAACCTTATTCACTTCAAATCCAAAAAAGATAATCACTTGATGAAATATATGATTTTATTGCCTTGATGCTTGTTTAAGTCCATAGATATATTTCTTTAAATTACAAGCCATAAATTAGAATATTTGGATTCAAAATGTTATGGTTGAACCATATAAATGGTTTCGTCAATGGTTCTATTAAGAAACACTATTTTCACATCCATTTGATGTAACTCTAAGTCAAAATGAACTACTATTGTCATTATTGTCCTACAAGAGTCCTTAGATAAAACCGGGAGGAAAAGGTCTCTTTAAAGTCAATATATTCCTTGAGTGAATCCCTTTGCAACTGGACAAGTCTTATATCTTTCGATATTGCCTTTTGCATCCCTTTTGGTTTAAATATCCATTTACAACCAATGAGTTTTGTACCTTTTGGCAATTCGACAAGATCCCATACGTCTTTGTCCTTCATGGATTTCATCTCCTCTTGCGTGGCTTAAATCCAGTATTGAGAGTTTGAAATTTAAAGGGCATCAAGAAGATTGATTGAATCATCCTCTATAATGCTTGCATATTCTTCTTGTTCCATAAGATGTGTGATGTAATCATCTATTATCTCTTCCATGTGATCTTCTTGTTCTACCAGATATACAATGTAGTCATTTGGAATTGCATATCTTCTTTCTCTACCGGATCTCCTTAAAGACACTTTTTGAGGTCACTAGTACAAAAACAGCCTCTCTCAGGGGTTTTTTATTGAAGGGGAAGGCGGTTTTTCCTTCCCCTTTATACGTCTCCCTGAGAAATATTTCTCAGGGGTTATTTTTAACCCCTGAGAAATAAGTGGCAAGGATGGCGGTTTTTAAAAAAATCCCTGAGAGATGTTTCTCAGGGGTTTTTAATAAAATCTCTGAGAGATATTTTTCAGGGGTTTTTAAAAACCCTTGAGAAATAATCGGGGTATTTGTCACCGGGCTCCAAATTTTTTGTTGATTTTTGGATATTTCTCCACCCCGGTTTCTACATAAAACCGTGGTAATTTTTTAACCGTAGTTTATTATTTTTAATATAAAAATAGGTAATTTTGTATTAGCACCTGCTTAAATTACACAATAAGTATTGTACGTAACCGAAATTATTCATCAGTAAATAAATAATATTAATCTAAAATGCTTAAGCAAAATTATCATGTAATTAGTATTCTAATCATATAATGCAAAAATAACATCATTTCTTCATTAAACCAGGAATACAAATTATTTATGAAAATTGTACCTTAATCTCTTCATCTTTAGGACATTGTTAGCTCATTTCTAATGGTTACTACATTAAACAAAAAACACTGGAAAACAAGATTGGTCAGGAACAAGGATTGCACGCCCAATGCGCTTCTTTTCCTTCTAATGTCCAAAACACCAATAGGCACTCAAACATCCGCCCCGTCTCCTTTTCTGCATTTAACCAGCAACCATAAAAACAAGATTAAGTATTGCAACATACCAATAACAAAATCAACACTTAACTTATAACAAGAATCAAACTATTTATGAATCTTGCATATTGCTTCAGAAGCAACCAAACCATATATGAATATTAGTAGAAAGTTCAAAATTCCATTCAGAAGAAATAAATTTGCCTATTGTCACTGGGGGAGTTGAATTAAGTTCATGCAGTAACAAATAGAAAATGGAACATTAGAGACATTCATTCGAAAAAATGTTCCTACTAAGTTGAAACCATATGATAAGTAAACTAAACAATAATTTTCACTCTAACATGCATAAAAATATCTTTAATATATCATCACGTATAATCATACATCCTAGAATAGGATGATTCCTTATATCTCTCTAGCCTAAAATATGAGGATCCCATAACATCATTATTATGTATTGCTAACACATGTTACTAAAATCAGTGAAATGAAAATGAAGATCTTGCGCAATAACTAATTAGCCAAGATATATCCATTACTGGAAGCACAAGATTTTCCAACTATATTATATCATCTGCACAAGACATACCAGTTTCTATGATCTTATGCTTGCATTTTCTTCCATTGACAATGGGCATACAGAAGTTGAAAGCTTAGGACAAGGAGCTCACTCTCATCAAAACCACGTCTGTATTCCTGCTTTATGCAACAAGAGATCAAGCAGAAGTAATGAGATGAAATTTTTAGAGGTATAATGATGATCATGGCATGTTAGGCTCAACACTTCTCTGCACTAACCAAGATAGTACCTGCAAGTTGTTTTTTTCCTTCTTATTTGATGCCAACATGAGTAAACATGCTACTTACTAAACTGATGCCCATCATATCAAGAAAAAGCCCAGAACCGAAGTACATGATAGCCGTCTTAAATATTCGAATTAAAGTTGCAAGTACTAGAGCTGTTGACACAGAAGGAATCAACTTCCTCTCATCTGTTTGATGAGAGTATCAGATGCTTTCATTCAGAAACAAACATCATATGTTATGGTTCTCAAAGCTGAGTTTAGAAGAGTTGTGAATCAACACCTAAAGTCGAGTCTTTTGTGGAACTCTTTGAGATATCTTCAGCCACGAAAGAAGTAGTGACGTTGTGAAGAAGAATATTAAAGACCTTTGATATGATGTTGAATATTGATGTCGAAACCCCAACAGATGCTAGCTCCAATGGAGTTTAGGGTTTGAGGACCAAAAAATATCTTCATCATTCTTCCCAAAAGAAATCAAAGGATTAATAGCATGAGAAAATGTAAGCATTACCTAGCCTGCCAATACAAGTTGTCTCTATCAGCTGTGTAAGAGGCTCAATTGCTTGGGCGGCAATTCCGGGTATTGTAAGATATGAGTTCCAATTTGACATTATGATTGCCACCTAAAAAACTCGGAGGATCCACATCTGATTATCTATGAAGAAGATAAAAATCCAACAACATAAATAAATTTAGTATGAGAGAAAATGCAAGCACAACTATGAGATATACCCCTTTACAAATCTTTGTTCAACAAAGGAAGAATGGAGCCAATATTCGTCGAAGGTACGCTGATAATTGATGAATCCACAATGTTGACTGACCCATTTTGATCTGCAACTCGGAATTCGAATTGAGGGCCCTAGTAAACTTTCTTCTATCCTAGTTCTTCTTATTCTGCCATGTCTCCAGGAACCAACAGAAAAATGGCCAGGTAGTCCACTAACCCTCATTTTGAGATCAAAATTGAGAAATTGGTCACTGAGAAAAATGGCCAGGTAGTCCACTAACCCTCATTTTGATATGCGACTTGCAGAGAAGTGTAACTCAACTCCTAAACTAGCATCATCATCAACCAGTTTTCTACATTGACGATGCAAAGAATTATTGAAAGGAGCAAGTAAACTACAATCCTAACAAAAAGGTGATCAAGCAGTAAATCAGCTCATAGAAGGCTTCATAAGCCCATTATACCATAGTACAAAGTCATTCAAGAGGTAAGACTAACAAGAGCTAGATGTATACAATATTTTGACAGGGATGACAATGATTATATATTCAGAAGTTTCATTGATATAACTTTTCTTAGCATTCAATCAAGAGACGTAAGTATAGAAATAAAAAAATTGGATTAACTGCAACCAAATTGTACATTATTCATGAAAAGTCAACTACCAAATAACTACATCTTTAGTCAATCAAAAGCTCATAGATGTACGCAAATGAACAAAGAGAAGAGGCGTCTTAAAAAAATATAGATCCTTCCAAACATTATAGACAGTAGCTGAGCTATCGTTGTTAATTTACAATGCCATTTGGCACCCTATAAATTATGTAGTTCTTACTGGATCCAGATTCACTAAAGCGTGTGTTGTTCCACTAGCTAGGGCTGGCAGCAATAACAATTTCATTTTCGTTCATAGTTACTTCGCCATAACCCTTGTCTACCACTTGACTGTACTCCCACTGTATACCCAATGAGATCAACAAAGTTTGAGATAGTAAACAAGAAAAACAAAAATCACCTAACAAGCTAACGATATGTACCTCAAAACATATACCTATAATGTTATAACAAGCTTACAACAGATATCAGACAATAGACACTTCAAATTACTAAATTTACACTATTTGACAAGCACACCTAGTCAATAGACAAGCCAGAAGAATCATCACTTTGATTCAATTCATACAACATAAACTTAGATTGTCTTTCACTCCATAACTAAAGCAACAAAACCATCTAGCACTTCATAACTAAAGCCGCAAAGCAAGTGTACTAGGCAACATAATTGATGAAGGAACTTAACAGGAGACGTATAGTACCTTAGGACATGAAATACAGATCGATGGTTGAAGTGTTTCTTACCTGTTAAACCTAATGCCCGAAAGAATTGCAATCTGCAGCCACAGTCATCGATTCTTTGCAATTTAAACCTAATTGCACTCTGCATTCAATGAGAACGAATTCCAATTGAAGTCTTGCGACAGGTCAAGGCCGTCGTTGCAACTGAACCCTAACTTGTAGCTTCTTTCTCCTAACTGCAATCTGCAGCGCGCCCAGCGAGAGAAGGCGATAGATTGAGGCCGGTTTAGGTGCTTGAAGCTTTGAGTTGAAGGCAATTCTTTCTCCCCTAATTACCCGCCCTCGATTCTTTCTCATCTCTATTCGTGTTGGTCGATTTTTTGGAGTTGATCGACGGTTGAAGCTTTGAGGCGAAGACGATAGATAGAGGCATAGGCGGCTTTTATTTATTTTTTTTTATCGATTTTTAGATAGAACCGGCCTACGCCTAGAAGATAAATTACGGCGGTTTTTCTATTTGATCCCCGAGAGTAATAGATGAAGAAATTTTAACGAGATTTTTTTTAAGGGGTTAAATAAATTCGCTGAGAGTATATTTAAAAAATTAAAAAATATATATAAAGCATGTTTTCAGGGGTTATTTTAAAAACCCACTAGAGTGTTTTTATATCACAAGGATTTTTATTAACCCCCGAGAAATTACCCCTGAGAGAGGCTATTTTTGTACTAGTGGGTTGTTGAATTTGCTCTATGAAAGGAACTTTATTGTTGTCTAAAACGGAGTTGTTTCTTGAAGAGTGTCAAGAGTTGTATCCCGATCACTAACCGAGTAGGGGATTAATAAGGATATAAATACTCTAGAAGGGGGGTTGAATAGAGTATGAGAACTTTTCGCAATATCGAATATCAAGGCTTTGAAACGAATCTCAAGGCCCTGAAGTCGATCTTTGTGCTTAGTGACAAAACTGTTTCTCAAGGATTTAAAGTGAATCTCAAGGCCTTGACTTCAAAACCTGCAGAAGATTGTTAGTCACAATTTAAGCGGTAGAAAGTGCGAAAATTGACACACGATATGTATACAAAGTTTGGCCCTTACAACCTACTTTCCGCCTAGGGTTTTCGACCCTGGGATTCTAACTATCCTTTATCTACTTGTTGTGAGTCCTAGATAAAACCTAGAAGAACTTCCCTTCTTCTCTCAATGTAGCTAGCCTCAGTGTTATGATTTAGTCAGCTCCTATTCTAGCAATAATAGCCTAGTTACTTCGTTGAGTAACACACTCGAGTATAACACTTAAATAATATGCCAATGTAGCTCTTGTGTTTATCTCACTCTAATGAATAAACCTAAGTAAGCTCAAAGAGGAAGAAAAAATTTTGGATCGATGAAGATGTCTTAGATGATCGCTTGTAGGCTTGATGTCTTCATCTTCAATCGATGTCTCCTTTATAGTCCTATGGAGGAACTTCTTCTAGCCGTTGCAACTTCTTTCTTCCACATAATGCTATGCTTGTTGAACGAGATCTTCTCATATGTCGTTTGAGTACTAACCGTTTGAGTAGAATCTTCAAACACGATCTTCTCCAAGATCTTCTCTTCAAACGTTTTCTTGATAGTCGTTTGATGTCTTCAAGGAGATCTTTGCCAAGATCTTCCCCACAACCGTTCGAGATCTTCAACAAACTTCCTCATAGCCGTTTGAAATCTTCAATGAGATCTTCTCCAAGATTCTCTCTTCAAACGTATATCTTCTCCAACAAGATCTTTTCGTTTGTTTGTTGGTTGTTGTAGTAAGCCTTCAGTCGAGATCTTCTTTTGATATTGTCCATGACCTACACACACTTGAACATACAAACCAAGACAAGCAATCTAGAAATATAATCGATATTTGTTAGTTTATGTTAAGTCTTCCATCATTTAAATAAATAAAACAATTAATATCCAAGGTGGAGTTATCAATGGAAGACAAAACAAATATCGTACATGCATTTAAAGTTAGATATATGCATGCATAAATAATATTCAATTCGAAAATAAATGTAGAATGCAGAAATGTCGGATCCATATTTTTCTCCCCATTTGTCTTTCAACAAGGGAGAAAAGCAGTTAAAGTACGAGAATTTCAAAATATTACAGACCCAAGTTTAACAAAATAAGAAAACAAGTTTCAAAAACAGCCCACAAACGTATTTTAAGGCATTGAAAGTAAAAACAAAGAAAATTTTAAGCACATGTCAAAGCCTTGACATACAGCTTCAAGGCCTTGAAATTGATTTAAAGGCTTTGAAATCTATTCTTGGTACCAACGAGTGTTGCTCTTGCCTCGAATATCGTATTGACACTTCTTCTTCCACCTTGCATGGGTTTCGTCCAAGATCTTCATTTCCTTGTACTCATCTACCCGACGCTTCTTCTCAGCATCCTTGTATTTCCTTACAACCCCATACTCCTAGAGAGTCAGAACGGTTGACTCTACATGTTTTGGACGAAGAATAGGTTGATTCTTCACACTCTTTTGACAATTAAGCAACACAATCACTGCTCTCTCCCTAGTCCGCTGATAGCATCCTCACTAACGGGAAAAATACTTTCAGCAGCAGTGAATGTAATTGCCTTCAAATAGAACATTTGATTTACCTTGGCATGCACGATCGACAGCAGCTCATGTGTGGCATCAAGCTTATCTGACATATCAAACCTAAAATCAACCATCTCCCTTCGAAGATTGTCCAACCCAAATTCCAATGCATCTAGCTCTGTTTTGGCAACTCAGGAGCAGAAGACGATGCCCTTTCCTTTAGCTTCCATTCTCCGGCCAACGTCTTTTCAATCCCTAGATATTCAAAGCACTCTTTGTCTATCTTTCCCGTTGACACTTGTTGGTCCTCAGTCGAGGTGTCAATAAAGAAATAGACGGAAATTTTTGGGAGGAAGTTGGCATATGATAGGGGAATGGCTTGGTGGAGTTAATCGTGTGGATCATGTGGTTGAGGATAAGGTTAAGGAGGTCTACATCAAGGCCATTCAACAGTGATAGATCAACTCTAGGGTTTGGTCAGTCAACAATTCCCTAGAGTTAGATCTTGGAACAATACACCTAACAAGCAAATTAAAAACAATTTTTGCTTCAAGGATGAGAGATGTATCTGTAAGCTGGCGGGATTTGGAGTTAGAGATGAGGAATTTTTCCTTTTCTAAATGAACACTTTCAGTTCTAGAGGGGTGGTGATAGAAGGTTGAGATGGCTAGACCCAAAGTCTTAAGCAATGAGAGTTGGGTAAGAGAAATCGATTTATCTTTCACAACTGATTCTAGGGTTAGGGTTCCCCTATCCCTCCTTGCTGTATGATTTACATAGAACAACCGTGTGAGCCTCGTGAATGCCTCCTCGATCTCCTAGGTTTAACATCTTCCAGATCAAGCACCCCTGGAGCAATGTGATGCATGAAAGCTGTAGAGACTTCAAGAATTCCAAATTCACGGTTTCACACATGCACAGTGGTCGAGTGTGAAATCCGTCTAACCATGTGCTCGTTGCTTTGAAATTCTTGAACCAGTTCGTCGACATCCTTGTTTGAGCTGAGATCTCAACATTTGTTGCTGGAGGAGAGGGTGTTGCCGAATGTGAAGAGATGTGAACCGTCACATCTTTGGACGGCGCCAGTGAGGTGCTTTTTGGTTTCTTTGCTGATGATGATGAAGCAACACGGTTGGAAGTTCTTTTGGGATCCATGGATGAGCGTTCGTGAGGAGAGAGTTTGAAACGTAAGAGAGAGAGAGAGAAGTGGGTCTGAAAAAATTTTGAGCACAAGGAAAGAGATGATAAGAAAGGAATGGATGGTTGCTTTCTAAAGGAGATGCCAAATCAATTTAAGGTAAAGAAAAATCTTAAAAAGATCAAAATTTTGATGACCGATTTTGATTTAGAAATGTTCCCTCATAAATCTCAACCAATTTTTAAAACAAAGATTTGAATTTGAAATGGAAATCTTGGTGAAAATTTTTGAAATATTTTTTAAAAAATTTTTATAAAATGATTTAATGATCAAACATCTAAAAAGATGAGAATCATAAATCCGATCCGGATTTATCACTTTTGTTTTTAGAATCCGTGTCAAGACCTTGAATTTCATTTGAAGGCCTTGAAATATAAAAATAGACCGGATTATAAGGAGAAAATAAAACGATTTACTCCCCATAAGATAATGCTTCCTTGTTCAACATACGAAGCTCCAATCTAATAAAATTGAACCGATCTTCGGTAAGAGGCTGAGTGAATATATCTGCAAGCTGCAAGTTAGTCGAAATGAAAAATATCGATACATCATCTTTTTCAACATGATCACGTATGAAGTGATGCCTTACGTCGATATGCTTTGTTCTTGAATGTTGCACATGATTTTTGGTTATCGAAATAACACTAGTATTATCACATTTAATAGGTATACCTTTGAAAATCAAGATCACGAAGTTGTTGAGCTATCCATAGAATTTGTGAACAACAGGCTCCAACAACTATGTATTCGGCCTCAAATATGGATAGGGCGACAAAATTTTGCTTCTTGGAGTGCCAACTTAGTAGGGATGACCCTAAGAATTGGAAACATCCAGAAGTGATCTTTCTATCGACCTTATAGCATGCAAAGTCTACATCTAAATAGCCAACGAGGTAAAGCGAGTTTTGTCGTGGATACAATAACCCTAGATCCTTAGTGTCATTAAGATATCGAAAAATCCTTTTCACAGCTATCAAGTGTGACTCTTTGGGATCAACTTGAAATCTAGCACACATGCATACACTAAACATAATGTCAGGTCGACTAGCGGTTAAATATAACAAAGAACCAATCATACCTCGATACTCCTTTTGTACGACACTCTTACCATTCTTGTCTTGATCTAATGAAAGAGCAGAACTCATTGAAGTCTTTGCTACCTTGGATTGATCCATCTTATATTTCTTGAGGAAGTCCTTGGTATACTTGCTTTGATTTAGAAAGATTCCTTTCTTAGCTTGAGTAACTTGTAGATCAAGACAGAAATTTAACTCTCCCATTAAGCTCATTTTGAACTCTCTACACATAATATCTGAAAATTCCTTGCATAGAGAATCATTAGTAGCACCAAATAATATATCATCAAGATAGATTTGTACTACTTATAAATCGTTGCCTCTGGTTTTGACCAACAAAGTTTTGTCAATTAAACTTCTTTTAAAGCCATTTTCTAAAAGATACTTGAACAATCTTTCATACCAAGCTCGAGGAGCTTGTTTAAGACCATAAAGAGCTTTGTCCAATCTAAAAACATGTTTCGGAAATTCATCATTTTTAAAACTAGGAGGTTGAACAACGTAGACTTCTTCTTCTAAGAAGCCATTAAGAAAAACACACTTAACATTCATTTTAAAAAGCTTTATGTTCATGAAGGATGCAAATGCAAGTAGCATATGTATGGATTCTAACCTGACAACCGGAGCAAAATTCTCCTCATAACCAATACCTTCTTCTTAGTTATAGCCTTGAGCTACAAGTCGTGCTTTGTTTCGAATGACTTTACCATGTTCATCCAACTTGTTTCAAAACACCCATTTTGTTCCTATGACGGATTGGTGCTTATATCTAGACGTGAGGGTCCAAACTTTGTTTCTCTCAAACACATTTAGCTCATTTTGCATGGCAATAATCCAATATGGTTCTTGAAGTGTTTGAACGTAGTTTTTGGGCTCTACAAGAGACGCACACGCAGAAAAAGCACACAAGTTGTTTACCCTAGATCGAGTTTGCACACATGTTTTTGGATCGTAGATCACGTTCTCTTGTGGATGAGATGAAGAATGTTTGAACTTGCTTCTCTTGGTGTGTGGAACGTATGATGATTCTGAAGGCTCAGTTGTTGGAATTGAGTTGCATCTTTGTTTCCGATGTCAAGGCCTTGAAGTTGGGTTTCAAGACCTTGAGATTGATCATCAGCATTGTTGATGTTGGTCATTTCAAGATCTTGAAGGTGCGTTTCAAGGTCTTGAGACTGTTCTCCGGTATCCTGAATTTGTTCTTACATATTCTTAACTTGAGCCTTAGGATCTTCTTCTCCATCAGAATTTTGATCTTCATGTTGATTCAGATTAAGATCTGTAAAGTCATCACTCAAAGTACCATCATTGCTTTCGTCAAAAACAACATGAATACTTTCCTCGACAATTTTGGTACGTTTATTGTAAACCCGATAAGCTTTACTATATGAAGCATATCCTATAAAGTTAACTTCATCACTACGTGCATCAAATTTTCCAAGGTTGTTTTTGCCATTGTTATGGACAAAACACGTACATCCAAAGGGTTTAAAATACAAAATATTAGACTTTTGCCCTTTAAAGAGTTCGTAAGGAGTCTTTTTCGAGATAGGGCATATCAAACATCTATTTAAGATGTAGTTAGCCGTGTTAACAGCCTCGGCCCAAAACTTTTTGTCAAACTATTTTCTAAACGCATAGTCATAGACATATCCTCCAAGATGCAGTTCTTACGTTCCACAACCCTATTTTGTTGAGGTGTTCTAGGAGCTGAAAATTGTTTTGAAATACCATATTTTGCACAAAATAAATCAAACGCAAGTTGGCCAAATTCTCTACCATGATCACTTCGAATGAAAACGATATGTAGGTTTTTCAAAGTTTACAACTCCTTACAAAGTTTTGAAAACTCATATAAAGCTTCCGATTTTTCTCGTAAGAATGAGATCCATGTAAAACGAGAATAATCATCCACAATAACAAGGATGTATTATTTTTCCTTGGGAGATTTGACACACATAGGACCACATAAATTCATATGCAATAGTTCGATAGGTCGAGAAGAATTTACAACCTTCTTTGGTTTGAATGAACCTCTTGTTTGTTTACCTTGTGTACAAGCCTTACATAGTTCATCAGCCTTGAAGTTTAGATTTGGTAATCCACGTACCAAATCCTTTAAAATAAGTTTCTTCATCGTATGCATGTTTACGTGATCAAGTCCTTTATGCCAAAGCCTTGGATTGTCCGTCAAGGCCTTGAGACACGTTAATATTGTTTCTGAAACTTGGTTAGTGCTCATCAAATATAGATTGTTGCATCTAGGAGCCAAAAGCACGACATCACCAGATAATTTATTTTGAACTTCACATTTTTTTGAATCAAAGATCACTTTGTTACCTTTATCACAAATTTGAGAGATGTTAAGCAGATTATATTTTAGACCGTCGACAAGATAAACATCGTTAATGAAATTAGATGAATTATAACCGATTTTATCAATACCAATGATTTTACACTTCCCTTTATCACCAAGAGTAATGGTTCCAAATGATTGTTTCTTTAAATATGAAAATTGTGAACTTTTTCCACTCATGTCTTGAGCAACCACTATCTAATATCCATTTATGCTCCTTATTCTTGGTCATATACTGCAAACAAAAAAAGCTTCAACCTTTCCGGCTAGACCAAATGACAAATTTTGGTCAATACTCAGGTTGAACCATGTTTGGTGGTCTAGTCCATTTAGGAATCCAAATTTACTTAACCTGTTCTCTTAGACATAGAAGATGCGTGTTTCATATGATGTAGGGATCTGTTACGCTAAGAACATGTAGCACAAAAAGATTTACATTTATAAATTCGATCTAATCTCCTAAGCTACCTAGCGAAACCCGCAGTGTATGGATCGTTTTGTAGAAAGGAAAGTATTCCGAGGTCGAACACAAGGACTGAGGTGAAATCAAGTCATTCAATGATCAAAGATAGTGTAAATCTAAACTAAGATGAGATGAGGAATAAAGAAAGTGCAAAACACAATATTTTTGGATGGTTTTTGGTGATCAAACAAGGATCACAATTATATCAACACAAACAAGCAACACAAACACACAAACACAAAGATAAGGGATAAGATGTAAGAAAGCGGATTCTAGATATTCGGAATTCCGATTATGACAATGGACTCATGCTTCTAAAGATCAAAGGAAAGCTGTGGTTGTTCGGAGTTGTGTGTTTCTCTAATGGGAGCAATTACCGGGTAAGTCTCATGCTCCACTAGTCTCGCACCTAAGGTCCTATTACCGGGTAAGTCTCAAGGAACCTAAGGACGGGAATTCTACACAAATCGGCCACTACCTAAGGGTCAAACCCCTCCTTACCGGGTAAGTCTCGGAAAAGGTAAGTCTTAGGCAACGATCCTAGCACACTCAATCCAATAGCGGCTTTTTTGGCTCACTACTACCTAGAGTTCATCATCTTATGTATCTAAGAGAGGAAATTACCGGGTAAGTCTCATCCCTAAAAAATTTTACTAACATTAGGTCACCCTAAGCTAGATTAGGCTCAACAAACACTAGGATTTCAACAATCTAACACCCTAACATTCAGATTCATCAATACAAGCACAACAGAGAAAATTACGGGTGGATCATGGAAACCACGGCCGTGGAATCATGAAGAACAGACCGTGATTCTACACTGAGTTGGGGTTTCGAACACAAATCAATCCTAAGCTAACATGGAAGTCCATACAATCATAGTCCAAAGAATAAACATCATTCCTTCACCCTAGAATCACAACTATTCAGCCAACAACATACATTTCAAGATCAAACTTCACAAATAGAGCATGCTTGCAAGTCATGGCTAGATAATGAAGAATAATCCAAAGAAAAGACATTAAAATCTAGAATAGAAGTTACCAAATCTTACAAAGGCTCCAAGAGTTGTTCCAAGTTGTCAACAATGGAAAACTCATTCAAAACCACTCTAATCTCACTTTAAAATAAAAATCTACACTAATCTCTTCCAAGAACACCCACAATGGGTGCTTGAAAGAGAGGCTACAATGGAGAAGTGTTTTGGGGAAGAAGCTAGGTCAAAAAGGGAAGAGAGAGATCCTTCAATACAACCTGCAACATCACTTAAATACTCCTCCAATAAGCAAAGAGCGGGCAAAGAGATTGTGGGACACGTGTCAAAGTTGTCCAGATAGAAACCACGGCCAAAACCACGGGCGTGGAAATGGCCTCTGGGTCATGGTTTTGCTCCATAAACCCTCCTTGGATCATTAAACCACGAGTTGGTGCAAGGCATGCACCAACAAGGTCCTATGTGTTCTCCTTTACTCCTAGCTTACTCCTTAAAGAGTCTGGATGTGTGCCACCACAAGGATTGATCCTCGAATGTATCGATTAAGCTCCAAAATCTCCCCAAAATACCTACAAAACCGACAAGAGTTCGTGTAGACGTCTATTCCGACAATATGCATAAATTAAGCGTAAACGTCACGAACTAATGCAGAAACATGCATGTATGGAAAGGAAAACTATCTAAAAGAGTGCCTAAACTAGTGTCATAAATCATGTTATCAAAATACCCCATACTTAGCACTTGCTCGTCCCCGAGCAAGGTCCAACTATAGGCTATGAGATGGCATGATTTATGAATGCAGAAAAACAGAAAAATATTTTTGGAATTGTGCTTCTAAAATTGGATCACCTTCATAGTCATGTTTCATGGCAATGGACAAGCAATCATGTATTAAATTAATGAAGGCACGAAAAGACAATCATACTTAACTTGAAAGCATGCATAAAAGGTAAAAATGATGAAGTCAAGATGATCATGAGAATATCCAATCTAGATCACTAAGTCATACACATAAGCAAATAGGTCTTAAGGACTTAGGAAAGAAGAGGCCAAAAAACGTGATGATAAGGTGGGAATTTTCTAAGGTCATGTGGTGCAAATCCGGAAAAGGAACTAAACAACCACAACTTCACATTTGTACTTCATCCACCAAAGTGTATTTTTCTCTTTCTTTTCTTTCTTTTCTTTTCTTTTCTTTTTTTTCATTTTCTTTCACTTATTTTTGAGACAATGGCATTGGTGTACAAAAGCCGAAACCTTGGTGATTAGCGGACCTCGGGATTTTTCCGAGGTGCCTCACACCGGACACACATACCAAGGCTCGTTAGGACATTCGGTTTATCCGACTTTGGTAAGGCACAAACACCCGATTATGTGAATGGTGCCGAGTTACTCGTCATCAAAACCAAAGTCCCCAAACCTATATTTTTTCTACACTTTTCACAACATATTTTCAACAACTTCATTCACAAAATTCATACACCAACTTCACCACTCCATACTTGCTTTTCACACACTCAACACAGTAGCATGCTCCTATTCCCGGATGGGTCAAAAGAGGTCAAATTTTATATCAAGTGAGGTGCTTAAATAACATGATCAAGATGAGAAGAAGAGAGATGAATTGCCTCAATCATTCCTAGATGATGTGTAAGAACTAGCATGTAATTTCGACCATCAATTCTCAATCCAATCAAGACAAGCATCATAATCACAAATCATACATAGAATTCAAGAGAAGTATTTCAAGTCCACATATGCATAAATCCATTCAACACACAAGGCCATCCATAGCCAATTCACAAAACAATCTCATCAATAGGGTCATATCCAAACTAGGAAGCACAAAATTTTAAAAATTTTCAATTTTTTGGGAGTTTTTGAGATATATATGTACAATGCAAAACATGAAAAGAAACATGTGACAATAAAACGAAACTATCCTAGATGCGATCATGTCTTGCTAAGAATCATGAAGACCCCACCCCCATACTTAGAAACACATTGTCCCCAATGTGCAAATCAAGTAAAGAAGAGTGAAAGAAGTCCTCACAATGTAAAAATGGTGTCGTTCGGTATTTTGGTTCACTCATGTGGAGTGGTGGTGCGGATGATCGTTCAAGCATGCTAGAGAGCTCTTCATAGTCATTCCGGTGTCGAGACCCGCGCCAAGGTGTATGCGAGATGGGAGCTCTTCCATCCAACAAAGACACCTCAAGCCGTCCAAGTCTCACGTCTGCTCCACCCATGATTGAAAATGGGGTCATCATCATCAACTTGCCTTGCAAGGCTTCCTCATTAACTAAAATCTACCACACAAACACAAAACATAAAAACACACAAAAACAAAAACAAAAGCAAAAACGAAAACGAAAGAGAAAAGGGAAAGAGTTGTTACCCTTGGGTTGCCTCCCAAGAAGCGCTTATTTTAGGTCATTAGCTTGACCAAACTCCGTGCATATGTCAATCCACCTCAAATACCATGGTTTGCTTGAGGAGTCCAAGCAACCATCGCTTTCCGGCATCCATGATGACAAGCACGGGCCACTTGATGCCCAAATAAGCCTTAAGTTCTCTCTTCACCGGTGAGTAGTAGACTCCTTCATCACCGCTCTATTGATGATAGTATGGAGTTGCAACCATAGGTGCCACCCCATACTTACACAATTGGTACTCCGCGGTCACACCGGTGAAATGCTTGCCATCCTCATCCTCTATGATCCGAAGAAGGCCGATTCTTGGAAAGAATTCTTCATTGAAGTGCTTCATAACCATCATGAATCCATCATGCTTGCCTCCATCATTCAATATGGGAGATTCCTTAGGAAAGGGACTCCATTCTTTGTATGTACTCCGGGCAAGCAAGAAAGGATTGGAAGGAGTTGAAGTTAACTTAGGATTCTCTACGACAGAGCTTTCCACGGGCAAATCCACGGGCGTGGAAGTGCCAGATGGGCCGTGGTTCTCTCTGTTTTCCTCATCCCACGTGAGCTCTTTAGGTGTGGTTTCGGGGTTGATGGCAAGGATGTCCAGGGGTGAGAGCACTTCATTGCACTCCTCCAAAGGTGAATGAGGTGGAGGTAAGCCTTGAAGGATGGTAGGGTCTCCTAGCATAAGAGCATTCCTAATCTCCTCAATCTCCCTCCTCATTTGTTCTTCTCTCTCGAAATTCAGTCTTCTTTCATCCTTCAGGGCCAAATCCCTTAGCCTCACTTGCTCCCAAGCTTCATCCAACTCTTCATGAAGTTCCTTAATGATCACGGTTGATTTGGGCAATTCTTGGATCTCCTCATTGTGAACCTCTTCTTGTCGTAACACTTCCGCTTCAAGCTCCATGTTGGAACTCAAAATGGAAGAAAGGTTTCTCTCTAGATCATCCATCTTTCTCAACACTTCTTCTAGCATTGATTCCACTCGGTTATTGTAAGGTTGATGGTGAGGTTCCACATAAGGCAATGTAGTCATGTGAGCTTGATCATGGGACTCATAATAGGCATTAAACTCCTCCCAATACTCAAACTCATCATGAAGAGGTCCTCGATCTTGGTTTTTCATCCACTCCTCATACTCCATGTTGTCAAGGTCGTCTTGGAAGTACAATCCGTCCATGGAAAACATGAAAAGGCAAAGACAAAAACAACACAAGATCAAAGTAACAAGAAAGATAAACACTATAAACAATCAAAATCAAATGACTTAATCTAGACCTAGTCCCCGGCAACGGCGCCAAAAACTTGTTACGCTAAGAACGTGTAGCACAAAAAGCTTTACATTTATAAACTCAATCTAATCTCCTAAACTACCTAGCAAAACCCGCAGTGTACGGATCGTTTTGTAGAAAGGAAAGTATTCCGAGGTCGAATACAAGGACTGAGGTGAAATCAAGTCATTCAATGATCAAAGATAGTGTAAATCTAAACTAAGATGAGATGAAGAATAAAGAAAGTGCAAAACACAATATTTTTGGATGGTTTTTGGTGATCAAACAAGGATCACAATTATATCAACACAAACAAGCAACACAAACACACAAACACAAAGATAAGGGATAAGAGGTAAGAAAGCGGATTCTAGAGATTCGGAATTCCGATTATGACAATGGACTCATGCTTCTAAAGATCAAAGGAAAGCTGTGGTTGTTCGGAGTTGGGTGTTTCTCTAATGGAAGCAATTACCGGGTAAGTCTCATGCTCCACTAGTCTCGCACCTAAGGTCCTATTACCGGGTAAGTCTCAAGGAACCTAAGGACGAGAATTCTACACAAACCAGCCACTACCTAAGGGTCAAACCCCTTCATACCGGGTAAGTCTCGGAAAAGGTAAGTCTTAGGCAACGATCCTAGCACACTCAATCCAATAGCGGCTTTTTTTTGGCTCACTACTACCTAGAGTTCATCATCTTATGTATCTAAGAGAGGAAATTACCGGGTAAGTCTCATCCCTCAAAAAGGTTACTAACATAAGGTCACCCTAAGCTAGATTAGGCTCAACAAACACTATAATTTCAACAATCTAACACCCTAACATTCAGATTCATTAATACAAGCACAACAGAGAAAATTATGGGTGGATCATGGAAACCACGGCCGTGGAATCATGAAGAACAAGTCGTGACTCTACACTGAGTTGGGGTTTTGAATACAAATCAATCCTAAGCTAACATGGAAGTCCATGCAATCATAGTCCAAAGCATAAACATCATTCCTTCACCCTAGAATCACAACTATTCAGCCAACAACATATATTTCAAGATCAAACTTCACAAATAGAGCATGCTTGCAAGTCATGGCTAGATAATGAAGAATAATCCAAAGAAAAGACATTAAAAGATAGAATAGAAGTTACCAAATCTTACAAAGGCTCCAGGAGCTGTTCCAAGTTGTCAACAATGGAAACCTCACTCAAAACCACTCTAGTCTCACTTTAAAACGAAAATCTACACTAATCTCTTCCAAGAACACCCACAACGGGTGCTTGGAAGAGAGGCTACAATGGAGAAGTGTTTTGGGGAAGAAGCTAGGTCAAAAAGGGAAGAAAGAGATCCTTCAATACAGCCTGCAACATCACTTAAATACTCCTCCAATAAGCAAAGGTCGGGCATAGAGATCGTGGGACATGTGCCAAAGTGGTCCAGACAGAAACCACGGCCAAAACCACGGGCGTGAAAATGGCCTCTGGGTCGTGGTTTTGCTCCAGAAACCCTCCTTGGATCATTAAGCCACAAGTTGGTGCAAGGCATGCACCAACAAGGTCCTATGTGTTCTCTTTTGCTCCTAGCTTGCTCCTTAAAGAGTCCGGATGTGTGCCACCACAAGGAATGATCCTCGAATGTATCGATTAAGCTCCAAAAGCTCCCCAAAATACCTACAAAACCGACAAGAGTTCGTGTAGACGTCTATTCCGACAATATGCATAAATTTAGCGTAAACGGCACGAACTAATGCGGAAATATGCATGAATGGAAAGGAAAACTATCTAAAAGAGTGCCTAAACTAGTGTCATAAATCATGTCATCAAGATCATTTCTCCTATAAGGACAAGTTGATTTTACATGTCCCTTTTTACAACAATAGAAACATGTGGTGTACGTGAACTTTCTTTAGCTTTAACAAAAGTGGCCACCATTTTTCTTGGAAAATTTTTGTTATAACCAATACCACTCTTGTTAAGAGAGGATTGTTATTCACCCATCATCCTTTCAAGATTAACTTTAGAACGAGTGAATTGAATGAGTGCAACCTTCTGTTCTCTACATGTCACAGTTAGATCAATCTTCTCTTTCTCTAGATTAGTAGAATCTTGATGTAGAGAAGAGATATTTTCCTTAAGAATCGTATTTTCCGATTGCAAGGTCTTGACATTGGCATCAAGGTATAACTTTGAAGTGTTGAGATTTTCAACTTCCAGAGACAACTCACTCACTCTTTTCTCTTGTTTGATTAGCCTTTCTCTTAAGAGACTTATTCCAACTCTATGTTCTTTATCACTAATGATAATATCTTTTAGGAATTCAACAAGTTCTTTGCTAGGTTGTGACATTAGGGTTCTTACCACTCCTTCGAGGTAGTGATTCAATTCTTCTTCTTGATTAGCCATTAAGCATAAGTTTGCTTGATCATTTTCATCATCCGAATCATTTGAAGAATTTGAGTCGCTCCATGATGCTACCATAGCCTTCTTCTTTCGATCATTCTTTCTATAAGTGTTCCTCTTCTTTTGAGGACAATCCTTTACAAGATGATTTGCTTCATCATATTCAAAACAAGTTAGTACTTTAGTTTTCTTATTAGGGTTAGAAAACTTACCTTTAGGTTTTGATGATCGTGGATAGACTTTGTTTGCAAATGCTTCTTCATTTGTAGCATTCTTGCAAGACCCCTTGAAATCAAGGCAAACGGATATTCCTCCTCCTCATCACTCTCTTCATCATCTAATGGAATGTTATCCTTCTTGGATTTTAAGGCAAGGTTCTTTGCGTTTGAAGATGGCTCTCCATCTTCTTCATCAAGAACCATTTCGTGAGTGATAGCTTTCCAAGAAGGTCATTGAGAGGCAATGTTGAGAGATTTTGAGCTTCCTCGATGGCAGACACTTTTGGTCCCCACTCAGTTGTAGGCAAACTCCTTAGGATTTTCCTTACTTTTTCTTTGTTTGTGAAGAACTTTCCAAGTGAGTCAAGGTTATTTACAATTTTAGTGAATCTTATGAACATCTCCTTGACCGTCTCGTTTGATGTCATCTTGAATAACTCGTATTGCTTGAGGAAGATGCTAATCTTTGTCTCCTTGACTTGTTCCTTCATATGTGACTATCAACTTATCCCATATTTCCTTTGCACTTTTGCATGATAAGACACAGTTGAATTCATATGCGTCCAGTCCACAATAAAGCAAGTTCATAACCTTGTAGTTTTTAGCCATGCTATCCAAGTCCGTTTGATTGTAGTCAATTAACTTCTTTCTTTTGAATTTGGACTCCCTCAACTATGGTTGTTGGTATTTTTGGTCCAATCTGAATAATGATCCATAATTCCATGTCCTGATCAATGATAAACATTTGCATTAGAGCTCTCCAATGTGCGAAGTTATTACCAAAGAAAAGAGATGGTCGAGATGTGGATCTTCCTTAAACAAATTCTCCATCACCTATAAAGTTCATGATTAGTCTCACTGATGGTGAAATCAATATACGTGAGTCTAATTTTGATACCAACTGAAGAACCGAGTAGAGGATTAATAAGGATATAAATACTCTAGAAGGGGGTTGAATAGAGTACTAGAACTTTTCACAATATCGGAATCAAGGCTTTGAAACGAATCTCAAGGCCTTGAAGTCGATCTCTGTGCTTAATGACAAAACTATTTCTCAAGGATTTGAAGTGAATCTTAAGGCTTTGACTTTGAAACCTGCAGAAGATTGTTAGTTACAATTTAAGCGATAGAAAGTGTGGAAAATAGAAAATCGACACACGATATGTTTACGAAGTTTGGCCCTAACAACCTACTCTCCGCCTAGGGTTTTCGGCCCTAGGATTCTAACTATCTATTATCTACTTGTTGTGAGTCCTAGATACAACCTAGAAGAACTTCCCTTCTTCTCTCAAGGTAGCCTCAATGTTAAGATCTAGTCAACTCTTATTCTAGCGATAATAGCCTAGTTATTTCGCAGAGTAGCACACTCAATTATAACACTTAAATGATATGCCAATATAGATCTTGTGTTTATCTCACTCTAACGAATAAACCTAAGTAAGCTCAAAGAGGAAGATAAACTTTTGGATCGATGAAGATGTCTTAGATGATTGCTTTGTAGGCTTGATGTCTTCATCTTCAATCGATGTCTCTTTTATAGTCTTCTATGGAGGAACTTCTTCTAGCCGTTGCAACTTCTTTCTTCCACATAATCCTATGTTTGTTGAACGAGATCTTCTCATATGTCATTTGAGTACTAGCCGTTTGAGTAGAATCTTCAAACACGATCTTCTCCAAGATCTTCTCTTCAAACATTTTCTTGATAGTCGTTTGATGTCTTTAAGGAGATCTTTGCCAAGATCTTCCCCACAACCGTTCGAGATCTTCAACAAACTTCCTCATAGCCGTTTGAAATCTTCAATGATATCTTATCCAAGATTCTCTCTTCAAACGTTTATCTTCTCCAGCAAGATCTTCTCGTTTGTTTGTTGGTTGTTGTAGTAAGCCTTCAGCCGAGATCTTCTCTTGATATTGTCCATGACCTACACACTTTAACATATAGACCAAGAGAAGCAAACTAGAAATATAATCGATATTTGTTAGTTATAAAAACCGCATTTTATGTTAAGTCTTCCATCATTTAAATAAATAAAAACAATTAATATCCAAGGTGGAGTTATCAACTTTCAACAACAATATCGAGAAGAGAGATAAAATCCTCTTCCTCAGAGACAACTTCGTCAATAGTGACATTCTTTAATCCTTCCCCTCCAAATTCTACATCCTCAAAAAACCTGACATTTTCCGACTAAAAAAATGATCGGGTAGCAGGATCATAAAATTTAAACCCACAAGAGCGTTTAACATATCCAACAAAGTAGTAACTAGTTGTCTTAGAGTCTAATTTTCTTTCGTTAGGCTTGTAAGGCCTTGCTTCACGTGGACATTCTCAAATGTGTAAGTGCTTTATGTTGAGCTTTAATTAGCCCGTTGATATTTAGTCATATAATACAATTCGTTATTATAATATGTAAGTCCACTAATAATAATAAGATTATTAAAATCTTACGGGATCACTTAGTGACACTCACCTACTGACACTGGTGAGTGGTGACTAGGGATGACAATTTCACCTGTACCCGATGGATACTCAACCACCCGATCCAACGAAAAAGGGTGAAAACCCATTAAAAGACGGGTGAAAGAGGGTGGTGGATCGGGTGAAGGTTTCATCCACCCATTACCCGACCCATCATCTACCCATCCATCTGACCCACCTGCTTAAAATTATATGTATGTTTAATATTTGTAGTTTTTATATTATAAATTTTTTTCCATTATTTCCTTACTATATAATTTATATTAAAGTAAATCGTATATTTTCTTTCTAATTTATTTTCTTTCTATTCCTATTTTTTTGCTCCTTATTATTAATTCGTTATAATTTTTATATTTTGGATCTTGCTTGGTTATAGTGTTGCACTTGATATCATGTACAGTTTTCTATTATTTTTATCTGGATTTAAGTATGCTTTTGATTTTCAATAAAATATTTAGTTTTTACAAAATCTATATAACTTACTAAAACAAAGGACACTAATGCCACGTGTCAATCAACGAGATATGCCACCTCAGTATTTTTGTGAAATATTTACTAAAATGCTACTCCTAAAAAATTGATGATAGATTACTAAATTGCCATTCTTAAATAATAGAAGTCGAATTACTAAAATATATAGATTAAACTTTTGTTTTTAAGTCCAAAACATATGATCTTATCTTCTTTCTATTAGATTATCAATTATTATTTTTCCATAAATCAATTTCCAAATAAATATTTTTCACGTAAATCTCTTCCAACGATTAGATTGATTCGATCCTTTGCCGCAATATCTAAACTAATATTTTTGAAAATTTATTTATGAAAAATATTAGTTAAAAATTCCTTGAAAATTGTTACATACACTTCCTACGTATTAATTAGGATAGGATTCTATATATACCATCCACCGTATACTGTTGTTCTATCCGCTACTTTGTTCTTCTCCCTCAAGCCTATTATCGACTCTCTTCCCCTTTGTGTCGTACTCCTGGAGGTAATTTTGTTTACTTTATCGATTACGTAACCCGTTTATATATTATGCTCATGATAACATTTAAATTATTTCTGTTTTTTTTTGTTTGTGCATTGTTGTTCTTCAATGCAGTAATCGAAGGCTTTCTAATTTTCCATACCAAGATCAAATTTGTCCACTCATCTCATAGGTATGAACTTACGGTTATTGTGTCCGATTAATAATTTCGATTCTTGATCAATAGTTCCTATCAGATCTATATAATTTCTAAGATCAGAAATTGTTATCTATTTCATGAAGGACAAAGTACTATATTCTTATTATTTTAATATCTCAAGATCCTATTATCAAATATTAGTTAAGTTTTTTTTATTTTATTTTCAAGTTTCATATATTATGTTTTTCTTAATAATAACAATTATCCGTAAACAAATAAAGTAATTTATATGTTCCTTTTTATCTAAAAATAAGATTGTACTTTATCCCAAAATAATGTAGGTCTTGAGTTTTTTATTTTCATTTTTGAGTTTTATATATTATGTTTTTCTTGAAATAATTATCTTAATTAATAAAGTATTATGAATTTGTCTCACACAAATAAAAGATTTGACTTTATCCCTAAATAACTTTTATATTTCAAAATTTCGAGTTTCATGTGTTAATTTTTTAGAAAATCTATTTCAAATGTAATTTTTGAACTTCTTTTGTAACCAAAAATCTAAAATAGTATCTACTAACTAACTGATCTCGGTATGTAAATCAACCTCCCAAAATCATAGCTAATTTTTTTTCTTTTGAGTTTACGTATTTTACTTTTCTAATAAATGATTACTATTATTAAATTATATAATACTTTTTAAAATAGTTACTGTCCGTAAATTAATTTGGAATTTTTAACTATCAAACAAGACTTGTCTTTAGAATAATGTAGGTCTTTTATAATTTTCAAAACAGGATTCAAACTGAAGATTTCAATAGAAGATTTCAACGGGTGTTTAGAACAACAAATTATGATGGACAATATTTCATTATGATTTAGGGTATTTCAAAACAAGATATTTTTTCCGTGAGATGAACATTCTAACTTATGACGTGTCCATTATTTCAAGCAAACAATTGTAATAATGATAATAATAATTTTTTTTCAAAATGAATATAATAAATAATATTTATATTAAACTTATTGCTTATAAATAATATAATTTAAATAAATGCATGATTACTATTACACGGGTAATTATTTTATTGCTGTATTTTCAACCTAATATATTATGATATATAATAAAGATAATTTTAACCATAATCTCACACAAGGTGCGGATAAGTCGTTAAAACTATTATTAAGATGAATATATATAACTTATTAATCGTACATTCTTTACAAAACCGTATAATCCTGGTAAGTGTACATATATAATAATGTAAATTATTAGTGGTCAATAATTAAAAAAAAATTAAATAGTCCCAATCGGTGTCAAACTTCACCCTTTCATATTATTTATATATATATATATATATATATATATATATATATATATATAGAGGGTGTGGTTCCTATGAGAACAACCCCTAACGTGAGAACATGAGAACAATCGTACACCGTTGGATGTGAGTATTATAAAAATCTCTATATATTCCCATATAATAATTAATTTATACATAAAAATATCTATATACATATTTATTTTATAAATACCTGTGCAAGGCACGGGAACTAAACTAGTTATAAAGAAAGCGTAGAACACCCGAAATTTTCTATTATTATAAAGGAAGCGTAGAACATCGGATGAAGCGGGTAGATTGAATACTGGCGAGACCCTTAGTGGGTGATGAGTGTTGTGGGTGGACAATTTTGGGTGATGGATGGCGGTTAAGGACAATTTCTTTTCACATACTAAAAATATATCCAAACGGACGGACATACATTATCGGCTCACATGTCCATATTCTCATACATAAATATGGAAGCATCACCTCGTCACTGTGAAACTATCGATACAGGCTCACTTGCCCATGCATCTTCACCATTAACCCTTCGGGATTATGCCGTTAAACCAAGGTCGTAGGAATTCTCGCTGCTGTTTAGTGTCGAATCGAGCCTTTCAACTGCTGCCATGAAGTACCTAAAGGCTAAGGGCCTCTGGCTGACCTTTATTTTACTTGTTCAAATCATTATTACATAACTGGACGTCCCATTATAAACATTAGTATTGTCAAAGCAGCCTCTTCATTGAGAAACCAAGCAACCTGGGACATCCTGTGCCAACAAAGATCTCAATTTACCTATGCAGAAGAACAGTGCATGAAACGGGTGTTGTTCCTTCTTCCCCACCTCTATATACGACTTCGGTTGGTAATGTAACTGAATTAGTAAGCTCTTTCGTGTTAGTACTAGGTACTTGTGAAAGAGGCCAAACCCATCTTTCAATTCTTGATGGTTCAAGTATCATATTTTGAACCTGCCTTCATACCGTCAGTAGCAGCGGGTGAAACAGAAGAACAAACTGCTAGATGATCTGCTCTCTGTACCATCATCTTCGGCTCTTGGCGTTTCCCCTGTCCTGTCTCTAACTGCCATCAGAGAACTTGTACCGGGCGACTCTGGAGGGAGGACCCTGTTCTCTGACGTCAGAATTCGAGGAGGGATCGCGGGTTCTTGTGGTGAGATTGTTGAGAGATAGTGGAGAAGCATCTGTATGATCTGGCTGAAGTTTGGTCTAGCATTCGCATCCTCTTGCCAACAAGACGTTACGATTAATGCTATGTCTTCCGGGAGATTTTCACAACTAGGTCTCATGCTCTGGGAGGAAAAACACAGCTAGAGTCAATATGGTCAACTGCAATTTCGTCTATAAATATACAAGATTGTAAGGGTTGGCATGAAACATTAGATTACTTGGATGTAGTTTTCAATATATATAATAAGATTTGAAGTGATGAAGTGAGAATCAACCTTAAAAGCAGCTGCATACGCAGCTTGCAGATTTGACATTCCTTCGAAAGGTTGCTTATTGTGTATAAGCTCCCACAAGACAATTGCAAAGCTGTAGGCATCAACTTTGTTGTTATAATGTTTCTTCTCACCTTGTCTCAAGGTGACTGTGCTATAAAGCTGCCAGGCAAATTCAGCAAGAGTTTAGCAGCAGAAAAATAAAGAATCTGGACAATATGCAGGGATGAAGCAATCAATGCTCGTTTTACCTCTGGAGCCATCCACCGGTAAGTTCCGGTTTCAGCTGTCATCATTTCTGTCAAAGACTCCTCTCTTGCTAACCCGAAATCTGCAAGCTTCACTGTTCTATGGTCCTCTGTTAAGAGCAAGTTTTCTAGGAAGAATCATAAATGCATTGATCAGTCAGTATCAATTAATCTAGTAATTACAAGCGAGTTTTCTGTACAGCAGCGTAATATTCACAGAAACATGAGTTTTCTGTACAGCAGCTATCAATTAATCTTGTAATTACAAGCGAGTTTAAGATTTCATGCATGCAGATGAAACTCTAGGTCAAAGAACCGATGTAAAAGGCACAGCATCAAGATCTTCAGAAGACAATTTCACTAGTCAGCTAGAATATCCTCTCTAGGTTATCCCACGTTTCTTGTGATATTTCCGAACACACTTAACAAAACACCCATCATTTTGCTCACATTCATAAACAATTTGGCAATAGGAATTTGTGAGAACTATTTAAGAAAGTGATTAAATCCATCTAGCCAGCTATTTTTTAAGTTTTAACAGCTCCTTTTTCACAAGTCTCATCCCAGAGACAATTCAAGTCATTGTCCAAAACCCAAATCAGGCAGCAAGGAAACAGAGATCTACCAGGCTTCAAATCACGGTGGATGATCCCGTGAGAATGCAAGCATTCGAGGGCACGAGCAATATCCAGAGCGAAACCAATGGCTACATGAGGGTCAAGGCACCTCGGTCGCATATTGAACAAGTATTTTCTCAATGTCCCACCTAATAGAAGCTCGGTTACAATAACCATGACAGGCTCGTTACATGCTCCAATGAACTGTCATCATACGACACAATAACTACTAATCATCAGAATCACCATTGAATCCTGAATCTCTACAATCCTGTCAACTGTTAAGATAAAAAAATAGAAAGTGAAATTAGACTAAGACTGGACAACCTTGACCAAGTTCCTGTGCTGAACTCTTGATAACATTGCAACTTCTCTTGCAAACCGAGCTTCTCTTTTCGCAATCTCATCTGTAGTCTCCCCTCTGTGTACAATTTTCACAGCTACATTCTGATTTTTATATCTGAATATAAACCAAATAATAGGACTGTTCAATTCCATCAGGTCAAATTAATGCACTGTAAACATAACATTACTATTCTTGCATTCACTAGCTGAAGCTACTTGAAGGCATCAAATGCCCCATCACTGAGGAATCATATCATGTTAAACTAACATCAAACTTGATCAGAGAGGGAGAAAGCAAGGACTTACTTGCCCTCGTAGACTTTGGCATGAGCACCCTCTCCAATTTTAGGGCCAACAAAGAGATGCTTGGGGTCAATTAACCATTTTGAATCCAGATTGAACTCCTCGATTGAATAGAATCCATTTTGTGATCCCATCTCTCTCCCTATCCTTTCTCTCTCTTTTTCCCTCTCTCTCTCTCTCTCTCAATAATTAACCCACTTGCAACTGAGCAACAAAAAATACAGAAAGAAGGCAAACAAAGCCTAAATTTGAAGATACAAAGAGATAAACTTGAGAATTTTAAGGCACTAAGAGGAAAAGGGTAAAATGAATCAGAAAGGCATGTGACAATCAACAAATCTTCTGACAACAAGATACCCAGAAAGCAATTTCTTAAGAAATAAAAGAGTTAGGAAAATTTATGGAAAGAAATTAAATTAAATTAAAAAAAACATGCTTGCTTGGTTTTGCAGACAGGGAAACACAAGACCCATAACCCCATTCCCCTCCACCACCAATAATCAAAGCACTTTGATCAAAAAACAATTCAAGGATGCTTTATGCTTGGGAGACAAAGAATAGAATACCACATGATTCATGAACAACCCATCTATAAAAACAACCCACCAATGAATATTTTATTGTTTTCTTACCAAATTAAACTAGGGTTGCAGTTTAAGAGCTAAGCAGGAAGCTGCTGATTTCTCAGATTAAGAGAAAGACCTGTAAGGATGAAGGAGCGGAAGAAGATGGAAAGCGGGTGAGAGCAGAGCTTGATTTGTTAAAGTGTCTACGCGTTTTCATGAGAATTGAAATAGTAGTGGTTAGACTTAGATCTCGAGAGATAGAGCCGTAGAAGGAATTGGGTCTGTGTCAGAGAACAGTAAAAAAAAGGTTTATTTTATTTTATTTGACAATTTTTATATTTCTTTTTCAAGTAAGATGTCCTTTCACTTCAGTTTATAGTTTAATGTAACTTAGATGAAGTTGAGTATGAATATAATTATTTAGATAATAATTAATTTTTTTTATAATTTTATAAGATTATATAATTTTTATAATCTAATTCTCTTAATTTTCATAATCTAATTTTTTTCATCTCCTTCATTCACATAACAAATGAGATTAAGAGATTTATTTCTTCCTCTTAATTCTCATAATCTTAATCCCCTTAATTTTTTCATCTACCAAACATGGTCGTTCTCGGTCCTTTAGGTAACGTGAGATTATGTAGATGAAGATGAACATAATTATTTAGATGAAGAATCAAGGAGATGAAATTGTTTAAGGAGATGAATATGAAAATAAGTGAAATGAGTGTTTGGTAAAATGAATATGATTGAAAGTAAAATTACGAAAAAATATGTGTTATGTTTTTTGTAGATGAAAGAGATGTAAAAGGAAGCACGGGTAAAAATGAGATTTTAGACTCAATAATCCTTATAATCGAAATTTAATAAAATTACGCAATTCTTATAGTCTAATTTCATAATCTTCATGATTTAATCCCCTTCAACTCCCTTACCAAACAAGATTAGAGAATTATTTCCCTCTCTCATTTCTTATAATCTTAATCTCCTCAATTTTACCCTCAACCAAAGCCGCCATAATAAATAATTATATTTCACAACTAGTTGAATATCCTACAATTACGTTTTTTTTACTGAAAACTTTGAAGTTACGACGTCTGATTTACAAACCGCACGATGTAGTATAGGCCGATTGTGTTGAAGAGTTTCAACTTCATCGCATACCGACTGTCTTGAAGTTCATATTATAGTAGTTGGATTCGAACGTTGTTCAACGGTTATAATTATATATGTTGGTTTTCGACCATTGGGTTAAGAAACACTATAAATACAATCAAACCAAAACTTGCTAACATCGTACATGATTCATATCTCCACCAAACAGTTTGAGCTTATTGATGAAGAAGAAGAAGAAGAAGAAGAAGAAGAAGAAGAAGAAGAAGAAGGGTATCCATCGATTATTCAAGATATAGTGATCCCGGTAAATTTGTTCATCATATCCAAGTAAGTTTGCTTCGTACTTGATTTGTTTGAAATAGAGGTTCAATCAATAGTATTTCATTTCTTACTCATCCGGAATTATTAGTTTTCTTAGGCAGAAACTATTAGTAGCTATTTGTTTGAAGTAGGGTCTACTGGTATACACGCGTGATGCCGGTACATATTATTCATTCATGTGTTCAACTTTATGAGTATTTACACGATAGAGAAAACTTAGTTAATTGGGTTTGGTTCATGGCAAGATCAAAGAATACGGTGTTATTTACAAAATCATCATGACTAAATAGTAGCATGTTTTGTACATTTTTGCTTGGCATGTGAACATTTTGGAGAACCTAGGAAGAGAAAGATGTTGATCCAGATGTTGAGTCATAGTAGCCGAGCTAATAAGTCGAAGAAGGTTGGGTGTAACTTTGAGCTAGAGGGTTCACAACACGGTCATGGGATGTGGCCTTCGTGGGTAATATGCGATGCACATCCACAACATCCTTGAACACTTGAATGAGCATGCGGTCGGTTGACACCTTCACAATATTGAAAGGTGTGTCGTGAACTCGGTTCGGGCATCAAACTGAGAAACATATTGAAAACCTTGAAGTTGGATGACTCATGCAACATCACGAATATCCGAAAAATCTGCAATACCGGATTGAAGAAGATGAAGGAGATTGCTGAAGGTCGAGGTTCAATCCAACAAACATTATATAATTCTGAGTGAACGAGATTGCTACATCCATATCAGAAAATGTCTTGATACGGGTAAAATATACAATATGGTCATCTCCCAAGGCATATGTTGAGCCTATTTCCTACATGATTAGTCGTGAAAGTTTTACTGAAGTACAAACAACCTCCCTACAAGTTTTATGGGATCGGATGTAGTATAACCGGGTATCGAATCACATGAATTGTGTCTGAATTGGATAACACTAATAGTTAATTATTTTAAGTACAAAAGAAAGCTGGTAAACAATCAATGTGTAACACTCCAAATTCTAGGAACTCGGGATGCTACGGGTTAGGACCTCACAATGTGTCTTGACCCTAGCCTGACAACAAGCTCACCGAATCTTGCAACAAGACACAACTATATAAAGAACTCACAATAGATAAGATGACAAATGGTTTAAAAAATGAAATAAGAATCTGACTCTCAACCGAGTATTACAATAATAAAGTCATGCAATAGAATATAAACTCCCATATCCCGTCCTATAATGCACGGGATCCCCCGGATGACCACTCCGACCGGATCACTCGACAACTTCCCTATCCTGCAAGACATTTACAACAACGGATAAAACCGTTAGCTAACATTCTATATATCAGAATAACGATAACAACTCAATCACACATAAGGTACTAATAACACATATATCATGCTCACACTCAAGTCGGTTATTATCTTTTATTAGGTGATGCACTTTACTAATTCAACTTCTTTTGTGACACGAGGATCTCCCAAACCTCGCCTCTGTCCCCTTATACCAACAAGAATGGATCCGATGCATCTCACTGTGTACCTGTAAGGACTAGTAAAAAAACGAGAACCTCCTAGTCTCTTATAGAATTGGAGAAGTTGTCACCGCCCTTTACTAATTAGGCCAAACAATAGTAAAGGTCGTCCTAGCATGGTATTATAATTAACATACAACACACACCACTGTTACAGTCAAGCTAACACACATAAGGCAGCTAAGTAAGCCCAAGGAACTTACCTGTCTCAAGGTAATCCCAACTATAAACCACGCTCAACTTTCCGTAGGAAATACTATATGTCTGAATAACAAGACACACAATCAAAGACTACCCGATATGCTAGAAGTCCTCAACTTCTAGTCTCAATGATCCCTACAAGATCATATAAACATCATGCTAAAAGGTTCCTACTTCTAGTCTCAATAATCTCTGCAAGATCATATAACGTTGTGCTAGGATGTTCCAAATCCTAGTCTCAAGATCCTCACAAGATCAAACAACAACACAACAAGCTCTATATTCTCATTCAACTTCCACAATCACCTAAGGGTTCAACCCTCAAAAATCACAAACAACTAACTGACATTCCCACTAGTTATGCTAGGTCCAACCTAGCATGGTACAACTCTAGGATCAAAGATGAAAAAAAGGAAGGAAGTAACATACCACAAAACAGTACCCACTAGAAGCAAGGCGCGACCGCGGGGAAAGATGGGTGGGCGCGGTGACAACTCCAAGATGCCGCGACTGTAGTGGCTCAAAGCCGCGGGTGCGGTAACATTGTGAAGGCGCGACCGCGGGAAGATGAAGGCACAATCGCGGGAGGACTCAAGAGGCGACTTCGATGCATAACGGTGCTCCGGTGTCCTTGACTTGCTCAACTCAAAACCGTGGTTCCTAACATGACCATAGATCTCACCCTGGATGCACACACAAACATCCAACACAAGGATGGAAAGAATCGATATATCTTGATTCAAGACTCATCTACACAAGAAGACGAGGGAGGCTTGCTTACCAATGTCCAGACAACCCACAAGGCAATCTCTTGCTCCTCTAGATGTAGTCACGCGAAGGGAAACAAAATCACCAGATTGCTCGTTGGAGGAACAAATGAAGAGGAAGATCACTTGAGAGGATGAAGGAGAAGGTGAAGGTGAAGGAACAAACGGGAAACATGAAGAATTAAGAAAAGAAAGAGAAACAATTACAACGGATCGGCCCACAATCTGGCAGCTAAACCGCACCCGCGCCTAAACCTCGCCGTAGCCGCGCAACACTAGGTCGCCACATCTGCGGGTTTCTGAGGCCACGGGGGCGGGAACTCCTTTTGACACCACCCCTGTGGCTCCGAAGGAAGTTCTACGTGTTGGTTTCTGGAACATAAATTCCGGTTGTTACACAATGATGATAAACAAAGTATTTGTGGATGTATAACAATGGGAGGAAGATTGATTAAAGGAAACAAATATCCTACTATAATGATTAAACATATTGATGCGTGTCTATATATATATATATATATATATATATATATATTTCATGAAATTTGGATAATGATGAAAGTAGGTAACCATCTAAAATCGCCTTGGGCATAGACAAACCAAGACCGTGCTTTCCAACTCACGTAGTTTTCAATCCAGCGCTTCGGCGAGAATAGGAAAACCTATTAAAAACTTAGAAATTCAGAAAAGACCAAGAAAGACATTCACTTGTGACCCTTTAGTTTAAAAACGTTCAAAGACCGGAACTTTCTATGATTAGGATTCCTCAAAGTTTTGATAAACTAATACTCTCAAAACCAAGTTCTTTTCAATAAATCCAATAAAATAAACTTCGCCTTTCACCCTTCTCTTGTTTTATCTACATCAATAAAAAAAGATACTCCATTCGGAAGTTTTCAAAAGGTGGAGTGAAACACTTTGAAAGAAACAATATCAAAACCTCAATTTATAAAGATATATGCAAAACAATATATTAAAGCATTATAGGGATCATCTAATCCTTAGATCATGAAGGAAGTTTAGTCAATCATGATGATATATAAAGAAAAGAGCATATATTAAACCAAGAAAGAAAGAAGTTACAAGAGTGTGGTTCCTTCAAGGCAACCTTCAAGTAAAGCTAACAATATTTGACGGCTAGAATAACGAGGGGGTAAAAAACTACTGAATTTAGGAAGAAGCATCGTCCAACTGAATCAATTTATCTAATCCTATGGTTGGGGGTGTTTAGATAGGGGAAAAATAAGAGTTTATTGTTTACACAAAATATACACATTTCATAGGTGAGATCAAAGATTTGGAGGTCTCGTTGTGGCGGAAAAAAGGTCGGGCAAACGGCATACATATGGCCACCATATGGCCGTATGACCACCGTTTGGTGAGCGTTTCACACCCTTGTCATGAACTACATTGGCTGGGCTTTTGGCATGGATCATGGCGTCGAAGTCTCAAGCCAAATGACCACCCTATGGTCTTGCAATGGTCGTTTGGAGGGCATTTCATCAATTTGTCGCTTATAATTTTGAATCTTTTCCTTGTGCTCCGATCTTGTGGACTTCATATTGTAGTTCCTCAGTCATATTGATCTTCTCTTCAGCTCTGACCTCAGGGAGGATGAAATCTTGACACTTTTAATGTCTTAAATGTCCGAAACACATAAAAGTCAATGTATATACCAAAATACAAAAAGTGGATGATTTCCGTATAAAATGACATATATGGGATGAAAAGGAGGGTATAATACTCATAAAAAACAAGGTATAACAATTGCTACATTTGACACTCATCAATGATCCCATAAATATGGCATACATGACAAATAAGTAAGTTTTAAACTACAAGTTAAATTATTATACATTATATTGAAATTAAGTCAAGTTTATTATTATTTTGTTTCATGGTTTCAAGTTACAATTGAGATTGTTGGGGTCTCAAGCACCAATAAGACCCTTTTCTATCGCATTTGTTATTTTGGCTAAGAAGAACTCCGTCATTACGAGTGGACTATACTAATGCTTCACCATTTATGCAACAAAATAATATTGGGGGTCACTTTAAAAACACGAGAGTTAGGTTTCATCAAAGCATTGGGCATTGTGTTTTTGGATGTGAAACCGATGAGGGTTGAAACGTAAGCCTTATATCTCACAAATAATTTACAAGCCCCACTATAGTATAGGGAGTCAAACTTGAACTCAAGGAATATAATGTTTTGAGTTGATAAATTAATTAAAAAACAACTAAACAAATATACTAAGTACATACAAAAACCAAAAAGAATGAAAGAAATACAAAAAACTAGACACTGGTCAATTGGGATCCAGTTGATCGGCCAAGACACAAACTTTTAGCAATTAATCAAATACAAAAGAAGAAGTGAAAGCAAAGCAAAAGAAAATCAAATTCAATAACTGACTGACCGGCCAACATGCTTTATGCTGATCGGCCACCACTATAAAACATAAGTAAAACATTCGTCTTTTGTTTGCGAGGATCTTAGGAGCTCACGCGGGTGCGGTGACAGAGAGTCGCGGGTATGAATAAGGTGTGCCGCTGGTGCGGCCAAGGACGCCATTGGGAGGTGGATCCCTCCTTGGTGCACGTGCAACACGGGTGCGGTGGTGATCACTAGAAGCTCATAAAGGTTTTATTTGGGTGTTTTCTTTGGTTCTTCACTTAAATGGCTTGAATATTCTGCTTAATCCCTTAATTTTTTCAATGTTTGTTTCTTCATCTGAATTACAAACTTATCACCAAAATACAACCAAAACACAATCCAAAGTATGCTAAAGACTAACTAATGTGATATGAAATCTATCACCTATCAAACACTTTGCTCTTCAACTAGGGGTCACGTGCAATTCATATGCAGGGAGAAACAACGGTGTCTGGTCGGCCAAAGAGATGCTCGTCGATCGGCCTACATATTTCCCGATATAATCAATGTCTTTACTCTCGGATCTCAGTCATTTTCATCTTAACCTTGACTTCTTTGACCGCATGAATATCATTAGTTTGTATGAGGTCATTACATCGCAAATAACTCCAACTAAGCTCCGCAAACACTAGAATGCTTACAATTACATAAACTGACGGGTAGATCTACAAAACACAAATAGGAAAAAAATAAGCCGATAAACTATGTTAATATGTCTAATATAGTAAAGGAAATGAGTAGAATGAGGGTACAAAAAGACACTAATTTGAGTGCTATTAGTAACATATATTATACATATTTCATATCAAGTGCGACATTTAAAATCGATTGTAGGTTGTGACAAGATCAAAGGAGGCACATGTAGTTTTCGTGTCTCAATGCAATGCATTCTTTGAATCAAGGTCAATTGACAATATCACGTGACATTTGACACATATGAGGGTATATAGGCAATCAAAGCCGTTGTTGATGGCTTATTTGGAGGAGACGTAGTGATTACTAACATTCATTTTAGCGTATTTTTCCACCATCATTAGTATCCATCCTTCTACTCTTTTGGGAATAATTGCATGACTTATTGCCATATTTCATTCCCTTTGGTGTTTTGGAGATCTACTGGTTAATTTATGACATTGTAGGCATTACAAGAGTTTGCGGTGCTTAGATAGATTTATTTGCGACGGAATGACCGCATATACACTAAGGGTCTCCTTGCGGTCAAGAAATTCAAGGTCGAGATATAACTGATTGAGATCCGAGAGTAAAGATGAAGAATTTATGGGGAAATATTAATGTAGGAGCATCCTCAAGAACACCACCAAGACTCAGGAGCATCACAAGATCAACTCAACAGTCAAAAGGACTCAATGTAGGAACAACTACGAAGCTACTAATTAAAGTAGAAGAGTTTATAGGTTCAAGAGCAGCTCGAAAGAGAAGGATGTCCAAGAAGGAAGATGTCATGTTCAAATGGGACTCAAGTAGAAGGAGGAAGGGTCTACATGCCATCCGAAAAAAAGGATAACATATCATACATCTCATCTAACAAGGAGGTCTCGAGTGTATCAAAGTATGAGAATACACTCCCTAGTATCAAGGAGGAAAATATCTTACTAGAAGAACCTTTGCTTCTCAACATTGGAAGACTGGGGCCCACATGCGAGACTATCCCATCACTTAAGACCAAATACGTACGTAAACTCAACCATGCATGAAGGACGTACGTGTCCATGCAAGAGATGGACATTCCACCTACACGTGTGGATCCATAGTACACGACCCATCATATTTAACTTTTATATTTTTAACCCATAAAGGCCTGTTTAATTATGGGTTAATTTTCTAGGATTTTTTTACTTATATATTCAGCCCAAGTCTATTTTATTTATTTAGGAATAAGCTTAAAGTCTTTAATAGAGAAGCGTAAAGATAGATTCTATCTTATTAGAAGATAAATTCTATTTTATTAGTTACAAAAGAGATCTAATCTTTTTAGAAGATTGATCTTATTTTATTATCTTCTTACGGACAAATTTTGTCTTATTCTTGATGGATCACAGGCTTTTTAAGCCCAAATCACCCGCCCATGTATTCCTAGAATTCGACATCTCCTCCTATAAATAGGGAGGTTGTGCCTCATTATTTATCATCTTGAATATTATACACTTTTGATGAACACATAGTGTTACCCCCTAAGGCGTCGACCATCGTCTCCCTACGCGAAGAGTAGACCTGAGTAAGAGACGTCTTACTCGCAACTCGCTTGAACTTGTTTGAGTGTGTTCTATCTGCCAACGGAATTACAAGGTGCTTCAATTAGCTACAAGCAAAAACTCCGGGTGCTCTAGGGCTCTTCGATCGCCTATTGTGTTTGGGGTATGGGAAGGGTTCTATAAGACTTCGTTGGTTGTGTATTATGTACAACTGTGCCATAGTGTGCTTCTAGGTAGCTTCTTAGGGTTCAACCTTGATCTATCCATTTCCCTTTCTATTTGTTATTTTTCTATTCTTTGAGTCTTTTAGGCGTCAAAAGATCGAGCCATCTACACAAACGAATACCCCGTATCAAATATGTTGACCGATCAACCATGATCTTCGAGACATCCTAGTTTCCGGATCTTTTACATCACACGACCTTTTTTATTTCCTCTCTCATTTTTCTCATTGCCCATAGTCAAGTTATAATCCATTAAATGCCTCATATTCATAATGACATTGTAGGAAAGTGAGCGGTGAAGATTGAGATCGTTATGATAAGCTTATGGTTGATGATTATTGCATATGTGTTGAGTTTGAGCATCATTATATATACCCTAAAAATATGTGAGAGAGTTATAAACATCCCTTGAGTGGTTATGAGTTTTGAGCTTTGACTTGTACCTATTACTATGTTATGTGTGATGATGATAAGATCAAAATGGATGAACATATAAGTAAATTCGAGAAATCCTATATGCTACTAAACATGCATTTGATTCTCCATATTTTTAATAGCACAACATAGATCAAGACAATCCTAGAATGATTTGAAGTTTTCACTTCAAATCCTACCAAGGTGACTACTCACTCATGACCGAAAATTCAATAACACAATAAGTTAAAATGGATACCATAGTGACAAACTAGATTGAGAATAACGAATATAGGAAAAAGAATTGAATGATTTGAACTTATCAATCCATAGTTATGGCCAAAACAAGATTACAAATGTATCTAGAGAAAAGATTTGTAAGGAACTTCAACAACGCTTCTACTTCTGTAAATCGGCCAACTTATAAAGAGAGAGTTTAGATAATTTCTTTGTGTCTCGGATGAAATGAAATACAAGCAACCATATCCTCTATTTATAGGATAAAATCGTGGTCCCCCATCTAGAATCATCTAAACAAACTCACACATCAAGTGTGAGTTAGTTGCAAAAGTGGTCCACACCGGGTAGGAGGGTCGAGTTTCTAGTTGGCTTAGGTCGAGTCAGAGAGCTCCTTGGTCGAGTTTTTCCACCACCATAGAGAAATTACACATAAATCGATTTTTTGTGCTTCTTTGATCGAGCTTTTGTGCTTTCTTGCTCGAGTTGCCTTTTTCACCCAAGGTAAGTGTAATCTTCTTCTGAAAAGTGTTAGTTTCTCTAGTTTCTTCTTCTTCTTCTTCTTCTTCTTCTTCTTCTTCTTCTTCTTCTTCTTCTTCTTCTTCTTCTTCTTCTTCTTTTTAGGTCGAGTTTTTGGCTCATTCGACCCTTGTTGAACAAATGTCTTCCTTTCCCGAGCTTTTTGTCTTCCTTGGTCGAGTTTTATATCTTCTTTGCTTGAGTTTTCTAAGTGAACTCGACCTAGGCTGACATTTGCAACTTGAGTTGTTCCTAGCTGGGGTTTTCATGTCTCCTTACCTTAAATTTTTGTAAACTCGAGGGTCCTTTCTTAGGCTTCTTGCTTGTCTTGCTCCTTGATTTCCTTGCTTTCTTGCTTTATTCCTTTCTTAGTTCCATGGTGATGATGAGGGTGTGATGAGTACTTCTTAGATTGGCTTTAGATTGGTCCTTTGTGCTCCAATTTAGACATAAAACACCTACAAACATCAAACACAAGGGGAATAGACATTCTTTGATACTTTAAAGCAGAAGCAAAGATGTGAATGCCTTTTCTCATGTAAAACTAAGGAAAAACACACAAAAAAACATCTATAAAGATACCATAAAAACATGCTATCAATCCACCAATCAAGAAGTTAGCAAGATAGCACACAAGCTTCCAATGACAATCTTCTTCTCTTTATACATGACAAAAAACATAAACACGACAACACAAATGCAATCAATTCCATATATAGGAAAGCAAAGACACCCGATATTTCATAAGATACCTAATGAGGTTATTCCATTTCAGATGAACCCTAAATAGGACAACAATAGATCAATTCCATATACATCCTTCAAATTCCATTTCCCCTCGACGTACACAACAAAGCAAGAGGTTTCATAACCTTAATAACACGAAAAAGAAGAAGTTTGTCGGGATCCATGTATTCACATTGTCGAATGGAGCATGCATGGATGTTGCTTTGCTCATCGACACCCTCACCGTCACCCTCGTCACTAGCCTGCCTCATCGCTTATCTTCTCTTGTTCTATCGTAGAGGATGAACAAGTATTGAGGGTAGAAGAGTGAACAAATATCGGATAGAAGACAAAGGTCACAAGGTTAGTATTAGGGTCCAAAAAATTTTAAACTCATCGATCCACAAATAACCTTGACCGAATGAGGTTATTTTTGTGTGAGTTATAAACCTAAATAAACCAACACGGAAGTAAACCAATCTACAATTACATACGTACAAAAACTAACCATGAGTCTATAAACTAAATGAAGAAGAAATAAGCTATAAGTAAACATGCCTTAAAATAATGGAGTCAAGACAAATTTGAAAACATCAACAAACAACTAAAAATGGTTCATGAAGAAATTGAATCTCTTCAAAAAAACCTTTTTATGGCATTAATCAACAAAAATGATATGATAATAGACAATAGAAAATGTAAATGCTTGTTAGAATACCAACACAAATACCGAGTGCAAAGAGCTAAAACAAAAAATATATGTTTTGGTGACACGAACAAAAAATCATCATAGGAAGTCTATAAGCCGAAGAAATAAGAAAATAATCTCTACAATTACTAAAAGCGATGAGACAATACTTTCAAAAGAAGATGACATGAAGAGTTTATAAATGAATACAAGTATCGATTTAAAGCCTCGATTATAGACCACAACAAACTCCGTAAACAACTTGAAGTCATTCAAATAGAGGCAACTGAATATGAGATCCGGGAACTAATAAAACCCTTCACTACAAGAGAACAAGACAATAATTTTTGATATTGGTAGTTACAAATTGTCAGGCCCGAATGACATGATGAATGGTTTCTATAAGAAATATAGGCACATTATTGACCCTATTGTCATCAAGTATTGAAAAGCTTCTACAAAACGGAAAGGATTTTAAAACAAATTAACCACACCTTTTTGGCTCTAATTCCAAATACAGATAACCCATCAACTACTACCCATTACATACCAATAAGCATATGTTCTACCCTCTATAAGACACATTTACCCAAAACATATCAATGCACAATAACGTACTCATTTCCCATTAAATATTTCATGACTTTATATAAAAAAGAAAAGAAAAGAGGGTTTCATGGCAATTAAGTTAGGCATGGGAGAATGCATATGACAAGGTGGAATGACATTTCCTTAAAGCAGTCCTTGTAAAGTTTGGAGATTTTGGCTATAGAAATGCTTCTCTACAGTTTTATACTCTATACTAATCAACGACTCTTCAACAACAATATTCTTCCTGTAGGAAGGCATATGTCAAGGAGACTCTTTCTCACATATGCTTTTTAACTTTGGTGTGAAGATTCTAGCCATAAGAATATACAAAGCACTAGAGTCGCAAGATCATTGAATTTCTAATTTTGAAAAATGGATCAAATATTCCTTTCTTAGCTTTCGTGGATGACATAACAATTTTCACAAAGACAACAACGACTATACGCAACAAAATATTATCTAGTGTAAAAGCTAGGATTTTCGAATCCTAATAAAGGATGATTAAGGGTGATTAATTTAATCATCGATAGCAATTGACTCATAACTTGCGAATAGTACGTAGATGACGAGTATGAATTCCACCGTTATGACCTTGGCATAAGTTTGGACTTATGGGGAAATTTCTACTTTTATCTCCAGAGAAAAATTTTTATCCTCTAGTGTTATTTGGAGATTTGGGAGATTCAATTAATAAAACTACAGTTGAGAGAAATGATCAGAACATCGGATGTGTTCTATATATGAAATAACATGGAAAGACAAAATGACAAAAAGAGTCGCTATTTCGTTTCTTAGCGGCTAAGAAGACGAATACGCGTTTTCCGAGAAAGTTGCAGAACAATTATCCACACAATATGTCAGATTTATCATTCCAATTTCGAGAAGTTTGGAGAAAGGGCTCCAACAACATTTGAATCGGTAAAAGGATAATTATCGACTTTGTTAAAGGATAATTATCGTCTTCGCTATAAATAGCAGAAAATCGTTATTACATTTTCTTTCACGTCTCCTCGTAAAAGCTCTCATTTCTCTCAACCTTCAAATTCATATCTACTCTCCGTTTCTAATCCGATTCAAATTCCGTTTGAGTTTTCGGATTCCTCTCTTCATTCTCTTCATATCGGTAGCGAGTTTTCGTATTTCCGAGCACATAAAGGGCTGTTCGAACATATTAGTTGTTTGGCTGGTGGCACCGCCCAAATTCCGGTGGATTTGAAGGTCTCCGAGCGTAGCCAACGTCGTTGTGATTCCCAATCTTCTTTCGGATCGTCAATCGGGTTAGTAACAAATAAGTTATGAATTTATTCGTTTTCCGTATTGCAATTTGGCCTAAGTTTGTAATATCCGGAAAATTTTATTTCCGATGAGTCCGAGTCAAATTGATTTGTTTTTTTTTCTTTTTCTGATCGGTTGACTTTCCTAATCCTACTTAAGGTTTACTAAAACAATTCTATTATTTTATGTACTCTTTTAGTCACATAAAATGATAAATTTCAAAACCCTAATATAAGTTATGACATGATTATGGACAAGATTCCGACAACCTTATGACGAGACCACAACGACCTTTGACGAGTTTAAGACGAGGCCACAACAACTGTTGACAAGACCATGACAAGGTCTTGACAACCTCCAACCCAAACCTTTTTTTTTCTATTCTGGCCCGGCTCTTCATGCCAGCGTTACCTCAGCCCATACCTCGCAGTCCAGAAGGCTCAGTTGATGTTGATCTCCACGTCAGGGGCCAGCTATTACAGATGGGTCGGCCCAGCCACAGGAAGGAGCAGCAAAGGCCAGCCGTTACATTTCTTTTTTACCCCTCTTAACTGCTCTCTATCTCTCCTATCGTGATATCTCTACAATTCCAGCCCGTATCTCGCTCTTTCCTATCTCGTATACCTTCTGATTCGGTTTTCCCTTACGTACACACCACACCGATCACAGACCGTCGCTAGCGCCTCTCCTCCTCTCGCTGCAACAGCTGGACGGACTCCCATCTTCGAGAACCTGTAAGGCGCAACCGAGGTGAGCCTTCTTTGATCGCTCCTTTCGATCTGTTACATATTCCAACTCCAGCACCGCCTCATCTAGTATCGACAGCAGGTCGAGAAGCCTCAATACTAGCAACAAACACTGGAACCGTGCGAGTGCAGCCCTGTCCGGACCATCGTCCTCAGCACCGAGTCCTACTCCACTCTCGTCAATCGATCGAGCCTCAAATCCCCTTCTATATCTATGGGTAGAGTCAGTATATTCTTCCTTATCCTTCTCCTAGCTGACTTCTTACAGTGACTCACCCTTCTTTCTTGTGCCGGACGAACCTCATCTCGACCCAATCGGATGTCAATAGTGAGACCAAGTGGAGCCATCCAGCCGCTGCAGCAGTGAGGTCGATCCTAGCCCTCGATCCCCTAGTTCTGTGGTGCTGAGCGACAACAGTAGCTCCCGTGGATCCATCGGTGCAGCAGTCCGGTATGAGACCAAACCTTCCTTGTTTCCTGTATATTGGAAAGATGAAGTTATGTATGTGTGTTAGTGATCTTCATAGGATTCGAATCTAAGACATGTGGACTAGAATTATGTAGATTTTAGTGTTCAGTAAGACTCGAACTAGGGACCTCTGGATAGACTAAATAGTAGTTTATGTTGACAGGGATAATCGAAGTTGCGACCTGCTGCATGCTTTGTTTTCCAACCTTAACCTGCTGACTTTAGGAGCTAGTTTCGACACCTTAGAACGAACATCCACCGTTGAATTATTGATATGTTGTAGGTAGATATATGTAGTTTATTGTGTTAAATGTTGGGAACGAGTTAACGGTTGGATTAGAATATATAAGGTTCCAAAGTAGAGTATTTGGGTTGTTTTTACAACAGAAGAAAATTTGACTAAGTTTAGAAATTCTAGTTTTTATTCCAACTTTAGAGAATTATGTAGGAGTTATGGTTGAGTATTTTTTAGAGATCTTTGCCCCTATGTTTAGTATGCATATCTTAGAGAATCTAGAGATTTATTTCGGAATTTAATACTTTTATCCGAGCCTCACATCTTGAGCCAAAGTTGGACCTTAGCGACTTTTTATGAAAGTCAAGAATGTGTTTAACTCTTCTAAAACTTTAATAAACTTCCTTTCTAGAGTGAGAGTGGGATTTTGAGTTCTAAAGAATAGTTTGGAACCTTGTTATAGAATTTTGTAGAGTTTCGGGACCAGGGGTAAAATGGTCATTTACCCGCATAAGGATATTTTGGTAATTTCTTTATGATCGATTATATATCTTAGAAGTTGGAGATCGACTTCTAAGAAAGTGGGATACATTATTGATCCACGTGCCTTGTGTGACAGGCGTTGGAGTTTCTACGGTTGTGGACCGAGTTGTGAAATTGAGAATTGTGATTTGATTCAAGTAAGTCCTTGCGACTTACTTAGCCAGTTTCTGGATATTAGTTGGGTGATAATGGTTGTGTGTGTGCAATGTGTGTAATTATAATAATAACAACTTGTTAGGACGACCGTTTTTGTTATGTTTTAAGGCTCAACTGTATGTATAACGGGCCGTGACATCACTGCCAGGAGACTGGGAGGTTCTCTATACCCAGACCATACATGTACAAGGTAAGATGCATCGGATCCATTCCTGATGGTTATACGGGGACGGAGGCAAGGTTTGGGAATCCCTCGTGTCACAAATTAAGTATCATTAGTAAGAGTGAATGACTTAAATGAAGATAATAAATGGATTGTTTGAAAGCATGATGAGTGTTTATTATTTTATGTGTATGTGTGCTATTATTATTCTCCTAATGTTTAGATAACTAGCTAATGGTTGTTTTGTTGTGTTTTTAGAAATACCGCAGGCTAGAACAACAGCTGAGTGATCCGAAAGTAGTGGTCAACTGAGTCTCCGTACTTCTTAGAGTGGGGGTTTGGGTTGTTACTTTGTCGTTCTGTCCTTTTGTTAAGACCATTAGTGCCCGTTTGGTTTGACCTCCGGAAACGGAAAGGGAATAGAAATGAATCTAGTCCATTAGTATACCATTGTTCATGAAAGTTTTTGGAATCATTCCTTGTGGTGTCATGCAAAATGCATTAGCTTCCCTTTATCTTGATTACTTTCGAAACCCTATAGGGTAACAAAATTGGAGGAATCAAGTGCATTTTGAATGAAATGACAAGGAATGATTCCAAAATTATTCATGAACAAAGTAAATATATGGACTAGATTCGTTTCCATTCCGTTTCCGTTTCCGGAGTTTAAACCAAACGGGCCCTTAGTCTTTTCCCTTTGTTTAAGTACTGTTGGTTGTTAGACGTTGTGTTGCATTCATTTTTCTAAAATATTGTTTTTATGAATTTCGGTTTCTTTATTTGTGTCTTGTTGCAAGATCCTAGTAAAATTGTTGTCAAACTGAGGTCGGGACCCATTGTGAGGTCCTAACTAGTAACGTCCCGAGTTCTGAGAATTCGGGGTGTTACAGCATGGTATCAGAGCTCTAGGTTGGCAACAATGACACTTGAAATCTTCTGAAAGACCGAATAAATACTTGAACAAGAACCCGAAAGGGATCTGAGTTTTAAAAGAAAATTTTGGTTTTCAAATGCATGCATAATCTGGTTGGGGATAGAAAAGTACGGCTGACCTCCACTACTACCGCGGATCTCAGTATGCTTAGTATGGACTTTAGGTTTTACTTTAGTTGGACGTTTTACTTTGATTATATAGATATCTGTTATAGATAAGTATATGCCAAAGATTAGTAGAAATTATAGTTGTGTTATGTCCTTAACGGAGATAACATAATGAGTTTCTCACCCCTTGACACATCTAAGTAGATTTTGAAGGGTGTCAAGGTGAGGATTAGTATGCACATCTTAGGTGCATTAGGTTAGACGAACGGCGGACAACTCCTTCGATCTTGTGGAGGAACGTCAAGACGGAAAAGGGAAGACTAAAAGACAACACCAACTACGATGACAAGACGAGAATCCCGAGTCAATTCAATAGGATCAAATAAAGAATATACATGAGGGTGGTTCCGGCAACGCGTGGGATGACCGGCAATTATACAAATTGGAAGAGACAACCCATAAGTTCTTTCAAGATGGTGTAAAGCAACGTTACAATAATGGAGATGCCTTCAGAAACACAAATAGGCATTGAATCTAAGCTTACTAATGGACCGGAAGGTAAAAGCTTGAGGCTAGAAACAGAGCGGAATATGATCACTCTTAACAAGCTACTTGCCACCACAATTAAGATGGGAAACCGAGACAATCATCAGCGTAAGAGTCGAGATAAGATACATTGTCCATCCCGATACGAAGAATTAAAGAGCCAAAAAATGAAAGCTTACAGGTTGCTAGAAAGGGGAAGGCCGATTTCACCGACATGGAAGTGGTGTGACCTCCTAGAACACACAGGAATTTCAACAAGGATCGGGATACAACAAAGACCGGATTTCTATAGAGGCGGAAATACAAGCAGCACCCCAAGGGTGGAAACTCACGAAGGGATTTAAGTTAATAACACTAACGGGTCATAATAGAGAACCGCAAGTGAAAAATAACTCGGGTAAAAAGAATCATGGAGAAACGCCTACAAGTTATAGTAGAAGAATTGATAAGTCCGTTGACGGGAGACGAAGATACAACTAGACTCGTAAGAGTATAGTACTCTTATAGGAGTGTAATTTGTAGAAGGAGCTAAATGAGTATAACTGGAAGAGATATATTTTCACCATGTATATCAAACCTCAAAAGAGATAGAAGAAAAGTAGCCTTCGATCTTATAGAAGGTCAACTACAGACTAATTGGTAACAATAGAGAATTTACACGTACTAGCTAACTAGCGATAGTTGGTTGACAAATAAGAAGAATAACCACAAGGTTATAAAGGAATTATACCGACATCTGGTGAATTTCTTCCAGAGATCAACAACGACAATGGTGAAGTTAAATCAATACAAGTACTAGTAGCCTTGATGGTAACAATGAATGGGTCCAATATGATAACTCTAATAAAGAAATTAAAAAGCAGCTCTTGACGGTCGATAATGACCATTGATGATAGAAATGGTGTAAAGGAAATTGCTGTGAGTAGTTACTTACTAATGACTAAGGAAAGATACATATCAAAGTTAGTATGAAGGGATCCCTGTAAGAAGAACTAGAAGTGTAAGAAGAAGTAGATGATTGTGAACATGTCCTATGACTTAGCATTCCACACAAGTAGGACTGATGGTGCTCCTCCGAGAAAAGGTGGGGTCAAACTGTCTAGATTGACAGGGGAAACTCTTGTGATTTAAAGATGTGACACAAAATAATTGGAATTTCAGAAGCGGCACAAACATAGAGAGTATGATTTAAAGCCTTGGTGAAATGTGTGGTCGAGTTGTGAGGTGATTGCAGATGGAATCTACATGTTGGCTAGAACAAACATGTGAAGGAGTAAAGTTGAATAACTAAAGGCTGTTATATGGATCCGGTATTACCCCAATAAGATGGTTACCGAAAAGTGTATATATAAAAGCTTAATGAGGAATGGAGGTATTCCAATGAAAATTCAGGCTGGACCGATGACATAAGAGTTGATGAAAGTAATAAGACCAACCAACGTGGTCCGTAAAGCGTGTACGAGAAAACTCAAAGGGATTTAACTATCTTACGGGGTATAAAGATTTAAGGAAGGTAAAGCGACATGAGTATAAGTAAAACATAATAAATGCGATGCGAGAAATTTGATTGGTGAGAAAATCATATGCATCTGATGTGTCGTATACAAATGGTACCATTAGATGTTTAATAAAGATCATACTATCAGACTTAGGACACTATGATGGATTAAGTGTAAACCAAGCGTATAACTTAACAATGAGAAGGAAAGTCATGTATCAAAATGCGGGTCATGCTAAATTTAAATAAAGTCTTGAGATGAGGATGTCCTTAGGAAATCTATGCAAGAGTACAAAGTAACTGAAGTCCCAACACAGAATGGGTAGTAATGATCAATAGACAGTTAGAGACCGATGCAGAGAAGAAAAACGTATAAGATGAGTCACCTAGTAGAAGAATTCACAAGCAAGCTTGAGAGACCAAAAGAGATAAGTCACCTGGATATGAGGATCTAAGGTGCATGGAATGGATACCTACAATGGAGTGTAAGATGAGTCACCTGGATATGAGGATCTAAGGTGCATGGAATGGATACCTACAATGGAGTGTAAAAGCAAGATGTAGACTATAAAAGTGTGAAGAGGTTTTAATCTCCTCAAAGATATAGGAATTTTTAAATCGCAATGCCGGTACCAAAGAGTTGAAACCCTGTAGCAAAAACAACGGAGTTTCATGAAGCAATATTGCCGGTAACACCAACGAAGGAATGTATATATGAGAACGACCTTGGTGGACTCGAAAGTCCAAGGTGACCCCAATTATCACGAGACCTAAGTCATCAACACCGACGGTCCATGCAAGGGGAATTGCAAGGAGATGATAATTAAAGTCACCGGAACTACAAAGACACTTACCAGCCATCGTTGAAGACTTGGAATGACTATTTATGTCAGGATGAATGACCCAGTTGGGCTCGAGAAGTAGAGTTAGCCTAAGGAAACAAAAGTGTGGAAGATAAAACAAATTAGCGAAGTATGAAAGGATTAATCGGGCAGATGATGCTCACCAAGAATTTAACGCCAGCATAACATAGGTATGAGAAGAGTAAGTCCGGGATATTGAGATAAGTCAATTATAGGCGGACCGAGGTCAGCTGAGGACGTGTAAGTGTTGGTTGGTATTGACGAGTAGGTACCGTTAAGAAGAGACATTAGTGACTGCGGATTTAAGAGGTAACTTTACCGATGCCTTGGAGGATTCCCCAAATAGGCAACACAACCTTCTGGGATGATCTAAGGATATGGAGAGAATCGGGTTAGAGGCTGCTTACTGGTTGGTTAAGAACAGACTACGGTTGAGTAAGAGAGTAAAGGTCTGTTTGAAGAGGATCTTGCTAGTATTACAAGGGAAGTATATGCGGGAGTGGGTAAATCATGTTGACCCTCAGAAAGACGCCATGGTGACTAATGGGTGTTACAACAGATGAAGAAAATCAATGTTAGATTAACTATGAATTCAAGTTAAGGAATTTGAGAACTATATGAAGATCTCCACCGGGAGTGTGATCTTGGATTACAAAAAACCGAAAGCCTAACAAGAAATAGGTGATGAGGTATTATTTGAGAAACGGTCCGACTGAGTGATATTAGGGAGACAATACCAAGTGAGTGGTCTTACAAAGAGCTGTAAGCACCTAGTAAAGTGTCGGGAGATGTCTCAGATCATTGTTTCAGAATTTATAGACGGGATCTTCCGAAAAATCAAGAACAAATGGAGTCAATGGAAGGAAGAAATTTTGATTATTATTTTGGTAGAGTCGCCAAAAGATCTGGAGGTGAGATTAGAAAGGAAACCGTTGATATATTAAAACTATTTGAGCCTTCTTTTTATCGACTAACACTATTACCCATACTAGAGGATGTACGCCACTATTCCCCATGTCTCAATGAGAGGGTACTTATCGGATAAAAGAGATGTCATCAGCTTTAAGAATCGATAGTTGAGCCAATGCAAACTTTTGTGGAGTACCCAGTAGCCATCCTCGAGCGCAGTACTAGACGTTTGAGGTCCAAGGAGATACCGAGGTGGAGAATCTAGTGGTCTAGAAGAGGGGCCGATGAGGCTACCTGGGAACCATAGGAGAGTATTAGACGTAACTATCTTGAGTTCTTTGCGGGTTAGCCGCTATTTCTGTACTGACGAGTTAGTACTCAGATTTGCGTATGACTTTTTTGATTACCTATTTGATTGAATGGTTATGATTTATATGTTGCTTGAGTGATAACTGAGTAGTCTTATGTGTTAGAAAGGGAGAGGGAAGATTACCTTATAGTTACTGAGTTAAAACTATTAAAATGGTAGGAGACACGGGATGAGCACTTTATTCTAAGTTTCGGGACGAAACTTCTTTTAAGGGGGCACTGATGTAATATCCAGAAAATTTTATTTCCAATGAGTCCGAGTCAAATCGATATGTTTTTTTTTTGATCGGTTGACTTTCCTAATCCTACTTAAGGTTTACTAAAACAATTCTATCATTTTATGTACTCTTTTAGTCACATAATATGATAAAATTCAAAACCCTAATATAAGTTATGACATGATTATGGACAAGATTCCGACAACCTTATGACAAGACCACGACGACCTTTGACGAGTTTAAGACGAGGCCACCACAACTGTTGATAAGACCATGACAAGGTCTTGACAACCTCCAACCCAAACCTTTTTTTTTCAATTCTGGCCCGGCTCTTCATGCCAGCCTTACCTCAGCCCATACCTCGCAGTCCAGAAGGCCCAGTTGATGTTGATCTCCACGTCAGGGGCCAACTATTACAGATGGGTCGGCCCAGCCACAGGAAGGAGCAGCAAAGGCCAGCCGTTACATTTCTTTTTTACCCCTCTTAACTGCTCTATATCTCTCCTATCGTGATATCTCCACAATTCCAGCCCGTATCTCGCTTTTTCCTATATCGTATACCTTTTTATTCGGTTTTCCCTTACGTACACACCACACCGATCACAGACCGTCACTAGCGCCTCTCCTCCTCTCGCCGCAACAGCTGGACGGACTCCCATCTTCGAGAACCTGTAAGGCGCAACCGAGGTGAGCCTTCTTTGATCTCTCCTTTATGTTACATATTCCAACTCCAGCACCGCCTCATCTAGTGTCGACAACAGGTCGAGAAGCCTCAATACTAGCAACAGACGCTAGAACCGTGCGAGTGCAGCCCTGTCCAGACCATCGTCCTCAGCACCGAGTCCTACTCCACTCTCGTCGATCGATCGAGCCTCAAATCCCCTTCTATATCTACGGGTAGAGTCAGTATATTCTTCCTTACCCTTCTCCTGGCTGACTTCTTACAGTGACTCACCCTTCTTTCTTGTGCCAGACGAACCTCATCTCGACCCAATCGGATGTCAATAGTGAGACCAAGTGGAGCCATCCAGCCGCTGTAGTAGTGGGGTCGATCCTAGCCCTCGATCCCCTAGTTCTGTGGTGTTGAGCGACAACAGTAGCTCCCGTGGATCCATCGGTGCAACAGTCCGGTATGAGACCAAACCTTCCTTGTTTCCTGTATATTGGAAAGATGAAGTTATGTATGTGTGTTAGTGATCTTCATAGGATTCAAACCTAGGACATGTGGACTAGAATTATGTAGATTTTAGTGTTCAATGAGACTCGAACTAGGGACCTCTGGATAGACTAAATAGTGGTTTATGTTGACAGGGAGAATCGAAGTTGAGACCTGCTGCATGTTTTGTTTTAAACCCGAAACCCGAAACCCGAAACCCGAAACCCGAAACCCGAAACCCGAACCCGAACCCAAAACCCGAACCCAGCCTTAACCTGCTGACTTTAGGAGCTAGTTTCGACACCTTAGAACGAACATCCACCGTTGAATTTTTGATATGTTGTAGGTAGATATGTGTAGTTTATTGTGTTAAAATTTGGAAACGAGTTAACGGTCGGATTAGAATATATAAGGTTCCAAAGTAGAGTATTTGGGCTGTTTTTACAACAGAAGAAAATTTGACTAAGTATAGAAATTCTAGTTTTTATTCCAACTTTAGAGAATTATGTAGGAGTTATGGTTGAGTATTTTTTAGAGATCTTTGCCCCTATGTTTAGTATGCATATCATAGAGGATCTAGAGATTTATTTCGGAATTTTATACTTTTATCCGAGCCTCACATCTTAAGCCAAAGTTGGACCTTAACGACTTTTTATGAAAGTCAAGATTGTGTTTAACTCTTCTAAAACTTTAACAAACTTCCTTTCTAGAGTGAGAGTGGGATTTTGAGTTCTAAAGAATAGTTTGGAACCTTGTTATAGAATTTTGTAGAGTTTCGGGACCAGGGGTAAAATGGTCATTTACCCGCATAAGGGTATTTTGGTAATTTCTTTATGATCGATTATATATCTTAGAAGTTGGAGACTTCTAAGAAAGTGGGATACATTATTGATCCACGTGCCTTGTGTGACAGACGTTGGAGTTCCTACGGTTGCGGACCGAGTTGAGAAATTGAGAGTTGTGATTTGATTCAAGTAAGTCCTTGCGACTTACTTAGCCAGTTTCTGGATATTAGTTGGCTGATAATGATTGTGTGTGTGCAATGTGTGTGATTATAATAATAACAACTTGTTAGGACGACCGTTGTTGTTATGTTTTAAGGCTCAACTGTATGTATAACGGGCCGTGACATCACTGCCAGGAGACTGGGAGGTTCTCTATACCCAGACCATACATGTACAAGGTGAGATGCATCGGATCCATTCCTGATGGTTACACGAGGGCGGAGGCGAGGTTTGGGAATCCCTCTTGTCACAAATTAAGTATCAATAGTAAGAGTGAATGACTTAAATGAAGATAATAAATGGATTATTTGAAAGCATGATGAGTGTTTATTATTTTATGTGTGTGTGTGCTATTATTATTCTCCTAATGTTTAGATAACTAGCTAATGGTTGTTTTGTTGTGTTTTTAGATTTACTGTAGGTTAGATTAGCAACCGAGTGATCCGAAAGTAGTGGTCAGCCGGGTCTCCGTACTCCTTAGAGTGTGGGTTTGGGTTATTACTTTGTCGTTCCGTCCTTTTGTTAAGACAGTTAGTCTTTTCCCTTTGTTTAAGTACTGTTGGTTGTTAGACGTTGTGTTGCATTCATTTTTCTAAAATATTGTTTTTATGAATTTCGGTTTCTTTATTTGTGTCTTGTTGCAAGATCCTAGTAAAATTATTATCAAACTGAGGTCGGGACCCATTGTGAGGTCCTAACCAGTAACGTCCCGAGTTTTGAGAATTCAGGGTGTTACAAAGTTGACCTTAGGCTTTATGCTCGTTACATTATTCTGGTGATTATGGGCTATTTGTTTGATGAAATCTGATGACAGTTGGGTTCAGAAACTGCCTGTGGGCAAAACGTTATTCTGGTAAAATTTAATTAATTAATAATTAATTAAAGATTAATTAATTATATTTGGAATCTAGAAAAAGCTATAAGCTAATTAAATTCAAAGGAATGAATTTAATTGATGTTTGAAGCAAGAAGTTTAATACGAAGAATATGATATTCTCGACAGGTGTTGTTGAAGACAGTAAACTAACTATAGCTTAGTTGTTCAACGAGCATATCCAGGTAAGTCTTCGGACTTACTTAACTTCGATCTGCAATAACCCGTGCCTGAGAGATTTATATCTTGTTGTGTTGAAATATTTTGCTGTGTTGAATTGTGAATGTTGATATGTGTTGAGTTGTGAATGTATGAAGCATGCTTGATGTGTTTTATGATGAGAATAATGTTATGACGTGTAAAGCATGCTTAATGTTATTGTTATTATTATCATCATGTCATGTCTATGAGAAATGGTTAAATGAACATGTGTTAGCCTATTGAGGCGTGCTATTGAATGACATGATAAACTTATTGAAGCATGATAATGTATGACATAATAATCCTGTTGAGGCGTGTGATATGATGATGACCTGTAAAGGTAAAGAGTATGTAAAACTTTATAAGACACTGAGCTAAACCATTAGCCAGGTCGCTAGCTATTGCAATGAATGCCGGAGGTCGGCCAAGCCCGGATCACTTGCGTTTGTATAAGAATGACACCGAGTCTGATGGACTTCAGGCTCGGGTCGGACACCTAATTAAAATGGTAAATGTTTGCATTAACATGAATGGGAAAATGTTGCATGTGGTTAGGGTTTAAGACCATAACCCGCCACACGAAATCCTGGTCCTTTGACTTGATCAGTCTGACTACGACCTAAGAGCAAAATGTCGAATTAACCTAATATGTGCAATGGCGAGCTCACACCAAAGCTAGAACCGTATGAGCAAGTACTTCGGATTATGTCCGGAGTCCAAATTGTAAATTCCATACTGCATTCACGTATATCTTTCATAAAAGCATGATATCATCCCATGAGCACGGTATATGATATTTGAATATATGTGTTGTGTTGTGTTGTGTTGATATAATCTCTCGTGGATAGATTATGATCGGTAGCTAACTGTTTTAAACCGATCCTTTTTAGGAAATGCCGATCGTAGGCACGCTTCAAGGATGTCAACTACAAAAGTGGACAACCAGGGCAGTATTAACCCTAGGGTTGGTTGAACTACTTTTGAAAGTAAACGTTTGCAAGCAAGTCTTTTGTTGTTTGTGTGCAACTGTGTACAAGTGTTGGTTTCAGGCTGATATTTTAAGACAATTGTTCAGGTGTCGTGTTGTGAAATGTCGTTTTGGGATATACATACTAACTGCATGCAGGGTTGTTAAGTAAATGTTTTCGAAATGACAGGTTGGATGTTTTCACTATTTTTCGTGCTTCTTGCTACAAGGTCCTATTTGTGAAGTTGTTGTCAAGCTAACTAATGGGACCCATTGTGTGGTCCTTAGCCTAGTGACGTCTTGAGTTACTTAAAAACTCGGGTCGTTATAGATTGGTATCAAAGCTTAGGTTGACAATAAGGGCACATGTGACTTGAGATGAGACATGATAGTTCAACCTAACTACAACCCAGTCCGGGTTGGTTTGAATAGACATTTAAGTTTTCAAAAGATTTTGGAAATTACTGACATATGGTTTTAATGGATTTAAAATCATATGTATAGTCGGGATTGTGGGTAAAGACACTGCCTTCTAGTCCTCAACGTGATCCCTTGTAAGTGTAGTTCTCTCTCTCTAACTTATTAAGATTATAGTATTCTGATAGATATCACTAGTGTTATAAGTAGTGGATATGTATGAAGAGAGAACAACTTCTAATGTTCCGCTTTGTCGAAGCCGTGATGAAGGCAACCGAGAGCGTTTTGATTAAGAGACAAGAAATTTGTAGCTTCATTGTGAGTGTGTAGGCGGATACACAACGTGTAAGTGTGTCAATGGGAGCACAACATGCCCGAAGTGCACAGGAGAACCGTTTTGATAGTATGAGGTGAGGTGAAGTACCTTAGCCAATCGAGTTACACGTGATGAGCATATGCAATAGATGATTTTTACTACCATGGAAAGAAATATATCCGGTATCGTGTAGATGAAAAGTGTTGTAGCAATGAGTAACATATTACAATGACGGATGGATCCACGGGAAACTCCAACTAATGTATGTCACGCTAAGATCGGTAGCACAAAAAGCTTTACATTTATAAACTCGAACTAAGATCCTAAACTACCTAGCGAAACCCGCAGTGTACGGGTCGTTTGTAGAAAGGAAAGTATTCCGAGGTCGAACACAAGGACTGAGGTGAAATTAAGTCATTCAATGATCGAAGATAGTGTGAATCTAGACTAAGATAAGATGAGGAATAAAGGAAATGGAAAACACAATGTTTTTGGAGGGTTTTGGGTGATCAAACAAAGATCACAAGTATGTGAACACAATCAAGCAACACAAACACACACTAACACAAAAGATAGGAGAACGGAAGTAACAAAGCGGATTCTAGAGTTTGGAAGTCCCGGTTATGACATAGACTCAAGCTATCTATTCATTCATCGGGTTAACTATGATATGTTGGGATTTAGCGTTTCTAGATTGAGATCAATTACCGGGTAGGTCTCATGGTCCACTAGTCCATTCCTAAGGTCTCATCACCGGGTAAGTCTCTAAGAACCTAAGGATAGGAATTCTACACAAACCGGATCGTTACCTAGGGGTCTAACCTATCCTTACCGGGTAGGTCTCGGAAAGGGAAGTCCTAAACAACTATCCTAGCACACTTAGTCCAATGGCGGCTTGCGAGGCTCACCACTACCTAGGGTTTGTCATCTTTTGAATCTAAGAGTAAGAATCACCGGGTAAGTCTCTTCTAAACACTTAGTTGCTAACACTAGGTCACCCTAGGATAGAATTAGCTCAACAAACACTTAGGATTTCAACATTCTAAAAATCTAAGACTAGATCCATTGAACCATGTAAATCACGGTTTGTTCTACCACTTCCACGGCCGTGGAATGACATGAACAACCCGTGGACTTCAACAGAGACTTCGTCCAAGAAATCAAGTCATCCAAAGGCAAACTAAGTCCACTCTATCATAGTCCTAGCCATAACCTTTCTTTCCTTACCCTAGAATCGCAATCTATCTAGCCAACAACATTCATTTCAAGATCAATCTCCACAAATAAAGCATGCTTGCAAGTCATGGTCAAATAATGAAGAACAATCCAAAGAAAAGACATTAAAAGCATGGAATAGAAATTACCAAATTCTTACAAGGCTCCAAGAGCTAATCCAAGTTGTCAACAATGAACTCTTCTCTCAAATCACTCTAATCTCACTCTAAAACGAGAATCTACACTAATCTCTTCCAAGAACACCCCTAATGGGTGCTTGGAAAAGAGGCAACAATGGAGAAGTGTTTTGGGGAAGAAGATAGGTCAAAAGAGAGGAGAAGGATCCCCAATTACAGCCTGCAAAATCCTTTAAATACCCACTAAGATGCAAGAGCAATGGAAGAGATCGTGGCCAGCTGTCAATGTGGTCCTGGCAGGAATCACGGGCAAGTCCACGGCCGTGGTCTTGGTCTAGACCGTGGTTTGCTCCAAAAGCTTCTCCTAGGCTCGTTAAGCCATGATTTGGTGCATGGCTTGTGTTGGCAAGGTTCCATGAGTCCTCCTTAGCCCTTAGCTTGCATTCCAATGAGTCCGGAAATGTGTGATCTCGAGGAATGATCCTCGGATGTATCGATTAGGCTCTTAAATCTCCCAAAATACCTACAAAGCAAGCAAAAGTCCGAGTAGACGTCTATCCCGACAAAATACATGATTTGAGTGCAGACGCCGTGAACTAATGCTAAACCATGCATGAATGAGCGGAAAAACTATCTAAATGAGTGTCTAAATCTAAGTCATAAATCGTGTTATCAAAATACCCCATACTTAATGTTTGCTCGTCCCCGAGCAAGTTCCCAACTATAGACTAAGAGATGACATGATTTATGTATGCAGAATAATGACAAAATCTTTTTGGAGTTGTGCTTCTAATATTGGATCACCTTCATAGTCATGTTTCATGGCAATGGACAAGCAATTATGTATCGAATAAATGAAAGCATGGAAAGACAATTACACTTAACTTGATAGCATGCAATGAAATGTAAAGATGAAAAAGTCAAGATGATCATGAGTATATCCAATCTAAATCACTTAGTCTTACACACATGCAAGTAGGTCAAAAGGACTTGTAACATAGAAGGCCAAGAAACGTTGTGATTAGGTGGGAATTTTCTAGGCTACGTGATGCTAATCCGGGAAAGGAACTAAACAATCACAACTTCACATTTCTTATCAACTTCCCTCAAGTGTATATGTTTCTTCATTTTCTTTTCTTTCTTTTCTTTTTTTCTTTTGCTTATTTTTGAGACAATGGCATTGGTGTACAAAAGCCGAAACCTTGGTGATTAGCCGTCCTCGGGCTTTTTCTATTTTTCGAGGTGCATCCACACCGGGCACACATACCAAAGCTCGTTAGGACTATTGGTTTATTTGGCTTTGGCAAGGCACCAACACCCGATTATGTGAAGTGTACCGAGTTACTTGTCATTTAAACCAACGTCCCCAAACCTATATTTTTGGCTACACTTTCACAATAATTTCAGCATTTTATGCATGGTATTCTTTCATCAACATCTTCACCCAACACTTGCTTTTCACCACATCAACACACTAACATGCTCCTATTCCCGGATGGGTCAAAAGAGGTCAAATTTATCTCAATTGAGGTGCTCAAGCAACATGATCAAGATGAGAAGTAGAGGAAGATGAATTGCCTTAATCACTCCTAATTGATGTGCAAGAACTAGCATGCAATTTCGACTTTCAATCCTCAATTAAATCAAGGCAAGCATCATAATCACAAGTCATTCATGGAATTCAAGATAAGTATTTCAAGTCCACATATGCATCATCAATTAAACACACAAGGCCATCCATAGCCAATCCACAAGGCAAGGTTCATCATTAGGGTCATGTCCAAGCTTAGAAAGCACAAAATTATTTAAATTTTCTGATTTTTATGGGATTTTCGAAATTAATATATACAATGCAAGACATGTGCAAATATTAAACTACCCTAGATGCTCATCATGCAAAAGATCATGCAAACCCCACCCTATACTTAAAAACACATTGTCCTGTTCGCTCCAAACGGTGTGTGCAAGCTTTAAATTTATAACCCTAGACTTAAGCTTAAAACAAGGATGCGAACCCGCAGTGTACGGGTCAATCGTAGTAAAAGCAAGAAAATTCCAGGGGTCGATCACAGGGACTTAGTGAAACAAAGTCCAATACGGTATGCTAGTGTTGATGCTAACCACAAGAGCAAGTATACAATCAAAGATGAATAAGATGTCAAATAAGCAAACATGCAATTCTAGGGATTAAAGCATCTAGTTGTGGTTCCAACTCAAGATCTATAGATAAGCGGACAAAGCTGAGATTTTTGCATGGGGAAGGTGTTTCTAAAGTGGAGTAGATCACCGGGTAAGTCTCACTACACACTAATCCCAAACCGTAACTCCTATTACCGGGTAAGTCTCAAGGAATTAAGATAAAGAACTATAACCTCAAACTAACACACCATCTAAGGGAATAGAATCAACCTTTACCGGGTAAGTCTCAGGCTAACTCACAAAGATGGGATGGAAGCACACTCAAACCCCAATAAAGGACAAGCCTTTATTACCTACACTTATGATCGTTGGTATACAAACTAAGGAATTACCGGGTAAGTCTCATCCTAAGCTTGCTTTGAACCAGAAAGGTATAATAAGAATAGGATTTGGCAAACTCTAACACATTAACTCTCAGTTAAGGATCGGATAAGCCACCTCGGTCAGCCAGTTTCCACCCCGGCCGAGATGTTCATCGACTGAACGAGATGCTTAGGGTTAAGGTTAAAGACTCGAACTTTCAGGATCCTACTGTGATTAAGATCATTCTATCATTGTTTTCACCACAACCTTCAGCCAATCACCCTAGAATCACACAAGGAAATTAGCCACTCATCATCATAATGAAAGTATTAAATATATGGGAAGAAGGTGAATATTTGAATAAAGAAGAATTTAATGAAAACACTTCAATAACTGAATCAAATATCACACAAAATTGTTCCTTGGATAATGATCCAATAAGACAAGACAACAAGGAAAGGAATTGAAGACAATCTTACAAAACCCTCCAAAAAGCTATAAAGCTATAGTCTTCAATCTTCTTTCAACCTTCAAAAAGGTTCTTCGAATCTCCCAAATTGGAGTAGGATGCGGCTGCTGCGCTGATAGCGGGTGTATGCAGCCTCTAAGCATGATCGGATTTGTGGAAAATCCAACCCTTTTTATAGGAAAAATAAACCTCCAAAGATAATAAATCTTAAGAAGATATATTCCCATAAAAATAGGTAAAATATATGATTCTGCATATCTCCTTCCTTCTAGAAGCTCAGCCCAAAAATATAAGATCACTTTCCAATTTTAAAAGATCTCAGCCAAGAATAAAATATTCTCGCCGCGTCCTAGGTGTTCGCCTCGGTCGAGTCGGCGTCTCTGGATCGCCTCGGTCGAGATGAATCTCTGGTCAACCGAGGTGACTCATAACTGAGTGTAGAATCTCTCAAAACTGGTCCAAAGTAAATCTTTAATCCATGGTTGTGCTTCCTGAATGTAGCTCCAAATGACTCTTGACTCCTTTTGCTCCTTTTCGATGCAAAACGTACCATATTACCTGCAATTACAACGAAACTAGGTGTAGACCTCGATTCTCGCAAAGGTAGATGAAATGGTAGTAAAATCACATAATGTACATACAAACATGCAGATTATGAAAGATAAAACGTCCAAACAAACCCCAAAATATAGACTATAATTCATGCTATCAAAATACCCCATACTTAGCCCTTGCTTGTCCCTAAGCAAGTTCCTCATATAGAAATCAAGATAGAATGGATTATAAGTCATGAAAATCAATGAAAAGTCTTTCAAAAACATTTTTATGGTGTGCAATTATCATAGATCACTCTAAGAGAGTACTTCCTGGAAATTAAAAACTCAATATGATCAAAACATTTTATAAATATAGGAAAGTTGTTCATCTTTGCATAAAATCATAGAATGCATAATAAATCATAATTATCAAAATTAATCATGTATAATCCGATTTAAACCGCTAAGTCAATCAACAAGCTCAAGGTCTCAAGGGCTTCCCAAAAGAAAGGTCAAGAAACGTGTAGGGTAGGGATGTATGTAAGGTAATGTGGTGCTAGAATCCGGGAAAAGGATGAACTTCACTTTCACTTTGACTTGCAACATCTTCCACCAATAAGCTTTGCTTATTTCACACTTTTTTTCTTTTACTTTACTTTTTGGGATGCATGGACAGAGGTGCACAATAACCGAAGCCTAGGAAATCCGCAATCATCAATTTCTCGAGATGCGTCAAACCCTTGATGCACATACCATGACCCGTTAGGAATATCGCTCAATCCGACTTTGGCAAGACACAAACACCCGGCTATGTGAATGGTGCCGAGTTACTCATCTTCATGATTGACTTCCCCAAACCTATTATTGCTTTCTAATACTTTCACTTTCAGCCACTTCTCAACTTTTGACTTGCTTTCACCACTTCGCTTGCTTCCAAATTCCCGGATAGGTAAAGGGAGGCAATATGTATATGAGGGGCTAAGCATGATCAAGAAGAAGAAGAAGAAGAAGAATGAATTGCCTTGGTCTTTCCAAGAAGAACGTGAGAGAACTTATGCTGCGGTGTCAACCTTCAAATTCAACATAATTTGGATAAAAATAAAGTATTAAACATGCCAATAATTTCAAACAAAGCATTTAGCAACTTAAACATATCATAAAACATTTCAAACATATAAAGAATTTAAATCCAGTCGGTAAACAAAATCTTCACTGAGATCATATCCAGATAAGTAACACAAAAATCGTTTTCGAAAATTTTCTGTTACGCCCACCTCGGTCGAGGTGTTCTTGGTTCAACCGAGGTGAAACACCTCGTTTTGCCAGAACCGTCCCGGTCGAGGTCAAAAAAAATTTTTTTTAAAACCAATTTTTTTTCGGTTTCGACGTTTTTCTCAATCAAATAACCTGTAAGTATGCATGCAATCTCAGATAAACATATAAATGCAGATAAAGCATGAATATGAAAATATCCGATACATCATAAGTCGAATAATACATCATAAGTCAAATAAGTCAGATAATACATCAACTACCCCATACTTGGGACACACTGTCCCAGTGGATCAGAATAAGTCTAAGGACAGGATACTCACCGAACATAGCTAAACTGCATGAAGAAGTAAGAAACAGCTCCCAGATAAGACCATCTCGGTTGGCGAAGTACATCTCGGTCGAGGTGTTCTGACAGTACCCGAGATGTATCTCAGTAAAGCTCGTTTCCTCAACTTCTCGAAATTTTGTTCTTCCACTGTAGCTCCTGAATTGTGATCCTTCCTTTTGGAGTACCTGGTTGTTGTCTAGAGGAAAACAAAAACAAAGCAACTATCTAAACTAAACTAGAAAAGGGAGAAGAAAGCAATACCTTGGGTTGCCTCCCAAGAAGCGCTTGGTTTAAGGTCGCTAGCTGGACCCTTCTCCATAGAATTACTCAATGTACCTTGAACACCATGGAGTGCTCATCACATCCATCATAAAATTCTTCCAAAAAGGTTCCGGTTCCTAATTTCACCGGCAAATGGTAAGATCTCCTACGTACAAGCTTGTACGGTTTGATTCTCACCGGAATCCTTCTAGCCTTCCTGCACTTCAATGGGACATAATCTAGCCTTTCCCATCCTTTCCTTGATCGAGAAAACAACTTCTTGAGAATCCTAGTAGCTTCCCCATCTTTAGCATGGGGATGGTACAAGGTCCTTAGCATGCGAGGGACCCCATACTTGAACAAATAACACTTCGTTGCCTTAGCGGTGAAGCGCTTGTTAACTTCACTCCTTATAATCCAAGGAGCATCTTCCTCCAACAATTTCAAGAGAGATTTCATCTTGATCTTAGGAGGTTCTTTCGGAAGAGACCTCCAACTCTCCGGTGCCTTCCTTTCCTCCACCTTGACCACAGTCTCAGTAATTTGGTCAGGGTTTGCTGCATCTTCCGGTTCTGCAGATTCTTCCATCATCTCGACCGAGGTCTCTTCTACCTCGACCGAGGTCTCAACAGTCAGATCGAGATCTTCCACATCTTCTCCCTCAGAAGCTTCAGGAGAAACTTCTGGTTTGACTGGAGGTATGCTTGGAACGTGCAACACTTCCTTATGCTCCTCTTGCGGCCTAGCATAGGATAGGGTGCTTTCCTTGAGCTCCGTCACCTTCTTCATCAACTTCTCCAACCTAGATTCGAGAGAGTCTTCAAGAGGTTGCTCATAAGTCTTTCTAGGGACATTCTTCTCATCCCATATCGCAAGTTCACGCTGAATGGCTTCTTCTCTTTCCCATTCATTGTTGAACCAATAGAAGGAGTACTTCTCCTCCAAGTATTCATAATGGTCCGCCCTAGCACTTTGCCTTGCTATCCAGGCTGGATCAAACATGGCCATCAAAAATCCTGAAAACTACAAAACTCATAGAAAGAGTAGTTAGTAGCAACAGGGGCAAGTGCCCCGAAAGCAAACCGTACCGGCTCGGTCTAGACCAAGTCCCCGGCAACGGCGCCAAAAACTTGTTCGCTCCAAACGGTGTGTGCAAGCTTTAAATTTATAACCCTAGACTTAAGCTTAAAACAAGGATGCGAACCCGCAGTGTACGGGTCAATCGTAGTAAAAGCAAGAAAATTCCAGGGGTCGATCACAGGGACTTAGTGAAACAAAGTCCAATACGGTATGCTAGTGTTGATGCTAACCACAAGAGCAAGTATACAATCAAAGATGAATAAGATGTCAAATAAGCAAACATGCAATTCTAGGGATTAAAGCATCTAGTTGTGGTTCCAACTCAAGATCTATAGATAAGCGGACAAAGCTGAGATTTTTGCATGGGGAAGGTGTTTCTAAAGTGGAGTAGATCACCGGGTAAGTCTCACTACACACTAATCCCAAACCGTAACTCCTATTACCGGGTAAGTCTCAAGGAATTAAGATAAAGAACTATAACCTCAAACTAACACACCATCTAAGGGAATAGAATCAACCTTTACCGGGTAAGTCTCAGGCTAACTCACAAAGATGGGATGGAAGCACACTCAAACCCCAATAAAGGACAAGCCTTTATTACCTACACTTATGATCGTTGGTATACAAACTAAGGAATTACCGGGTAAGTCTCATCCTAAGCTTGCTTTGAACCAGAAAGGTATAATAAGAATAGGATTTGGCAAACTCTAACACATTAACTCTCAGTTAAGGATCGGATAAGCCACCTCGGTCAGCCAGTTTCCACCCCGGCCGAGATGTTCATCGACTGAACGAGATGCTTAGGGTTAAGGTTAAAGACTCGAACTTTCAGGATCCTACTGTGATTAAGATCATTCTATCATTGTTTTCACCACAACCTTCAGCCAATCACCCTAGAATCACACAAGGAAATTAGCCACTCATCATCATAATGAAAGTATTAAATATATGGGAAGAAGGTGAATATTTGAATAAAGAAGAATTTAATGAAAACACTTCAATAACTGAATCAAATATCACACAAAATTGTTCCTTGGATAATGATCCAATAAGACAAGACAACAAGGAAAGGAATTGAAGACAATCTTACAAAACCCTCCAAAAAGCTATAAAGCTATAGTCTTCAATCTTCCTTTAACCTTCAAAAAGGTTCTTCAATCTCCCAAATTGGAGTAGGATGCGGCTGCTGCGCTGATAGCGGGTGTGCTGCGTCGTATGCGGGATTTCTAACTGTAAGCGGATGTTGGATTTGTGGAAAATCCAACCCTTTTTATAGGAAAAATAAACCTCCAAAGATAATAAATCTTAAGAAGATATATTCCCATAAAAATAGGTAAAATATATGATTCTGCATATCTCCTTCCTTCTAGAAGCTCAGCCCAAAAATATAAGATCACTTTCCAATTTTAAAAGATCTCAGCCAAGAATAAAATATTCTCGCCGCGTCCTAGGTGTTCGCCTCGGTCGAGTCGGCGTCTCTGGATCGCCTCGGTCGAGATGAATCTCTGGTCAACCGAGGTGACTCATAACTGAGTGTAGAATCTCTCAAAACTGGTCCAAAGTAAATCTTTAATCCATGGTTGTGCTTCCTGAATGTAGCTCCAAATGACTCTTGACTCCTTTTGCTCCTTTTCGATGCAAAACGTACCATATTACCTGCAATTACAACGAAACTAGGTGTAGACCTCGATTCTCGCAAAGGTAGATGAAATGGTAGTAAAATCACATAATGTACATACAAACATGCAGATTATGAAAGATAAAACGTCCAAACAAACCCCAAAATATAGACTATAATTCATGCTATCAAAATACCCCATACTTAGCCCTTGCTTGTCCCTAAGCAAGTTCCTCATATAGAAATCAAGATAGAATGGATTATAAGTCAAGAAAATCAATGAGAAGTCCTTCAAAAATATTTTTATGGTGTGCAATTATCATAGATCACTCTAAGAGAGTACTTCCTGGAAATTAAAAACTCAATATGATCAAAACATTTTATAAATATAGGAAAGTTGTTCATCTTTGCATAAAATCATAGAATGCATAATAAATCATAATTATCAAAATTAATCATGTATAATCCGATTTAAACCGCTAAGTCAATCAACAAGCTCAAGGTCTCAAGGGCTTCCCAAAAGAAAGGTCAAGAAACGTGTAGGGTAGGGATGTATGTAAGGTAATGTGGTGCTAGAATCCGGGAAAAGGATGAACTTCACTTTCACTTTGACTTGCAACATCTTCCACCAATAAGCTTTGCTTATTCCACTTTTTTTTTCTTTTTACTTTACTTTTTGGGATGCATGGACAGAGGTGCACAATAACCGAAGCCTAGGAAATCCGCAATCATCAATTTCTCGAGATGCGTCAAACCCTTGATGCACATACCATGACCCGTTAGGAATATCGCTCAATCCGACTTTGGCAAGACACAAACACCCGGCTATGTGAATGGTGCCGAGTTACTCATCTTCATGATTGACTTCCCCAAACCTATTATTGCTTTCTAACACTTTCACTTTCAGCCACTTCTCAACTTTTGACTTGCTTTCACCACTTCGCTTGCTTCCAAATTCCCGGATAGGTAAAGGGAGGCAATATGTATATGAGGGGCTAAGCATGATCAAGAAGAAGAAGAAGAAGAAGAATGAATTGCCTTGGTCTTTCCAAGAAGAACGTGAGAGAACTTATGCTGCGGTGTCAACCTTCAAATTCAACATAATTTGGATAAAAATAAAGTATTAAACATGCCAATAATTTCAAACAAAGCATTTAGCAACTTAAACATATCATAAAACATTTCAAACATATAAGGAATTTAAATCCAGTCAGTAAACAAGATCTTCACTGAGATCATATCCAGATAAGTAACACAAAAATCGTTTTCGAAAACTCTCAGTTAACCCACCTCGGTCGAGATGTTCTTGGGTCAACCGAGGTGAAACACCTCGTTTTGCCAGAACCGTCCCGGTCGAGGTCAAAAAAAATTTTTTTTAAAACCAATTTTTTTTCGGTTTCGACGTTTTTCTCAATCAAATAACCTGTAAGTATGCATGCAATCTCAGATAAACATATAAATGCAGATAAAGCATGAATATGAAAATATCCGATACATCATAAGTCGAATAATACATCATAAGTCAAATAAGTCAGATAATACATCAACTACCCCATACTTGGGACACACTGTCCCAGTGGATCAGAATAAGTCTAAGGACAGGATACTCACCGAACATAGCTAAACTGCATGAAGAAGTAAGAAACAGCTCCCAGATAAGACCATCTCGGTTGGCGAAGTACATCTCGGTCGAGGTGTTCTGACAGTACCCGAGATGTATCTCAGTAAAGCTCGTTTCCTCAACTTCTCGAAATTTTGTTCTTCCACTGTAGCTCCTGAATTGTGATCCTTCCTTTTGGAGTACCTGGTTGTTGTCTAGAGGAAAACAAAAACAAAGCAACTATCTAAACTAAACTAGAAAAGGGAGAAGAAAGCAATACCTTGGGTTGCCTCCCAAGAAGCGCTTGGTTTAAGGTCGCTAGCTGGACCCTTCTCCATAGAATTACTCAATGTACCTTGAACACCATGGAGTGCTCATCACATCCATCATAAAATTCTTCCAAAAAGGTTCCGGTTCCTAATTTCACCGGCAAATGGTAAGATCTCCTACGTACAAGCTTGTACGGTTTGATTCTCACCGGAATCCTTCTAGCCTTCCTGCACTTCAATGGGACATAATCTAGCCTTTCCCATCCTTTCCTTGATCGAGAAAACAACTTCTTGAGAATCCTAGTAGCTTCCCCATCTTTAGCATGGGGATGGTACAAGGTCCTTAGCATGCGAGGGACCCCATACTTGAACAAATAACACTTCGTTGCCTTAGCGGTGAAGCGCTTGTTAACTTCACTCCTTATAATCCAAGGAGCATCTTCCTCCAACAATTTCAAGAGAGATTTCATCTTGATCTTAGGAGGTTCTTTCGGAAGAGACCTCCAACTCTCCGGTGCCTTCCTGAAAAATTCAGAAATATTAATAGGGAATTCAAATGAAGTAGGAGAATGTACCTTGCAAAGCTCTCCAAGGTTTGAGACAAATTTCATGTTGGGTCGATGATCCACACACGAAATCTCTCTTAGTTCAGCTGGTCTTTCTTCCACCTTGACCATAATCTCAGTAATTTGGCTAAAGTCTTCTGCATCTGCCTCTTCCGGTTCTGCAGATTCTTCCATCATCTCGACCGAGGTCTCTTCTACCTCGACCGAGGTCTCAACAGTCAGATCGAGATCTTCCACATCTTCTCCCTCAGAAGCTTCAGGAGAAACTTCTGGTTTGACTGGAGGTATGCTTGGAACGTGCAACACTTCCTTATGCTCCTCTTGCGGCCTAGCATAGGATAGGGTGCTTTCCTTGAGCTCCGTCACCTTCTTCATCAACTTCTCCAACCTAGATTCGAGAGAGTCTTCAAGAGGTTGCTCATAAGTCTTTCTAGGGACATTCTTCTCATCCCATATCGCAAGTTCACGCTGAATGGCTTCTTCTCTTTCCCATTCATTGTTGAACCAATAGAAGGAGTACTTCTCCTCCAAGTATTCATAATGGTCCGCCCTAGCACTTTGTCTTGCTATCCAGGCTGGATCAAACATAGCCATCAGAAATCCTGAAAACTACAAAACTCATAGAAAGAGTAGTTAGTAGCAACAGGGGCAAGCGCCCCGAAAGCAAACCGTACCGGCTCGGTCTAGACCAAGTCCCCGGCAACGGCGCCAAAAACTTGTTCGCCCCAAACGGTGTGTGCAAGCTTTAAATTTATAACCCTAGACTTAAGCTTAAAACAAGGATGCGAACCCGCAGTGTACGGGTCAATCGTAGTAAAAGCAAGAAAATTCCAGGGGTCGATCACAGGGACTTAGTGAAACAAAGTCCAATACGGTATGCTAGTGTTGATGCTAACCACAAGAGCAAGTATACAATCAAAGATGAATAAGATGTCAAATAAGCAAACATGCAATTCTAGGGATTAAAGCATCTAGTTGTGGTTCCAACTCAAGATCTATAGATAAGCGGACAAAGCTGAGATTTTTGCATGGGGAAGGTGTTTCTAAAGTGGAGTAGATCACCGGGTAAGTCTCACTACACACTAATCCCAAACCGTAACTCCTATTACCGGGTAAGTCTCAAGGAATTAAGATAAAGAACTATAACCTCAAACTAACACACCATCTAAGGGAATAGAATCAACCTTTACCGGGTAAGTCTCAGGCTAACTCACAAAGATGGGATGGAAGCACACTCAAACCCCAATAAAGGACAAGCCTTTATTACCTACACTTATGATCGTTGGTATACAAACTAAGGAATTACCGGGTAAGTCTCATCCTAAGCTTGCTTTGAACCAGAAAGGTATAATAAGAATAGGATTTGGCAAACTCTAACACATTAACTCTCAGTTAAGGATCGGATAAGCCACCTCGGTCAGCCAGTTTCCACCCCGGCCGAGATGTTCATCGACTGAACGAGATGCTTAGGGTTAAGGTTAAAGACTCGAACTTTCAGGATCCTACTGTGATTAAGATCATTCTATCATTGTTTTCACCACAACCTTCAGCCAATCACCCTAGAATCACACAAGGAAATTAGCCACTCATCATCATAATGAAAGTATTAAATATATGGGAAGAAGGTGAATATTTGAATAAAGAAGAATTTAATGAAAACACTTCAATAACTGAATCAAATAACACACAAAATCGTTCCTTGGATAATGATCCAACAAGACAAGACAACAAGGAAAAGAATTGAAGACAATCTTACAAAACCCTCCAAAAAGCTATAAAGCTATAGTCTTCAAATCTTCCTTCAACCTTCAAAAAGGTTCTTCAACTCTCTCCCAAATTGGAGTAGGATGCGGCTGCTGCGCTGATAGCGGGTGTTCTAACTGTAAGCGGATGTAAGCGGTGTATGCAGCCTGTATTTCGGTGTAAGCGGGCTTTCTAACTGTAAGCGGATGTAAGCGGGCTTATCGAATTGTGGAAATCCAACCCTTTTTATAGGAAAAATAAACCTCCAAAGATAATAAATCTTAAGAAGATATATTCCCATAAAAATAGGTAAAATATATGATTCTGCATATCTCCTTCCTTCTAGAAGCTCAGCCCAAAAATATAAGATCACTTTCCAATTTTAAAAGATCTCAGCCAAGAATAAAATATTCTCGCCGCGTCCTAGGTGTTCGCCTCGGTCGAGTCGGCGTCTCTGGATCGCCTCGGTCGAGATGAATCTCTGGTCAACCGAGGTGACTCATAACTGAGTGTAGAATCTCTCAAAACTGGTCCAAAGTAAATCTTTAATCCATGGTTGTGCTTCCTGAATGTAGCTCCAAATGACTCTTGACTCCTTTTGCTCCTTTTCGATGCAAAACGTACCATATTACCTGCAATTACAACGAAACTAGGTGTAGACCTCGATTCTCGCAAAGGTAGATGAAATGGTAGTAAAATCACATAATGTACATACAAACATGCAGATTATGAAAGATAAAACGTCCAAACAAACCCCAAAATATAGACTATAATTCATGCTATCAAAATACCCCATACTTAGCCCTTGCTTGTCCCTAAGCAAGTTCCTCATATAGAAATCAAGATAGAATGGATTATAAGTCATGAAAATCAATGAAAAGTCTTTCAAAAACATTTTTATGGTGTGCAATTATCATAGATCACTCTAAGAGAGTACTTCCTGGAAATTAAAAACTCAATATGATCAAAACATTTTATAAATATAGGAAAGTTGTTCATCTTTGCATAAAATCATAGAATGCATAATAAATCATAATTATCAAAATTAATCATGTATAATCCGATTTAAACCGCTAAGTCAATCAACAAGCTCAAGGTCTCAAGGGCTTCCCAAAAGAAAGGTCAAGAAACGTGTAGGGTAGGGATGCATGTAAGGTAATGTGGTGCTAGAATCCGGGAAAAGGATGAACTTCACTTTCACTTTGACTTGCAACATCTTCCACCAATAAGCTTTGCTTATTTCACACTTTTTTTCTTTTACTTTACTTTTTGGGATGCATGGACAGAGGTGCACAATAACCGAAGCCTAGGAAATCCGCAATCATCAATTTCTCGAGATGCGTCAAACCCTTGATGCACATACCATGACCCGTTAGGAATATCGCTCAATCCGACTTTGGCAAGACACAAACACCCGGCTATGTGAATGGTGCCGAGTTACTCATCTTCATGATTGACTTCCCCAAACCTATTATTGCTTTCTAATACTTTCACTTTCAGCCACTTCTCAACTTTTGACTTGCTTTCACCACTTCGCTTGCTTCCAAATTCCCGGATAGGTAAAGGGAGGCAATATGTATATGAGGGGCTAAGCATGATCAAGAAGAAGAAGAAGAAGAATGAATTGCCTTGGTCTTTCCAAGAAGAACGTGAGAGAACTTATGCTGCGGTGTCAACCTTCAAATTCAACATAATTTGGATAAAAATAAAGTATTAAACATGCCAATAATTTCAAACAAAGCATTTAGCAACTTAAACATATCATAAAACATTTCAAACATATAAAGAATTTAAATCCAGTCGGTAAACAAAATCTTCACTGAGATCATATCCAGATAAGTAACACAAAAATCGTTTTCGAAAATTTTCTGTTACGCCCACCTCGGTCGAGGTGTTCTTGGTTCAACCGAGGTGAAACACCTCGTTTTGCCAGAACTGTCCCGGTCGAGGTCAAAAAAAATTTTTTTTAAAACCATTTTTTTTTCGGTTTCGACGTTTTTCTCAATCAAATAACCTGTAAGTATGCATGTAATATCAGATAATCATATAAAGGCAATGAAGCATAAATACGAAAATATCCGATAAATATAATATCATACATCAAAAGTAGTCAAATAACGTCAAATAGTCAAATAAGTACAAACACCCCATACTTGGGACACACTGTCCCAGTGGATCAGAATAAGTCTAAGGACAGGATACTCACCGAACATAGCTAAACTGCATGAAGAAGTAAGAAACAGCTCCCAGATAAGACCATCTCGGTTGGCGAAGTACATCTCGGTCGAGGTGTTCTGACAGTACCCGAGATGTATCTCAGTAAAGCTCGTTTCCTCAACTTCTCGAAATTTTGTTCTTCCACTGTAGCTCCTGAATTGTGATCCTTCCTTTTGGAGTACCTGGTTGTTGTCTAGAGGAAAACAAAAACAAAGCAACTATCTAAACTAAACTAGAAAAGGGAGAAGAAAGCAATACCTTGGGTTGCCTCCCAAGACGCGCTTGGTTTAAGGTCGCTAGCTGGACCCTTCTCCATAGAATTACTCAATGTACCTTGAACACCATGGAGTGCTCATCACATCCATCATAAAATTCTTCCAAAAAGGTTCCGGTTCCTAATTTCACCGGCAAATGGTAAGATCTCCTACGTACAAGCTTGTACGGTTTGATTCTCACCGGAATCCTTCTAGCCTTCCTGCACTTCAATGGGACATAATCTAGCCTTTCCCATCCTTTCCTTGATCGAGAAAACAACTTCTTGAGAATCCTAGTAGCTTCCCCATCTTTAGCATGGGGATGGTACAAGGTCCTTAGCATGCGAGGGACCCCATACTTGAACAAATAACACTTCGTTGCCTTAGCGGTGAAGCGCTTGTTAACTTCACTCCTTATAATCCAAGGAGCATCTTCCTCCAACAATTTCAAGAGAGATTTCATCTTGATCTTAGGAGGTTCTTTCGGAAGAGACCTCCAACTCTCCGGTGCCTTCCTGAAAAATTCAGAAATATTAATAGGGAATTCAAATGAAGTAGGAGAATGTACCTTGCAAAGCTCTCCAAGGTTTGAGACAAATTTCATGTTGGGTCGATGATCCACACACGAAATCTCTCTTAGTTCAGCTGGTCTTTCTTCCACCTTGACCATAATCTCAGTAATTTGGCTAAAGTCTTCTGCATCTGCCTCTTCCGGTTCTGCAGGTTCTTCTTTCATCTCGACCGAGGTCACTTCCACCTCGACCGAGGTCTCAACAGTCAGATCGAGATCTTCCACATCGTCTCCCTCAAAAGCTTCAGGAGAAACTTCTGGTTCGACTGGGGGAATGCTTGGAACGTGCAACACTTCCTTATGCTCCTCTTGCGGCCTAGCATAGGATAGGGTGCTTTCCTTGAGCTCCGTCACCTTCTTCATCAACTTCTCCAACCTAGATTCGAGAGAGTCTTCAAGAGGTTGCTCATAAGTCTTTCTAGGGACATTCTTCTCATCCCATATCGCAAGTTCACGCTGAATGGCTTCTTCTCTTTCCCATTCATTGTTGAACCAATAGAAGGAGTACTTCTCCTCCAAGTATTCATAATGGTCCGCCCTAGCACTTTGCCTTGCTATCCAGGCTGGATCAAACATGGCCATCAAAAATCCTGAAAACTACAAAACTCATAGAAAGAGTAGTTAGTAGCAACAGGGGCAAGTGCCCCGAAAGCAAACCGTACCGGCTCGGTCTAGACCAAGTCCCCGGCAACGGCGCCAAAAACTTGTTCGCTCCAAACGGTGTGTGCAAGCTTTAAATTTATAACCCTAGACTTAAGCTTAAAACAAGGATGCGAACCCGCAGTGTACGGGTCAATCGTAGTAAAAGCAAGAAAATTCCAGGGGTCGATCACAGGGACTTAGTGAAACAAAGTCCAATACGGTATGCTAGTGTTGATGCTAACCACAAGAGCAAGTATACAATCAAAGATGAATAAGATGTCAAATAAGCAAACATGCAATTCTAGGGATTAAAGCATCTAGTTGTGGTTCCAACTCAAGATCTATAGATAAGCGGACAAAGCTGAGATAATTGCATGGGGAAGGTGTTTCTAAAGTGGAGTAGATCACCGGGTAAGTCTCACTACACACTAATCCCAAACCGTAACTCCTATTACCGGGTAAGTCTCAAGGAATTAAGATAAAGAACTATTGCCTCAAACTAACACACCATCTAAGGGAATAGAATCAACCTTTACCGGGTAAGTCTCAGGCTAACTCACAAAGATGGGATGGAAGCACACTCAAACCCCAATAAAGGACAAGCCTTTATTACCTACACTTATGATCGTTGGTATACAAACTAAGGAATTACCGGGTAAGTCTCATCCTAAGCTTGCTTTGAACCAGAAAGGTATAATAAGAATAGGATTTGGCAAACTCTAACACATTAACTCTCAGTTAAGGATCGGATAAGCCACCTCGGTCAGCCAGTTTCCACCCCGGCCGAGATGTTCATCGACTGAACGAGATGCTTAGGGTTAAGGTTAAAGACTCGAACTTTCAGGATCCTACTGTGATTAAGATCATTCTATCATTGTTTTCACCACAACCTTCAGCCAATCACCCTAGAATCACACAAGGAAATTAGCCACTCATCATCATAATGAAAGTATTAAATATATGGGAAGAAGGTGAATATTTGAATAAAGAAGAATTTAATGAAAACACTTCAATAACTGAATCAAATATCACACAAAATTGTTCCTTGGATAATGATCCAATAAGACAAGACAACAAGGAAAGGAATTGAAGACAATCTTACAAAACCCTCCAAAAAGCTATAAAGCTATAGTCTTCAATCTTCTTTCAACCTTCAAAAAGGTTCTTCAACTCTCTCCCAAATTGGAGTAGGATGCGGCTGCTGCGCTGATAGCGGATTGTATGCGGTGTATGCAGCCTCTAAGCATCAGCATCTAAGCATCTAAGCATGATCGGATTTGTGGAAAATCCAACCCTTTTTATAGGAAAAATAAACCTCCAAAGATAATAAATCTTAAGAAGATATATTCCCATAAAAATAGGTAAAATATATGATTCTGCATATCTCCTTCCTTCTAGAAGCTCAGCCCAAAAATATAAGATCACTTTCCAATTTTAAAAGATCTCAGCCAAGAATAAAATATTCTCGCCGCGTCCTAGGTGTTCGCCTCGGTCGAGTCGGCGTCTCTGGATCGCCTCGGTCGAGATGAATCTCTGGTCAACCGAGGTGACTCATAACTGAGTGTAGAATCTCTCAAAACTGGTCCAAAGTAAATCTTTAATCCATGGTTGTGCTTCCTGAATGTAGCTCCAAATGACTCTTGACTCCTTTTGCTCCTTTTCGATGCAAAACGTACCATATTACCTGCAATTACAACGAAACTAGGTGTAGACCTCGATTCTCGCAAAGGTAGATGAAATGGTAGTAAAATCACATAATGTACATACAAACATGCAGATTATGAAAGATAAAACGTCCAAACAAACCCCAAAATATAGACTATAATTCATGCTATCAAAATACCCCATACTTAGCCCTTGCTTGTCCCTAAGCAAGTTCCTCATATAGAAATCAAGATAGAATGGATTATAAGTCATGAAAATCAATGAAAAGTCTTTCAAAAACATTTTTATGGTGTGCAATTATCATAGATCACTCTAAGAGAGTACTTCCTGGAAATTAAAAACTCAATATGATCAAAACATTTTATAAATATAGGAAAGTTGTTCATCTTTGCATAAAATCATAGAATGCATAATAAATCATAATTATCAAAATTAATCATGTATAATCCGATTTAAACCGCTAAGTCAATCAACAAGCTCAAGGTCTCAAGGGCTTCCCAAAAGAAAGGTCAAGAAACGTGTAGGGTAGGGATGTATGTAAGGTAATGTGGTGCTAGAATCCGGGAAAAGGATGAACTTCACTTTCACTTTGACTTGCAACATCTTCCACCAATAAGCTTTGCTTATTTCACACTTTTTTTCTTTTACTTTACTTTTTGGGATGCATGGACAGAGGTGCACAATAACCGAAGCCTAGGAAATCCGCAATCATCAATTTCTCGAGATGCGTCAAACCCTTGATGCACATACCATGACCCGTTAGGAATATCGCTCAATCCGACTTTGGCAAGACACAAACACCCGGCTATGTGAATGGTGCCGAGTTACTCATCTTCATGATTGACTTCCCCAAACCTATTATTGCTTTCTAATACTTTCACTTTCAGCCACTTCTCAACTTTTGACTTGCTTTCACCACTTCGCTTGCTTCCAAATTCCCGGATAGGTAAAGGGAGGCAATATGTATATGAGGGGCTAAGCATGATCAAGAAGAAGAAGAAGAAGAAGAATGAATTGCCTTGGTCTTTCCAAGAAGAACGTGAGAGAACTTATGCTGCGGTGTCAACCTTCAAATTCAACATAATTTGGATAAAAATAAAGTATTAAACATGCCAATAATTTCAAACAAAGCATTTAGCAACTTAAACATATCATAAAACATTTCAAACATATAAAGAATTTAAATCCAGTCGGTAAACAAAATCTTCACTGAGATCATATCCAGATAAGTAACACAAAAATCGTTTTCGAAAATTTTCTGTTACGCCCACCTCGGTCGAGGTGTTCTTGGTTCAACCGAGGTGAAACACCTCGTTTTGCCAGAACCGTCCCGGTCGAGGTCAAAAAAAATTTTTTTTAAAACCAATTTTTTTTCGGTTTCGACGTTTTTCTCAATCAAATAACCTGTAAGTATTTAGCAACTTAAACAAAGCATTTAGCAACTTAAACATATCAGAACTGTCCCCGGCAACGGCGCCAAAAACTTGTTCGCTCCAAACGGTGTGTGCAAGCTTTAAATTTATAACCCTAGACTTAAGCTTAAAACAAGGATGCGAACCCGCAGTGTACGGGTCAATCGTAGTAAAAGCAAGAAAATTCCAGGGGTCGATCACAGGGACTTAGTGAAACAAAGTCCAATACGGTATGCTAGTGTTGATGCTAACCACAAGAGCAAGTATACAATCAAAGATGAATAAGATGTCAAATAAGCAAACATGCAATTCTAGGGATTAAAGCATCTAGTTGTGGTTCCAACTCAAGATCTATAGATAAGCGGACAAAGCTGAGATTTTTGCATGGGGAAGGTGTTTCTAAAGTGGAGTAGATCACCGGGTAAGTCTCACTACACACTAATCCCAAACCGTAACTCCTATTACCGGGTAAGTCTCAAGGAATTAAGATAAAGAACTATAACCTCAAACTAACACACCATCTAAGGGAATAGAATCAACCTTTACCGGGTAAGTCTCAGGCTAACTCACAAAGATGGGATGGAAGCACACTCAAACCCCAATAAAGGACAAGCCTTTATTACCTACACTTATGATCGTTGGTATACAAACTAAGGAATTACCGGGTAAGTCTCATCCTAAGCTTGCTTTGAACCAGAAAGGTATAATAAGAATAGGATTTGGCAAACTCTAACACATTAACTCTCAGTTAAGGATCGGATAAGCCACCTCGGTCAGCCAGTTTCCACCCCGGCCGAGATGTTCATCGACTGAACGAGATGCTTAGGGTTAAGGTTAAAGACTCGAACTTTCAGGATCCTACTGTGATTAAGATCATTCTATCATTGTTTTCACCACAACCTTCAGCCAATCACCCTAGAATCACACAAGGAAATTAGCCACTCATCATCATAATGAAAGTATTAAATATATGGGAAGAAGGTGAATATTTGAATAAAGAAGAATTTAATGAAAACACTTCAATAACTGAATCAAATATCACACAAAATTGTTCCTTGGATAATGATCCAATAAGACAAGACAACAAGGAAAGGAATTGAAGACAATCTTACAAAACCCTCCAAAAAGCTATAAAGCTATAGTCTTCAATCTTCTTTCAACCTTCAAAAAGGTTCTTCGAATCTCCCAAATTGGAGTAGGATGCGGCTGCTGCGCTGATAGCGGGTGTATGCAGCCTCTAAGCATGATCGGATTTGTGGAAAATCCAACCCTTTTTATAGGAAAAATAAACCTCCAAAGATAATAAATCTTAAGAAGATATATTCCCATAAAAATAGGTAAAATATATGATTCTGCATATCTCCTTCCTTCTAGAAGCTCAGCCCAAAAATATAAGATCACTTTCCAATTTTAAAAGATCTCAGCCAAGAATAAAATATTCTCGCCGCGTCCTAGGTGTTCGCCTCGGTCGAGTCGGCGTCTCTGGATCGCCTCGGTCGAGATGAATCTCTGGTCAACCGAGGTGACTCATAACTGAGTGTAGAATCTCTCAAAACTGGTCCAAAGTAAATCTTTAATCCATGGTTGTGCTTCCTGAATGTAGCTCCAAATGACTCTTGACTCCTTTTGCTCCTTTTCGATGCAAAACGTACCATATTACCTGCAATTACAACGAAACTAGGTGTAGACCTCGATTCTCGCAAAGGTAGATGAAATGGTAGTAAAATCACATAATGTACATACAAACATGCAGATTATGAAAGATAAAACGTCCAAACAAACCCCAAAATATAGACTATAATTCATGCTATCATGTCCCCAATGTGGTGTTCAAGTAAAGAGAGTGAAAGAAGGTTCTCACAATGTAAAATGGTTTGCTTTGGTATTTGGGATGAACTCGTGTGGAGTGGTGGTTATGGATGATCGATCAAGCATGGTAGAGAGCTCTTCATAATCATTCCGGCGTCGAGACCCGCGCCAAGGTATATGTGAGATGGGAGCTCTTCCATCTAACAAGACGCCTCAAGCCGTCCAAGCCTCACGTCCGCTCCACCCATGTTTGAAAACGGAATCATCGTCATCAACTCACCTTGCAAGGCTTCCTCATTACCTAAAATCTACCACAAACACAAAGCACAAAAACACACAAAAGCAAAAAACAAAGGCAAAAGAGAAAAGGGAAAGAGTTGTACCAATGGGTTGCCTCCCATTAAGCGCTTCTTTTAGGTCATTAGCTTGACCAAACTCCATGGATATGTCAATCCACCTTGAATACCATGGTTTTCTTGAGGAGTCCAAGCAACCACCTCTTTCCGGAATCCATGATGACAAGCAAGGGCCACTTGATGCCCAAATAAGCTTTAAGTTCTCTCTTCACCGGTGAGTAGTAGACTCCTTCATCACCGCTTCCTTGATGATAGTAGGGAGTTGCAACCATAGGTGCCACCCCATACTTAGGCAATTTATACTCCGCGGTCACTCCGGTGAAATGCTTGTCATCCTCATCCTCTATGATCCGAGGAAAGCCGATTCTTGGAAAGAATCCTTCATTGAAGTACTTCATAACCATCATGGATCCATCATGCTTGCCTCCATCATTCAATAATGGAGAATCCTTAGGAAAGGGGCTCCAATCTTCGTGTGTACTCCGAGCAAGCAAGAAAGGGTCTGAAGGAGCTGTTATTAGCTTAGGATTGGCCAGTACAGAAGCTTCCACGGGCGTGGTTTGTCCTCCACGGCCGTGGTTAATTCTGTTGCATCCGTCCCAAGTGAGCTCTTCATGTATGGTTCCGGGGTTGATGGCAAGCAAGTCCGGGGATGAGAATACTTCATTGCACTCCTCTAAAGGTGAAGGAGATGGAGGTGAACCTTGAAGAATGGTAGGATCTCCTAGCATAAGAGCATTCCTAATCTCCTCAATCTCCCTCCTCATTTGTTCTTCTCTCTCGGTATTCAATCTCCTTTCTTCCTTCAGAGCTAAATCCCTTAGCCACAATTGCTCTCGAGCTTCATTCAACTCTTCCTCAAGGCTTCTATTGGTTATGGTTGAATCGGGTAATCCTTGGATTTCCTCATAGTGAACCTCCTCTTGATGACATACTTCCGCTTCAAGCTCCATGTGGGAACTAGAAATGGAAGCAAGGTTGCTTTCTAGATCATCCATCTTCCTCAACATTTTCTCTAGCATTGATTCCAATCGATCTCCATGAAGTTGATGGTGAGGTTCCTCATGAGGTAATGTAATCATGTGAGCTTGATCATGGGACTCATGATAGACATTGAACTCCTCCCAATACTCAAACTCATCATGGAAAGGTCCTAGATCTTGGCTTTTCATCCATCCCTCATACTCCATGTTGTCAAGGTCGTCTTGGAAGTACAATCCGTCCATGGCAAACATGAAAAGGCAAAGACAAAAACAACACAAGATCAAAAGTAACAAGAAAAATAAACACTAAAAACAATCAAAAGCAAATGACTTAATCTTAACCTAGTCCCCGGCAACGGCGCCAAAAACTTGTCACGCTAAGATCGGTAGCACAAAAAGCTTTACATTTATAAACTCGAACTAAGATCCTAAACTACCTAGCGAAACCTGCAGTGTACGGGTCGTTTGTAGAAAGGAAAGTATTCCGAGGTCGAACACAAGAACTGAGGTGAAATTAAGTCATTCAATGATCGAAGATAGTGTGAATCTGGACTAAGATAAGATGAGGAATAAAGGAAATGGAAAACACAATGTTTTTGGAGGGTTTTGGGTGATCAAACAAAGATCACAAGTATGTGAACACAATCAAGCAACACAAACACACACTAACACAAAAGATAGGAGAACGGAAGTAACAAAGCGGATTCTAGAGTTTGGAAGTCCCGGTTATGGCATAGACTCAAGCTATCTATTCATTCCTCGGGTTAACTATGATATGTTGGGATTTAGCGTTTCTAGATTGGGATCAATTACCGGGTAGGTCTCATGGTCCACTAGACCATTCCTAAGGTCTTATCACCGGGTAAGTCTCTAAGAACCTAAGGATAGGAATTCTACACAAACCGGATCGTTACCTAGGGGTCTAACCTATCCTTACCGGGTAGGTCTCGGAAAGGGAAGTCCTAAACAACTATCCTAGCACACTTAGTCCAATGGCGGCTTGCGAGGCTCACCACTACCTAGGGTTTGTCATCTTTTGAATCTAAGAGTAAGAATCACCGGGTAAGTCTCTTCTAAACACTTAGTTGCTAACACTAGGTCCCCCTAGGATAGAATTAGCTCAACAAACACTTAGGATTTCAACATTCTAAAAATCGAAGACTAGATCCATTGAACCATGTAAATCACGGTTTGTTCTACCACTTCCACGGCCGTGGAATGGCATGAACAACCCGTGGACTTCAACAGAGACTTAGTCCAAGAAATCAAGTCATCCAAAGGCAAACTAAGTCCACTCTATCATAGTCCTAGCCATAACCTTTCTTTCCTTACCCTAGAATCGCAATCTATCTAGCCAACAACATTCATTTCAAGATCAATCTCCACAAATAAAGCATGCTTGCAAGTCATGGTCAAATAATGAAGAACAATCCAAAGAAAAGACATTAAAAGCATGGAATAGAAATTACCAAATTCTTACAAGGCTCCAAGAGCTAATCCAAGTTGTCAACAATGAACTCTTCTCTCAAATCACTCTAATCTCACTCTAAAACGAGAATCTACACTAATCTCTTCCAAGAACACCCCTAATGGGTGCTTGGAAAAGAGGCAACAATGGAGAAGTGTTTTGGGGAAGAAGATAGGTCAAAAGAGAGGAGAAGGATCCCCAATTACAGCCTGCAAAATTCTTTAAATACCCACTAAGATGCAAGAGCAATGGAAGAGATTGTGGCCAGCTGTCAATGTGGTCCTGGCAGGAATCACGGGCAAGTCCACGGCCGTGGTCTTGGTCCAGACCGTGGTTTGCTCCAGAAGCTTCTCCTAGGCTCGTTAAGCCATGATTTGGTGCATGGCTTGTGTTGGCAAGGTTCCATGAGTCCTCCTTAGCCCTTAGCTTGCATTCCAATGAGTCCGGAAATGTGTGATCTCGAGGAATGATCCTCGGATGTATCGATTAGGCTCTTAAATCTCCCAAAATACCTACAAAGTAAGCAAAAGTCCGAGTAGACGTCTATCCCGACAAAATACATGATTTGAGTGCAGACGCCGTGAACTAATGCTAAACCATGCATGAATGAGCGGAAAATCTATCGAAATGAGTGTCTAAATCTAAGTCATAAATCGTGTTATCAATGTACGCCAATACATGTAAGTTATCATGTAGAAAACGATGGACATGAATCGGAGAAGTGGAGGAAGGTAGTACTAGGAAGGGAAGTTCTTAACTTCACATGAAGCTATGACATGAAAGTTGATTGGTGGTTGCACTACATGAACATGACTTTTGGGGAAATTGGGGTACTTGAAAAGCATAAGGTGGAACTTGCAGTAACCTTCATGCAAACCGTTGGTGGATGTCAGTGGATGAGAAATCGTGCAATCATGGTGGACTATACTCGTTGAAGGATTTTTTGGAAGCAACATTTGACGATTCTCCTATGACGGAGATAAATTTCACGAGGAGTATACATTGTTGGATGATAAGGAACACCTGATGATCAATTGATAAGCTTGTTTGTGATAGGCTGAAATAACTTCTTATTTTGTCATTGTCACCTTTTGAAGATATGACGTTATTGGAGTATTAAGAGAAAATACTAAAGCTTGAAGCAATACAACACTTTAGGAAAGAGGTGGATTCCCGAACTGGTGGAGGAAAGAGGCAATAGTCTACTCCAATTTTTTTTGAAACCCGCAAGTACAAAACCTATGACTCAAGAACAAGGCCTTTTCCACAACCATGATCATAAGAAACTTTGGAGGGAAGAACATGTTTCAATTGTAGAATCCTAAATAATTACAAGAAGGATTGATCAAAAAGCTCAACTACATGTCTAAGATGTAGTTAACCTAGAGATATGACCATTTGTGAGACTAGGGGATAATGTTATCCCAAGGATCTTGTCCCAAGGTGGGAGAAGAAAGGAGTCAAGTTGTACATGGAGGTTAGGCCAGGTGGATTGGCCAACGTATTTCCTTATAACCGGATTGGACAGTGATAATGTAATCTTGGGTATGGATTGGATAATTAAGTATAAGGTGAAGATAGATGCGGAAATGCTAACAATAGTGGTGTTAGCCAAATATGGAACTTGTCATGTGTTCAAAGGAGGTGAGCTACAAGAACCGCTAGTGATGATCTCTGCGACGAAAGCAAGTAATTTGGTAAAGAAAAGATGCAAAGCATATTTATATTATTCTTTGGAGAAAGAAGAAAAGATTCAATTGAAAGACACTTCAGTTGATTGTAAGTTGAAGGATGTTTTCCAAGATGAATTACTTGGATTGTCACCTACAAGGCAAGTTGACTTTAGAATTGATCTAGAGCCTGGAACTAGACCAATTTCTAAAGCTCCGTACAAAATGACACCTGTGGAAATGCTTGAGTTGAAGAAGCAGTTGGAAAAATTGGCAGATAATGGATTTCTCCGGCCAAGTGTATCGCCATGGGGAGCGTCAGTGTGTTCGTGAAAAAAAAAAAGATGGTACGTTGAGGCTATTTATCGACTATAGAGAATTGAATAAGATGATGATTAAGAACAAGTATCCACGGTCACAAATTGATGGTACATTGAGGCTATGTAAAACCAAGCTACCTAATGAAAGCCTTTATGCTTCAAACAAGTATCCACAAAGAGCTAGACCGGATCAATAGAACATTTTTTCGAATAAGGGGCCTAACTTCCACTCCCTTATCATTTGAGATAAAATCTATAAACCAAGATATATCATTGGAAACACTAGAATCAAGAAAGCGGAAAATATGAATAAAGCGCTACAAATAAAACTTTTTTTTGGAAACTAATGGTTGAACCAGATAATATTTGGGTAAAAGTCATTGAAGAAATCTATCTCATAAGCTCGTGCATTGGAACTACAAATCGGGGAAATTACATCATGAGGGGGGGGGGTCTAATGAAACTAAGAAAATATTTTGAGCGATGATTTAGATGCCGTATGGGTGATGATAAAACAATATGATTTTGGAAAGATACATGGACCACCGAAGAACTACTTGAGCATCTGGTTAATAACAAAGCCTTGATTAGCACTCTTGAATTTGTTTGTAACTTCTTTATCAAATACGTAATAGAACCACCAACTTTTAAATCAACTAGACAAATTATTACCCAACGACCCTATAACAAAAACCAAAACATATAACCTACCTCGAAACAAAATACAAAATAGGTTGTATTGGACATCAAGTGAAAAAGGATGTTTCTCTACAAAGTTATTTATGGAACTTACCCAAAAGTGTAAGGTCGGAGTAACTCCCGATAAAACATGGATTTATGAGATCAACATAATGCCTAAAGTTCAGAACTTTTTGTGGAAACAAACCCTTGACGGGATCCTAACAAAAGAGAATCTAGATAACAAAAAGTGTCGGTACTAATGTGATGCGAGTTTTGTCAACACCCTATAGAAAGTCTCAAACATCTTTTCTTTGAGTGCCCATATATGGTTCAAAATATTGAATACGACAAAAATAAAACCAACTTTCATAATTGTGATCTATTCCGTCATAGAATATGGACATCATCATGAAATGAAGGATTGAGAACATTATTTCAACAGAATTATAAGACAAATAGTTGTAATATGGTGGAACATTTTGCAAACTAGAAACCAACAAAATTTTAACAAACAAAAAGGTCCACATGATCTGAATTAGGTCATTCGGAAACAAAGAAACGATTGGGATGTGGTCAACACTAAAACCACCAATAAGAACACATAACCACCAAAATAGAGAAGAAAAACAAAAACATTAATGGAAGAGACCTAATTTGGGATTTGTTAAATTAACTTTGACGTATCAAGAAACTCGTCTGACCAATATGTTTTTGGCTACATAATTTGTAACCATACACCATTCCTCTAGCCGCAGATAAAGAGAGATGTGATGCCAGTTATGTTCTAGATGCAAACGTTTTGCTCTTAGAAAGGCCGCAAGTTTAGTCTTCCGACCATTGAGATCTACGGAGATAATCTCGTGCTTATCAACTCGATCACTCAAGTCTGGAAACCACTTTGGAGACATATATGATTATTTCAAACACCTCCGTCATGATCTCCGGTTTTAGACAAGTTAGTATGTATCTCATTTCAGGGAAATCAACGTTGTTGCATACAGTTGCTTGGACACAACCCGAATGCTGATGATGAGAACTTTTCGCAAGACGTTAAGGATTTCATCCACAAAAATACTTTAGCACGACCGATTTTTAGAAACGGACCCTTTTCCGTTACCTTTGTACATATAATATAAGTATATACTTTTTAAAATCGTTAACACTAGATTACTTTTAACTTGCAAAACTTACGTAGTTACGTGATATATATTAGCTAAATTTGCATCCCATTGGCTACCGACTTTCGTGAAGTGGGCCCTCATTAATTGCATGCTTCGTGGCCAAAGCTCTTCTTGTCTCCCCCTTTCACTTTTGACTTCATCTGTCTTCTTCTTCTTTTTTTCACCGGCCTGCAGATTGAAGTATTCAAACTAGCTAGCTAGGGTTTCCTGGAGCATCACATGCACTAACAGTTCTCCACAATCTCCTCCTATAATTCCCTCATCAAATCTTCTAAGCCAGGAAGGTAAACATAAACCTAATTACCAAGCACCGATCTTCCTCCATCAGGTATGTATCTATACTTTCCTCTTATAATTTCGCATACTCAGCTTGCTGTTTCTTCACTTTCAGAATCTGGGTAATGACTTAATAATCTCCCATCCAATTCAAACTTGAGATTTTTAACTCCCTTTTCAATTCAAATGCAAGTTTCAAAGATCTCAAGTTCTTGCTATATACCTTGGCTCTTTCCCCTTCTTTTATTTGGAGTAAATTTGTGAAAAATAAAAGGATTAAAGAACGCGCAAAACCCTAAAAGCGAAGAAGCAACAAGCGTCATGATGCGCAAAAGATCAACGGTCCGTTGATCTGTTTAAAATTTATATTGAACATTTTTCGGGGCTTTCACTTCTCGGTATAAAAAGGGGTTTTATTTGATCTATCCATCTATCAGCTATCTATTTGTAGAATATCTATCTAAATTGTAGAAATTGATGGGTAAATGAAACTAAGGAATTGAAAATAATTCTAATAGATGATAATACAGAGGACCACGCAAATATTCTGAATATGATAAAATCTAAACTAATCTAAAATAAAATAGTTATAACCTAATTGCTTCGATAAAAATATATATTCATATCTTCCAATAAGGTACTTCAAAGCATGCTATAGGTCCGTAGCTTTTTGACTTGACGCAGAAATGCAGCATGCATGAACAACAACCGAACTGTACATACGTGGAAAATTCAAGAAAGTGCATATATATGTCTCTTTGTCGTTTCTTCTACCCTAATTTTTCCACAGTTAAGTTTTAGATGATTCATCATATTCTAGAATGATTGTGTAATTTATCCAGATGGCATCTTCAAGCTCGCCATGTGCAGCATGCAAGTTTCTGAGACGAAAGTGTTTATCCAGCTGCACATTTGCGCCTTACTTCCCACCAGAAGAGCCGCAGAAGTTCGCGAACGTACACAAGGTATTCGGGGCAAGCAATGTAAGCAAGATCCTCAACGAGATTCAGCCACACCAGCGAGAGGACGCTGTAAGCTCGCTTGTATACGAGGCCGAGGCAAGGCTCCGTGACCCCGTTAACGGCTGCGTTGCTGCCATCTCGGTGCTTCAAAGGCAGGTCCTCAGGCTACAAAAGGAGCTTCAGGTTACAAATGATATGATAAAGTATAATAGTGAGGGTGAAGGAGGATGTTCGAAAATGGCGGATTTGCCTTCTGTTTCTAGGAGGGAATGATCTGCGTTGGATGCTATTATATGATCGGTTGAGATATAAATAATGAGTTTGGCTTCTCACTGTTACATATGTAACAGTGAGTTATTAATTAATCAATAGCTGATTAACTATGCACCGGAGATTAGGGTTTTATATATGGGCGTTGTAATTAAGCTTGGTATTGTATTTTAGAATCTTATTATGTTGTATATGTGTAAAAACATTAAAACAAGATCAACAATACTTGTTCACGCAATTCAGGTGTTAAACCATATGTCTATGAAACTCAAGCGGGGAGATCCGGTCCCATATTTCACTAAGCATTCGAGACAGTTTACAATAAGCGTAGCTTGAGTTCGCATACAAGACAACTAAGTAAACAACCCTACTCTAGGAGAACTAAGAACGAGTACAAGCAAATAGTGATTGATCTTGAAATAGTCCTTGTATGGCAAAACAAAGCTTCTTCGTAGTAATTAAAGACTCTCGTCGGAGAAGCCTGGATCCAAGGATGAACGTATTGAAACCTTCGCAACCACCTCCTTCTCTTCTTCTCTTAAACTCCTTCTCTCACTCTTGAAACCCTAGCTAGCTTATTGGTGATGAGCGTCTCTTTTTCGGTTTAAGTTGTCTCTTCCATGTTTGTATATATACCTCGGAGGATGGACTTAAGCTCGTCGTTTCACTTAAGTGAACCAGCTGACTTAAGTGTAATATCATAACCGAACAATCTGAACCCGGTTCGCCTGGTAGCGGATCAAGCTTGCAACAAATCACATGCCCAATAAAAATAACAACCATTTAACAACTAAGTGTTAGACAATCTATAGCAACCATTTAACAACTAAGTGTTAGAAAATCTATAGCAACCATTTAACATTTCTTGAGCATATTATCTAACACCTTAGACTTAGATCTATTACATCAGTCACAATCTTGTTTGCTTTTACAAAGCTATAGCTTATTACAATAGGAACATGAACCATAATATTAACAAATGTCCTCCTGATTCATGTACTTGATCCTGTCTTGATCACCAATAGAAAACTTGGGAAGCTCTCTTGTCCGTCACTAGTTCAATGGTAACCAATTTATTGAACATCCCATAGATGCGGGGAATTCCTGTAAAAAATGAATTTGTCAGCAATGACAATCTTAGTTCCAAAGTCAATTGGGTTTAACTCACCTTTTATCTTTCTAACCTCAAAGTGTTTCTTCTCAATCTCATCCCTAACAAAATGATATCTAAAATATATATGCTTAGATCTTTTATGATACACATGGTCCTTACAGAGATATATAGCACTTTGACTATCTATATGCAAAATAGGTATATAGATCTTGTGTTGGATTTTAGATAGTAAGCATTTAAGCCATATAACTTCTTTAGAAGCTTCTATAGTAGTTATATATTCAGCTTCAATAGAGGACAAATCAACTCTAGATTGTTGTTGAGATTATCCAAGATATATAACTACCGGTCATGTATACAAATATGAGGTGATAGATTTTCTAGTGTCCTTGTTACTAGCATAGTCAAAATCCACATAACCCAAAACATTATGATTTACACAATATTCACCAAAAAACAAGACACAAATTTTTAGTTCCATAAATGTATCTGACACAATATTTCATAGTAGTTCACTGCTCAAGCCTAGGATTAGACATGAACCTACTTAAAACATTTATAACAAAGGACAAATCAGGTCTAGTGCACAACATTGCATACGTAACAAATCCAACAACAACATCGTAAGGAATATTAGACATTTTATATATCTCACTGGGAGAGTTATGGCATTATTGCTTTGTGAGTTCTAAGTGCCTTCTTAAAGGCATAGGGGTAGGTGTAGACTCATTCATACTAAACCTATCAAGCACTTTCTGCAAATAGTCATATTGATAAATCCAAATTTTCTTTTTAGCCCTATTCCTTATCATCTTGACACCTAGAATTTCTTGGTTGGATCAAGGTCTTTCATATCAAAATGCATTTTTAAGTCTCTTTTAATACTAGCAATGATAGTCTTGGATTTACAAATTATCAAAATATCATCTATATATAAGAGAGCATATAAAACATCTACAGAAGAAGTATTTTTAAAATACAAACAATAGTCATATTTACTTCTCATGAAGCCTATGTTTTTCACGTAAATGTCAAATTTAATACTCCATTGCCTAGGTGATTGTTTTAAACCATATATGAATTTCTTAAGCAAACAAACATGATCAAGTACTTTATTTTCATATATAAACCTTTTTGGTTGACTCTTATAAATGGTCTCATTTAAATCACCATGTAGGAAAATAGTTTTAACATCTATTTCTTCAACATCCCAATCATACACAATAGCCATATCAAGCAACAGTCTCAAGGTTTTGTACTTGATGACAGGTGCAAAAATGTCAATGTAATATATTCGTTCTTGTGTAAAGCCTTTAGCTACAAGCCTTTTTTTTATACAAAGGTAAAAGAGTTAGGCAGATCAGTTTTTAGACATCGATCAACCTAATGCATCCTTGCGGATGAGGTCTTGAACATCTTGTGGAATTGCATTGACGTCCATTTTAAGATTGTGTCCATGCATGGCAATCTTGTCCGCGACCGTGTTGATTTCCCTAAAAACATGTTGTGCAGTGGAGTAAGAAAATCCCGAGATCGACTTGTAGATATCATTGATAAGCATATCAAGCTCCCATGGAGGTTTCCATATTCGCTTAATCGAATTAATAAGCATCAGGTTGTCTTCTTCAATCTCGATAGATGAAATTCCACACTCCTTGGCCTTTTGTAGACCTTCCCGCATAGCAAGTGCTTCTGCTTCCAGCATAGAGTCAGCGTTGCAACTACCACTTCCAAGAGCAATAGGAACGGCATATTGGTTTTTGATGATGTACCCAAAAGAAAATTGGTTTGCTGAATTTTGTGAGGCATCAAAAATTAAGAGTTTCCATCCTCTATTCGTTTCCACCTTAAATTTTTCTTTTTCCTTCTTGAGTTTTTAGTATATATGTTGTTGCTGCTGAGGTTTTTGTTTGCTCGATCCCATGCATCAATTTGATTAATAGTAATCGAATTAATGTTTTGCAGGATCTTTTTTTTGTTAAAGCTGAATTGATTCTTTAGCATCCATATGTTCCACCATACGACAACAAGAAGTTTCAATTCCGAAGGTGTTATTGTTCCTTTGAGGTCGTCAAGGGTATCAGTAATACCCATATTGTCAATATCGTAATTTTTTAAGATGCTTATAATTCTATAGTTTTCGATTGTTGTGGCCACAAAAGGGCACTGAAAAAAAGGTGTTTAGAACTTTCTGTATGATGATTACAGAAAACACAATTCATAACGTATGACTGGAATTTTTTGTCTATCGAGATTTTATTTTGTAGGAAGGCCATCCAGGGCTAGTTTCCATAAGAAAATTTTAATCTTTGGCATTACATCAATTTTTCATATCCAAGTTTTGTCCATGATGACTCCTACCTTGTTTTTTTAAATCAGTTCCAATGTTGATTTTGTCGAATACCAACCTTCTTCATTTCCCGTCCAATACAGTCTATCCCTAATATCATTGTCGGGGAGGTTGTATTTTTTTATTTTATCGATAATGGTATTTGGTAGTATTGTGTTGAGACGATCAATTAGCTGATAATTCCATTTTTTTTAGTAATATACGATGAAGTAGTTTCCATCTGATTTAATAAATCCTTATTAGTCACTAATTCCCGGAGTGGTTTATCAATAATCCATCTGTCCTTCCAGATACTAATTGTGTGGCCATCTCCTACTCTCCATCTAAGCCCTTTGTCAAAATCTTCTCTTAGTTTTATTAGTTTTTTCCAGTGCCACGATGTATTCGAGCCACATTGGTAAATCCAAAGGCATGCTCCTTTAAGGTAGTTTCTTCAACAATTTTGACCAAAATATTTTCTGGTTCTACCATGATTTTCCACAAAAGTTCCATTTGTAATGCTTTATTCATGTGTTCTCCTTTCCTAATTCCGGTGCCTCCTAGGGACCTTGGTTTACATATAACTTTGTATCTTGGGGATTATATAACCATCTGCATTGAACTAGCTTATTTAGCATTGTTCGGTCTAGGAACAAGAGTCCATGTTTTATTAGTGATCATGGACTCTATCTCTTCATCCATAGCCTGGTTCCAATTTTTAGCATTTGGACATCTAATAGTTTGTTCATATGTGTCAAGAGTATAGAAGTTATCAATAACATTACCTATTATGAAGGCATATTCAACTATATTCAGATCATCCGTAAGCATAATATACTCAACATTATTAGCATTTTTTTATATTAGGAATTTTTAGCCTAGGAGCCTTGTCCCTGGTTAAATGATAATAATCACGAAAATCAATATGATTTGAGTTTTAATCCTGATTTGTATTATTGGTTGGGTTGTGTTTCCATACTCCCTCCCTTCAGTGGTGCTCAAATCATCTTGATCTCCATGCTTATTGTCATTAATAGATTCAAGGTTATCAAAACTCTCATTATTAGAAGTATCATTTTCCTCCTTTAATTGTTGAGTAGTATTATCATTGTTTTGATCCATAGGATATTCAATATCTCTATCATCCTCAGTGTTTTTTTACTGAGGGATATTTATATCACTAGTTTCATAGAATTGGTTATATCCTATGTCAAATTCTTCTTCATCTTGATTTATGTGAGGTTGATCATTTTGATTATAGAAAGGTATGATTGTACCAAGTGTATTAGATTCACTAATATGTAGGAACAAGATTCCAAGTTTGATTAGAAATAAGAGCACTAAATTGAGTTTTCATTGCACTGTGCCAGATGGGATCAAGAAGAGCATGTTTGATGGTTTGTGATTCTGGGTGAGGAAGTTAATGAAGAAAGGCAGAGAGGATAATTTTTTGGCTTGCTTTGTGGATGTTGTGTTGAGACCTAGTGAGAATGGTATGTTGAGAGGCTAAAAGCGTAGAACATCGATTAATGAATGAAGGTGATGAAGGTGTTGATGATAAGGTGGGGGTGGAGGTTTAAGGTAGGTCAAAGGGTTGAGATGTAGATGATGATGTAGAGAGCGATGGATCTGGTAAATTGTGTGGAGTGGAGCTGGATGGATAAAGAATATGAAGATGAAGATCACACATGGTGGTATTATTTGAGGTAGGAGAAGAATTATGGGAGGGAACAAAGGAAGAGTATGGGTACTCAGTCTCGAAGAACCTTACATGTCGAGATGAGTACACTTTGTTTGTAACTAGGTTTAGACAATAGTAGGCATGTTGGTTGGGAGAATAACCAACAAAAATGCAAGGTTTAGACTTGGGATTTAGTTTGTGATTGGTTACATTGGTATATGGTTTGATCCAACCACAAACATCCAAAGCTATATTGACAAATGTAAGATGGAGATTTATTATCGAGAGTTTCATAGGGTGTGTTATGGTATAGAGTTGGTGTTGGCAGTCGATTTATAAGACAATCGCTTGTTGTAGTTGCCATAAGGCTAGAAGGTGAGAGGAAGTTTTGCATGAGATGATAAAGATAGGGTTGTTTCAACAACATGTCGATGACGACGCTCAACAAACTTATTGTGTTCCTGTGTGTGAGGTGAGGTGAGATATACCATTGGCGGCTAGATATGAAGCTAAGTTAATGTACTCTGCACCATTATCACTTTAGAGAGATTATTTTTGTGTTGAAATTTTTTTTAGCTAGAGCTTTAAAACGAGTGAAGATATTAATGCTTCATATTTACGTTTTAAAGGATATAACCAAATGTAGTTAGAGTAATGATCAACGAAGATAACATAATATTTATAAGCATTAGGAGATATCACATGTGATGTCCAAACATCACTAAAGACGAATTCAAGAGGAGGAGTGGAAACTTTTATTGACATTACACGCATGTCATGCATTAGTAAAGAGTTTGAAATAGATAAATTTAAAGCTAATGATTGAAAATTTTTGTGTGAAAGGTGGAAGAGTCGATGGTGGTGATGCATGAGAGTGGAACTCAACTGGGAGTTGAGCTACAATTGCAGGTAGTTCATAGATTCCATCTTTAACTGGACCCTCGAGTAGCATTTTTTGATTGTCCAAGTCCTTAACACGAAATCGAAAAGGAGTTAGTTCTAATAGAACATGTTTATTATTGCATAATTGATAAGCAAAGATAATATTTTTTTTGATACTTGAACAGGTAGGACATTAGATAAACTTAAAGTGTAGTTGGAAGAAGAAAGAGTAGTATGCCTAGTGTTTTGGACATGAAAACTTGTACAATCTCCTATTATAATTGTCGTATTCTCATGTATTTCGGTGAAATTTGGACCCAATTGATGCACATGAGGATCAAGTCTCGAAGTGGTGCGTACTCGAGACCCAAAATGTGCAAGAATCTCGCTCGAGGTTTCCTATTTTTGCACCACCAGAGATTTCCATGGTGTAAAGGAGCAATTGAAGACTTCAAAATCTCGCTCCCAAAATGTGCAAGAATCTCACCCGAGGTTTTTCCCAAAGCGACCGAGATTTAGCTTTTGTGCAACCCATGACATCTTTCTTGAAGTGAAGGCCGACAATGCATTTTCTCAAAAAGGTGAGCCACCAAGGAGCAAGTTGTTGGTCCCTCAGGGAGTGTCCATTTCACCAACAACCTTGTGATTTTCCAAGGAGGCCATTCTAGAGAGAAAAGGAGAGACTTTTGAAAAGAGAGATTTTGGGAAGAAAAACTAAGGTTTTGTAAGCTTGGATTTCGAATCAAGGAAGGATTGTTGTGTATTTTGAATACATTTCTCCCGGTGTTTGAAGCAGATTCTACGTGAGTATCATCTTCTTTCTCTTGCTTTTCTATCTATGGATTGTATGAATGATAGTTTGATGAAGTTTGACCTAGAAATGTATATTGTAGGCTAAATCCTTGTGACTCTAGGGTGATAGTTTACTAGTTATGGCTTGGATGATGATAGTTTGAACTTGTTTGTTAGTTTAAGATGATTTGGTTGAACATTCCTTCGCTCTTTAGAATCTCGGCATGTTTTTCATGAAACCTTGGCCGAGGTTGGTATGATCTACCTGAGATTTCTTCTATTGCTCCGAAATTGATGAGTTTTCATGCTAGGGTGTTGGTTTGTTCAAAACCTAGTGTTTGTTGAGTTGAATCTAGCTTTAGAACCATCTAAGGCTAGCAAACTAGGTGAGGGATGAGACTTACCCGGTAATTCCCTTCTTAGGTATAAAAGATGATTAATTCTAGGTAGTAGAGGTGTAAAAACTTCTATTGGGTTGAGTGTGCTTAAGGATGACAATGGTTAGGGTGACGGGTGGATGACCTTGACCGCCACCCGATCCATTACCCAAAATTATCAACCTCACCTGACACACCACCCGCTAAGGCTCTCACCCGCATCAAATCCACCCGCATCCATCGGATGAAGCGGGTGGATCGGGTGATATTTCGGTTGTTCTATACTTCATTTGTAATTTCATAAAAAATCAAATATTTTGAAAATCAAGAGTGTGCTTAAATTCAACTAAAAATAACACAAAATTATACATGATATCAAGACAACACATAACCAAGCAAGATCCAAAATTGTTTTTAAGAAAATATATAACGAATCAATAATAAGGACCAAAATATATTAAAAATCGAAAGAAAATAAACTAGAAAAAATATAGGGTTTACTTTAAGATAAGTTATATATTAAGGAAATAATGGTAAGAATTGTATAATATAAAATTACATATATTAAAAGTATATATAATTGTAAGCGGATGAACATGGGTCGGATGGATGGGTGGATGATGGGTCGGGTGATGGGTGAATGAAACCTTCACTTGGATCGCACCTGATCCACCACCCACTTTCACCGTATTTTAACGGGTTTTCACTGTAACACCCGAATCCGCGGGACTCGAAGTGCCACACTGGGTTAGGATCTCACAATGGATCCTGACCCTAGCCTGACAACAAGTTCACTGGACCTTACAACATGGCACTGACAGATATGAAAACAAATACATAAAACTATATAAAACTTTACAACCCAAAAGATAAGACATCATAGCCGAGTAAGAAACATAACACCCTCACACATGAGGTAACAAAAGACCATCCTCACGCAGGAGGGAAAGGTAACAGACTCAAAAGCCCACACATCCTAATGTACGAGACGTCCTCGGTCTGCCACCCTGCTAGATCACCCAGCAGCATGCCTATCCTGTGGGGCATCTACAACATGGTAATTGACCATTAGCTATCCATACACATATATAGAGTAATACATAAGCACAAACACATGTTAAGAAAGATAAACACATCACCATGCTTCCACTCATTTACCCATTTTAACATCTCAATATAATGGTCGTTCACTCAAGTCGTATAGATATAATATATATGAAACTATGTGACACGAGGACCGATACATCCTCGCCTCTGAGCCTGCTAGCCAGCCGTACTAGTATCGGTCACACAATCCGTGTATCCTATGGGAGTGGATTGCGCCCTTCCTGTAAACCGGTCTGGCCTGACATCAGAGAACCTCCCAGACTCCACGACGGGATGAAAGGGAAAGGTTATCACTGCCACGCAGTGGGGCAATCAATAAAACATAGGTTGGTAAATACGACATCACATGCTATCACAGCAACCATATAAAGCACACGCCACTCATGCAAACACCCAATATAATGATGGTAGCTAAGTAAGTCCTACGGACTTACCTCAACCTCGATCACAACTCAACCAAGATCACCTCTACACTGGAGGGATAACACAGTCTATAAACAAGGCATAAGGAGATATATCAGACTCCTAACCATATCAGGGTGATAGGTGATGGAATCACTATCGTTTAGGGTAGTTTTTAGAGTCTTTTTATTGCATTTGTGTCGGTTTATGCTACTAACTCCTTGAACCAGAAGAAGAAGACTAAAAGAAGCTAAGAAAGGAGTTATAAGCACTTAGGAGTGAATATCGATCACGAAGCAAAGCTTCTGCTGCCTCACCGCCCCAACGGAACCTTTCCACCGCCCAAGCGGGTGACGCCTTACACCGGAGCGCTCCCTGCGCCTTCACCAGCGCCGGCCATAAAGTGTGTCACCGCCCCTGCGCCACTTCTTGGCGCCCCTGCGGTGACCTGCCCTGAAGAGACGAAGACCAGCTCCCCTACGCCTCCCACTGCGCCCCTGCCTGCGCCTCAACCTGGGAGCTGGAAGACGAAGAGGTTGTGTCACCGTCCCTGCGTCGACATAGGGACGCCCCGGCGGCTTGGAATTAGAAACGTCAGGAAGTCGAAGGGTCAGACGTTTGAAGAGCATTAAAGATCCGCCCCAGCGGAATTACCTAGCCGCCCCTGCGGCCATGAAGAAGATCAAGCGTTTTTGCCTTCACCGCCCATGCGGACCTGAAGGCCGCCCCTTCTGTTTAACGCCTGAAGCTTTACTCCGGCTGTATACACCACCTTTATGGCATTAAAGATGGCTGTTTTAGGCCGGCCATTTACTCCTATTTAGTGTCTTTTGTAGTATAAATAGTCTTGGGTTGATTGCTAGAATCACCCCAACTTATCCATCTTGTTAGCCAACAAATTATCCACTTAGATTGTCTTGCTACCTTTGTAATGAGTTGCTAACTCCCTTGCTACATTGGGTTGGTTTGAAGTTGTATTGTTACTTTGGTTGTAAGTTCTTTTTAATATAAATTTTCATTCAATAATACTTTGTGCTTCCTTGATCTCCATTGTCTAATTGCATGTTTACTATTGCTTGAGATTGATCACCTTAGGTTCTAAAGTGCATGCAAACAACTAGGATTAATAGGTTCCGGGTTCGGGTCTTTAATCTAGTAGCAACTTTAAGTAATAACGGGTTGTAATTACTTAAAGAAAAGGAACACGAATATAAAGATAAGTTTAACGGTTTTAATCTTCTCTATATATCCCTTAGTCTTTATTTGAAAGCTAACTTGTTATTTGTTCTTGTAGGTTTATGGAACACTAACTTGTTAAGTTGTGTTGATGCTGGTTGGCTTAACACATATATATGATCGAGACGGGAGATTACTTGAAAATTTGTAAAAGGCACTCACCAAAGTAGCAATCGCATTCTTAGAATCAACCTAGTGTAGATTCATCTATCTTTGTCTTACTTGTCGCATTAATCGTTTTCATAAGTTTTTGTGTGCATCAATTCAACCAACCCCCCCCCCCTATTGTTACTTGTCACTATAATCGATAATTGCATCTAAAACACCTTAACTCTCTTGGGTTCGACCCTTACTTAATCACTATACTTGTTCTTAGTGCTAAGTCGGGATTTACTTTTGATTGGGTATAGACGACCATAGAAACACCCTCGGTCAAATTTTGGTGCCGTTGCCAGGGAGTTTTAGTGTTTTTATTGTTATTATTGATTATTGGTTTGAAACCATTTTTATGGTTCAAACACATGCTACTAACTCCGGCTTTGCTTCTTTTGATCCAGAAATTGAGAGGACGCACATCCGGCAACAAAGACAACAACAACTTCAACAAGAGATGGCTGACCGTACTCTTCGTCAACTTACGCAGCCCACCTTGGCTCAAAACCCTCCTGCGGTCACTATACCGGCATTAGGGGAAGGAGTCAACTTTGAGTTCAAGCCGGGCCTCATTTACTTGCTCCCATCCTTCCATGGGCTAAGTGGTGAAGACCCCATCAAGCACCTTGGGAAGTTCCATACCGTGTGTATGAGCATGAAGCCGGCCAATATTACCAAAGAACAAATCAAGATGAGGGCATTTGGTTTCACACTCAAAGATTCCGCGGATGATTGGTATTACCACCTTCCATCCGGGAGTATTGACACTTGGGAAAACCTTCACAAGGCGTTTTTGGAGAAATACTTTCTAGTCAAGAAGGCCAATAGCTTGAAGAAAGCTATACGCAACATCGAGCAAGAGGCAAATGAAACTCTCTACGAGTACTTCGAGAGGTTTGCACGCCTCCGATCCAGCTGTCCTTTTCACGGATATTCAACTCAAGATCTAGTCTTGTACTTGTACAATGGCTTGCTAGACAATGAAAGAAGGATCGTCGATGCAGCTTGCGGAGTTAATATTCTTAACTCTACTCCTAACCTTGCTTTGGAAAAGATACAGGAACCAGGGAAGGTACTCGGAACTTTGGAAGGACCCCGGCTAATAAAGGAGTTCATGCTGTGAGTTCCGGAAAGAGCGAGATTTCCACCGAGCTCACGGAGTTGAAGGAAATGGTGAAGAGACTAACACATATGGGAATGCCACAGCAGCTCAAAGCTTGTGGAGTTTGTGCTGACCAATATCATCCAACGGACATGTGTCCACAAGTCCAGGATGACGATGTTGAGGTAAACGCAATGGGTTATGGACAACCACAGCAACAAAGGCCTAGGAACGATCCCTATGCACAGAATTTCATGTCAAACTGGCGTGACCAACAGAATTTTCGTTGGAGGGATCAACAAAACCAACAACAGCAGTCCCGTCAAGGTAAGTATCAAACAACTGAAGATATGTTGCAGGTTTTGACTAAACACTTTGCTACTCATGTCCAAATAACAAAATCTAGCATCAAGAAACTTGAAAAACAGGTTGATTAAATGGCGGAAGCCATTACAAGAATTGAAACTAGGGCCTCCGGAGGATTACCTTCTCAAACGGTTATAAACCCAAAGTTGATACTGGAGGAGGCTCAATCATAGAAGAAGAGTCCCTACGTCGAGCCAACGACGTAAAACAAAGGCGCTGCTCGGGAGACAACCCGAAGGAATAAGAAGAGGAGTTCTGTCAAGAAAACCGCCCTTGCGGCTCTAAGTCCCCGCCCCTGCGGTGACACTCATGGCCAGCACCGCCCCCGGCGTTGGGCCAGCGTCTGCTCACGTTGGCCACCGCCCCGCGGTGACAAACGACACTCATGTGGTGGCCACCCTTGACACACATCCTCAGCTCCGCCCCGGCGTTGAGGCTGCGTACCCCCTCTTCCTTGTCACCGTCCACGCGTTGACAAACGCCGCCCCTGCGATTTTGTTAAGGAAAGAATAAAAATACACTTCCCAAAAATAACCTACATCTACCGCCCTCTTCACTCCCTCTCCATTCATCCTCCGAAACCTAGCCGACTCGCCTCCCACGCCCTCGCGCCCTCCGGAAGATCTCGCACCGCCCTGTCCAAACGCTGTTGCGCCGCCTCCGGAAACCTAGTGTCACCGTCCCCTTTGCGACACCAACCCTCTCCACCACCACTCACAAACACCACCTCAACCCTCTCACTCTCAAAAATCTACTGCCCCACCTCCGGCGGCGTCTGCAGCAACAAGGAAGACGCCGGAAAAGCCCCATCACCACAACCCTCGCCGAAACGCCCAAATCGCCTTCTGCTCTTCGCCCGCCCCTGCGCCTGCAAGCTCCCGCCCCTGCATTGTGCCGCCCCTGCGCCTGTTGCAGCCGCCCTTGCGGAAAACACAACAGAGGGTTTGTTTCTTACTCAAATTTCTGAAATTTCTAATTCTTTTGATTGTTCAAACTGCAAGAGATGGAGAATCAGAAGAAATATAAGTTGTCAAAAGCTGAGATGGAACAGTATAGGATTGGACAAGGCCAGGAAGTGTATGCAACCCGATTTTTGGATGTTCCTACTTTGGAACAATTGGGTATGTTGGAGAGCATGCAGGAACTTCTCAACAACGCTGGGCTCGGGGATTTTCTGATAACGACCGCCCCAACATACCCCGAGTTTAGCTGCCAGTTCATTGCAACCTTCAAAATGGAAACGGTAGACCATGGGTGTGTTGGACTTACATTAAAGTTCAACAAAAGAAAGTACACATTGGACTACACCCAGCTGCAGGAGGCATTAGGGGTGACTATAGCCGCTTCCGACGACTGGTGGGAACCTATTCCGACACCTGATTTGATGGAGTTTTGGCAGGCCGCCACCAGTCTGAGTTTCATGTAGGGGGTGAGTACTCCAACAAATTCACTCACCCCTGTTTGAGGCTCATCTCAAAGGTATTCATGAGTGTCTTTTGTGGACACAAGGAGGAGAATAAGGTTGCTCTTAAGGACCTTCCACTGCTATACGTCTGCCTCTCCACAAACGACTGGGTACCGGATTGGCCATATCTCTTCCTTACCGCTTTGAAGCGGATTAGGAAGAATGAGCCACGAGATATCGTGGGAGGAGGGATCATCTCCTTGTTGGCTGCACAGGTGATGGATCTTTCTACCCTGGAGGACGGATTAGAGGCCCCACTTTATACGGAGGGTATGTTGAGGAGGTGCAGGCTCCTCAGGAGGGATGGGGAGCACCGCTTTTGGCTCTCGTTAGCAGATGGGAGTCACATCACCTACCTCCCCCGACGACTTCCATTGGGAGACGAGCTCTCCGATTTGTATGTACCGGCTGACCTAGTTCCTCCGAGACGACCTCAGGCGGATATTGTTGGGAGATACGCAGCCGGCTCCAGCTGAGCCCCCGCCACTAATGAGGAGATGCCGATGACAGCACACGACAGTCAGGCCATGAAGAGTCTATAGGCTCAGATGGCGGCCTTGACTACACAGCACCAGGCATGGCAGACCGAGTACCAGCGGTCCATGCTTGAGCAGCAGCAGGCGTGGCAGTCCAGTTTCGCCTCCTCCATGACCACTCACTTTGACCGCCGTCAAGATGCTTGGCAGACGGCTCATCAGCAGCAGTTGGAGACTCAGCAACTAGCCTAGCATGCTAGCTACAAGACATCATTTAGAGAGAGGATGGAGTCTCAAGAGGGCCGTATCGACACGCTCCACCACCGGCAGGAGCACTTCTTCCGCCATTTTCCTTACCCACCGGAGGAGGGTCCTGGTGGTCCATCCGGTCCTGGTGGTCCTTGTAGAGTTCATTTGAGTTTTTATTTGATTTGTTTTGCATCTTTGAATTCAGATTGAAATTCACAAAAAAAAAGAGAGAGAAAAAAGCCAAAGAAATTGAAAAAAAAGGCATGAAAATCCTTGGATAAACCAAAAATCCAAAAAGGCGTTTTAGGCAAAAAGGAGGTAGTCCAACCAACTTTAGGTTGGTGCAAAATTGGACTTGAGAGATGTGATTTCAAGTGAGAAAAGAAGAAGAGTGGCAAGGTGAAAACCCGAAAGGGCGCCTTGGCAAAATGAGCGACACCGAGTGTAGGTTTCCCTTCCGGCGTTTGGCGATATAAGAAGGAGAGTCATAAGGAGGTTGTCCGGGTAGACCACTCATGGAGCAATAAGGATGGTAGTTTCCCCCTTTTCCTCACATTTCCTCTCTTTTCCTTCTTTCTTTCTTGGTTTTTCTCTTGTTTTCATTGTCTTTCTTGCTTACCCATGCTTCCTGAGGTCTTTGAGTCTAGTTGTTGTCATTTCTTTTACTCGGGACGAGTAAAAGGTCTAAGTATGGGGGAGTTTGATAGTTGATGGAATCACTATCGTTTAGGGTAGTTTTTAGAGTCTTTTTATTGCATTTGTGTCGGTTTATGCTACTAACTCCTTGGTCCAGAAGAAGAAGACTAAAAGAAGCTAAGGAAGGAGTTATAAGCACTTAGGAGTGAAGATCGATCACGAAGCAAAGCTTCTGTTGCCTCAACGCCCCAGCGGAACCTTGCCACCGCCCCTACGGGTGACGTCTTACACCGGAGCGCTCCCTGCGCCTTCACCAGCACCGGCCATGAAGTGTGTCACCGCCCCTGCGCCACTCCTTGGCGCCCCTGCGGTGACCTGTCCTGAAGAGACGAAGACCAGCTCCCCTGCGCCTCCCACTGGGCCCCTGCCTCCGCCTCAACCTGGGAGCTGGAAGACAAAGAGGTTGTGTCACCGCCCCTGCGTCGACATAGGGACGCCCCGGTGGCTTGGCATTAGAAACGTCAAGAAGTCGAAGGGTCAGACGTTTGAAGAGCATTAAAGATCTGTCCCAGCGGAATTACCTAGCCTCCCCTGCGGCCATGAAGAAGATCAAGCGTTTTTGCCTTCACCGCCCCTGCGGACCTGAAGACCGCCCCTGCGGTTTAACGCTAGAAGCTTTACTCCGGCTGTTTACACCACCTTTGTGGCATTAAAGGTGGTTGTTTTAGGCCGGACATTTACTCCTATTTAGTGTCTTTTGTAGTATAAATAGTCTTGGGTTTATTGCTAGAATCACCCCAACTTATCCATCTTGTTAGCCAACAAATTATCCACTTAGATTGTCTTGCTACCTTTGTAATGAGTTGCTAACTCCCTTGCTACATTGGGTTGGTTTAAAGCTGCATTGTTACTTTGGTTGTAAGTTCTTTTTAATATAAGTTTTCATTCAGTAATACTTTGTGCTTCCTTGATCTCCATTGTCTAATTGCATGTTTACTATTGCTTGAGATTAATCACCTTAGGTTCTAAAGTGCATGAAAATAACTAGGATTAATAGGTTCCGGGTTCGGGTCTTTAATCTAGTAGCAACTTTAAGTAATAACGGGTTGTAATTACTTAAAGAAAAGGAACACAAATATAAAGATAAGTTTAACGGTTTTAATCTTCTCTTTATATCCCTTAGTCTTTGTTTGAAAGCAAACTTGTTATTTGTTCTTGTAGGTTTACGGAACACTAACCTGTTAAGTTGTGTTGATGCCGGTTGGCTCAACATATATATATGATCGAGACGGGAGATTACTTGAAAACTTGTAAAAGGAACTCACCAAAGTAGCAATCGTATACTTAGAATCAACATAGTGTAGATTCATCCATCTTTGTCTTACTTGTCGCATTAATCGTTTTCATAAGTTTTTGTGTGCATCAATTCAACCAACCCCCCCCCCTTATTGTTACTTGTCACTATAATCGATAATTGCATCTAAAACACCTTAACTATCTTGGGTTCGACCCTTACTTAATCACTATACTTGTTCTTAGTGCTAAGTCGGGATTTACTTTTGATTGGGTATAGACGACCATAGAAATACCGTCGGTCAAAGGGTCACACCTAGACCTAAAGGGATCCAAAGGATCAACCTCAACCTCACTCACAACCTAACAATCCTCAAAAGTCATACAAGGCATAAAGCGATCATAAACATCATCAAACTCAACCTCACACATCTAGCATGATCATAAGCCCTCATACTAGGAAAGGAGGGAACAAAGACACCCTAAGGAAGGCCTAGAAGTGACACACACCTGCAAAGCCAAAGGAAACACCAAGCTGGTGCAGGCAGGCGCAGGGGCGGCACTCTGGTGGCGCAGGGGCGGTGCACAGGCCGGCCCAAGGGTGGTTACAAGGCAGGCGCAGGGGCGGCTGGTGTGCAGAGGACACCACTTCAGCTCCTTCTTCACTTCTACTCTCGACTCTCTAATCTTCTTCACTCCAGCAACCACATACATGTGTGACATACATATATATGCATAAACATAAGCCAAATCATGGCTAAACAAGAATCAATACTAAGGGAAGCTAACCTAAGCTAAGGAAAGGAAGAAAAGAAGAAGAAAAGAAGAAAGAAGGTAAAGAAGCCATGGAAGTTTACCAAAGCTCTCCAAGAAGTCACACAGCAACAACAACAACACTCTCAAGCTGGCTCCATAAGGCACAACATCAACAACAACATCCAATCCAACCTAAGCTAGCAAGATCTTTTACCAAAAGCTCACAAACCTTACAAGATCAACCAAGGATCCAAGGGAGAAGAAAAACAAGAGAGGGGAAGTACGTAAGGAGAGAGAGAGAGAGAGAGAGAGATCTGAAACTGTAAACCCTCATCAAGAGGAGAAGAAGAAGTATAAATAGGACGGTAAAAGGGTAAAGCACGAGTCAAAGCAGTCAAAGAAGACGGTTGCAGCACACAGAGCCGCAGGGGCGGGCTTTGTGAGCCGTAGGGGCGGACCAGGTAAGACGCAGGGGCGCCCCCTGGGTCATGCAGGGGTGGCTCAGGCATAAACCTGGCCCCTCTGCTCCTTCTCTCAACTCTCAGCAACTAGGCTCTTACATCTCATCCCCCTAAAAACAAGTTTTGTCCCGAAACTTGCGAGATCCCAAGTCCTCTCGGTCCCACAAGCCGAGGTATAACTCACTCTCTCTATCGTAGGTATCACATCTCCGCTCAGAAGGTCATAACCTATAACAGATCTATAACCATAAACATCAACATGGAGGAATCATCCACTCTAGAAAAACAGGGCCATAACGCTACCCAAGGGCAGAGAGGAATCACATCTATCGCTATATCACATCACAGGGCATAGAGGAAGCACATCTCTAGCCAAACATAACACATGCATAGAGGAAATACGTCTCTAGCCGATCCATAAGTATATACACCGCATGGAGGAATCACATCTCCACTGAACTAGGTCCATCAAAGTAGCATGGAGGGAAGAACCATCTCTAGCTGAATCCTAATCCACTCAGATAGCATGGAGGAAAGAACCATCCCCAACTATAAACATAAGTCATACTCAAATAGCATGGAGGGAATAATCATCTCCAGCTATACATACATCACGCTAGTATAGCAAGATATAATAAGATCATAAGGCATAACAACACTAGCATGGAATAAACACATCAAGGCGTGAAAGCACATAATCACATACTCACCAAGATAGCACTAAGATCTACTCATCGACCCTAGGTGCATCTATCTCGGCATAAAACTTTGTATAGTTCTTGTGGATACTATCCTCAGTCTCCCATGTAGCCTCCTTAGGTCCACGTCTCGACCACGGTATCCTCATCATGGGTATGTCCTTCGAACGCAGGCGTCTCACACCTCGTTCTAGGACTGCAATAGGATGCTCAACAAAGGTGTGGTCTGGCTCTACCACCAAATCATCATAACTCACGATGTGCCTCGGATCTGGTATGTACTCTCTCAGCTGAGACACATGGAACACCGGGTGAACACCCTTTAATCTCGGAAGCAAAGCTAATCTGTAGGCTGCCCTCCCAACTCTATCCAGTATCTCAAAAGGACCGACATATTGGGGACTCAACTTCCCCTTTATGCCAAAACGTCTGACGCCACACGTCGGGGATACTCTCAACCAGACATGAGCTCCTACTCTGAACTCTAGAGGCCGACGCCTCTTGTCTGCATATGACTTCTGGCGACTCTATGCAGTCAACATCCTCTCTCTAATCAGCGCTACTCGAGCCATATCATCACGAATCTGCTCTAGTGCTATTCCACTGATACTGCTAGGCTCATCCCAGCATAAAGGTGTGTGGCACCTACGTCCATACAGTGCCTCATAGGGAGTCATCCCAATAGATGCATGCCAGTTGTTGTTGTATGAGAACTCAACAAGTGGGAGGTAATCAGACCATCCCTGTCCCCAATCTAACACACAAGCTCGCAGCATATCCTCCAAAGTTTGAATGGTCCTCTCTGACTGTCCGTCAGTCTGGGGGTGAAACACAGTCGAAAAATGTAAACTCGTTCTCAAAGCAGTCTGAATCTACTGCCAAAACCTCAAGGTGAATCGTCCATCACGATCAAAGACGATCGTCCTCGGTACACCATGGAGTCTCACTATCTGTCTAGTGTACTCCTCAGTCAATCTACTCACCGGCCACGTCTCTCTAATAGGAATGAAACGTACCGTCTTCGTCAGTCTATCAACAACAACCCAAATGGCATTAAAACTCCTACTGGGTCTCAATCCAGTCACAAAATCCATGGAGACGTCCTCCCACTTCCACTACGGCACTGGTAGTGGATGGAGCTCACCTCAGGTCTGCAATGCTCTATCTTGACCTGTTGGCAGGTCGCACACTGAGCCACAAATCTGGCTACATCGGGCTTCAGCCCTCCCCACCAATAGGAACGTCTCACATCATGGTACATCTTACTCGTACCTGGATGTACAGAGTAAGGTGTACAGTGAGCCTCCTGTAAGATCCTCTGCCTCAACTCTGCATCAGCAAGAACACAAATGCGATCATGTCGCCTCATCATTCCATCAGCTCCAACAGAAAACTGTGGTGCCTCTCCACAAGACATCCTCTCTCTAATCCTCATCAAAGTCGGACAGGTCCCCTGTTCTGTTGGATCTCCTCCAACAGACCAGGTAAAACCTCTAAAGCATATAACTGGGCATCCTTATCAGGAAACTGGATGTCCAACTGCCAAGCTAGATCCCTCCGAAGTTGAGGTTGTACAGTCAATCTCGCAATCGCATTCTCTTGAGGCGTCTTCTTGCTCAAGGCGTCAGCAACTATGTTTGCCTTTCCAGGATGATACAAAATCTCAAGGTCAAAGTCCTTGATCAATTCTACCCATCGACGCTGGCGGTTGTTCAACTCCCGCTGCGTGAAAATATACTTCAGACTCTTATGGTCTGTGAAGATCTGACATGTAGCACCATACAGGTAATGTCTCTAGATCTTCAAAGCATGCACTACCGCTGCCAACTCCAGATCATGAGTCGGGTAGTTCTCCTCATACGTCTTCAACTGTCGAGACGCATATGCAATCACTCTACCTCTCTACTTCAACACACATTCCAAGCCCACCTTGGATGCATCACTGTAGACAACAAAATCATCAGATCCCTCTGGTTGTGCCAGAACAGGAGTAGAAGTCAAACGCGTCTTCAACTCCTCAAAGCTCTGAGCACATTGGTCGGTCCACGCAAACCGGGTAGTCTTCCTCAGAAGACTTGTCAGTGGGCGGGCAATCACAGAAAAACCCTCCACAAAGCATCTATAATAACCGGCTAAGCCAAGAAAGCTACGCACTTCCTTGATGTTCGTCGGTGTCGTCCACGCAGCAACAGACTCGATCTTCGCCGGGTCAACCATAACCCCATCGGCGGAGACGATGTGCCCAAGGAAAGCAACCTCAGACATCCAGAACTCACACTTAGAGAACTTAGCATACAACTCTCAATCCCTCAAAATCTGCAAAACCGTCCTCAGATGACCGGCATGCTCCTCTCTACTATGAGACTACACCAAAATATCATCAATAAAGACCACCACAAACTGATCAAGGAAGTCGATGAATATGTTGTTCATCAACTCCATAAAGACCACTGGGGCATTCGTCAGCCCGAATGACATCACTACAAACTCGTAGTGTCTATAACGGGTACGAAATGCCGTCCTGTGTACGTCCTGCTCTCTCACCCTAAACTGGTGATATCCTGAGCACAAGTCAATCCGGGAGAAGACTGTAGCTCCCTGAAGTTGATCAAGTAGATCGTCAATACGAGGCAATGGATACCTGTTCTTGACGGTCACCTTGTTCAACTCTCTGTAATCTATGCATAACCTCAAGGATCCGTCCTTCCTCCACACAAAGAGGACAGGTGCACCCCATGGTAAAACACTAGGGCGTATAAAGCCCTTCTTAGCCAACTCCTCGAGTTGCTTCTTCAGCTCCAACATCTCGACAGGTGCCATACGGTATGGGGCCTTCGAGATGGGTCCCGTGCCAGGCTCTAGCTCTATCCTGAAGTCCACACTACGCTGAGGCGGCAAACTCGACGGCTCAGCAAACACATCTGTAAACTCGCAGACTACTGGAATATCCTCTAGAGCTGGACTCTCTCCATCCTCCATGGTGTAGCACCAGAAGGCATCACATCCTTGTGCAATCAACCTAGATGCCCGTATGGCACTAATAACCGAACCTGTCTTCCCAAGGTCCCAACCCCGAAAGACCTCAATCTGACCAACCTCGGTAGAGACTATAACAGTCCGTCTACCAACATCCAAAATGGCATGGTGTCTACGCATCCAGTTCATACCTAATTAATATGACTTCTTCATGCATCAATGGCATGACTAAGAAGTCAACAAGTAAAACACGAGTCCCTAAACGAAGGGGACAACTATGTATCTCACGGGTACCTCTGATCCGACTACCATCAGGTAACCCTATAGTAAAGGGTATCCCCTCTATGGTAGCTAAACTCAGACGCTCAACACAAGTATCAGAAATAAAGGAATGCGTAGCACCAGTATCAAACAAAACTCTAACAGGTAAACCATGAAGTAGAATGGTACCTGTAGCAACCGGTGCAGGTGGATCCTCTACACTCCTCAGCTCAAAAGCTCGCCCTCGGGCTCCTCTGGCATCACTGGTGCCAACCTCTCTACCTCTACCTCTACTTGGTCCTGGAGCAGAACCTTGAGTAGATGGACGCTTTGAGACCCTCTGTTGTCCTTGTGTCTGTTGCTAAGGTGTCCCCTGACCACCTCCTGCTACACTGGCAGGGGAAGAACCCTGTTGGGATGCTACTCTCCCTGCCTACAAAAGGCAGCTCGATGTCCCTGTCGGCCACATGTAAAACAAGACACAACTGGTCTGGGACAAGCTTGCCTCAGATGACCAGGGTCACCACAGTTGTAACACTGACGTCCCTTATCTGCAGTCTGTGCAGATGAGGGGTAACTTCGACGCCTCTGGTCTCGTCTAAATCCAGATGACCCTCTAACTCCACTGGTCTGCCCAGTGCGCTGCCTCTTCTCAGACCGTCCCGTCTGAGAAGCTCTCTTCTGACTGGCTCGCTCACTCTCAAAAGCAGAAGCCCGTCCTAGTAATCAGCTAGGGACTCACAATGAAATCCCGCCATGTATGAACGGGTACTCTCTCTCAGACAACGAGAGAACAAATACACATGCTAGTCCTTAGATGGTGCAGCTGGACCCAGCAAAGCTAACTCGGTCTGGAAACGGCGGATGGTATCAGTAATAGGCACATCCTCAAAGCCAGCCTCCACAAAATTCTGCAGCTTCTCCCTCCTCAACGAGGCAGGGCAGAACTGCTCTCTAATTATGCGCCTCATGTGGTCATAACTAGTAGCTCTGGTCCGGACTGTCCTCCACCACTGGTGTGCGAGGTCACAGAATAAAGACTAAACTAGCTCTATCTGTCTGTCCTCAGGATATTTGATAGACTCCAAGGTTGAGTCTACATGCCCAATCTACACCTCAGTCTCTAAACCAATCTCCCTTGAGAAGTGTGGTACTCCTTGCTGATGAAATGCCTTCAACCATGCATCTGGTTGAGGCCCTCTGGTCTCCACTGGGACTCGAACTGGATCAACAACACGTGCAGGTACAATTGGCACCCGGGTCGCTCCCTGAGATCTCTCAGAAGATCCCTCAGATACTGGTCAATCTGGGGCTCGCCTACCAGCCCTAATATCCTCCTCAAAACGTCGGAGATACTCTCTGAACTCCGGTCCTCCCATGGAGATACGGTCAGCGTCATCAGACTGAGCTCGATGTGAATGATGTCTCACAGATACATTGCTCCTCGTCTTTGGGACGACGCTCTCTGCAACCTCCTCATGTATCTCCTCCACCACTGGTGGGTCAGCAATGGGAATTGGTCCCTCACCTACCACGCCCGGAGGACGGGGTGGTCTACCTCTACCTCTAGCTACAGCGGCAGTAGCTCTAGTTCGAGCCATTTGCGGGGTATGCACACCTAACTTATAAGGCTCTATATAGGCCATAAGTATAGATATATATACATACTCAACACAAACACATATATAATCCATCATAAATATATACATATCATATCTATACTACAGAGATCCATAGCAAGAGTGGCGACTTCTCGTACATCTAACCCAAAACCACATTTAAAACCAAAACTTTTAAAACGTCAGATCCCATGTGGGTTCCGTTTATTTTACTTATCAGACCTCATTGCAGGTAGCAAGTGTCATTGTTGTCAACCTGGCTCTGATACCAACTCTGTAACACCCCGAATCCGCTGGACTCGGAGTGCCACATTGGGTTAGGATCTCACAATGGATCCCGACCCTAGCTTGACAACAAGTTCACTGGACCTTACAACATGGCACTGACAGATATGAAAACAAATACATAAAACTATATAAAACTGTACAACCCAAAAGATAAGACATCATAGCCGAGTAAAAAACATAACAACCTCACACAAGAGGTAACAAAAGACCATCCTCACGCAGAAGGGAAAGGTAACAGACTCAAAAGCCCACACATCCTAATGTACGAGACATCCTCGGCCTGCCACCCTGCTAGATCACCCAGCAGCATGCCTATCCTGTGGGGCATCTACAACATGGTAATAAACCATTAGCTATCCATAGACATATATAGAGTAATGCATAAGCACAAACACACGTAAAGAAAGATAAACACATCATCATGCTTCCACTCATTTACCCATTTTAACATCTCAATATAATGGTCGTTCACTCAAGTCGTATAGATACAATATATATGAAACTATGTGACACGAGGACCGATACATCCTCGCCTCTGAGCCTGCTAGCCAGCCGTACTAGTATCGGTCACACAATCCGTGTACCCTATGGGAGTGGATTGCGCCCTTCCTGTAAACTGGTCTGGTCTGACATCAGAGAACCTCCCAGACTCCATGGCGGGATGAAAGGGAAAGGTTATCACTGCCAAGCAGTGGGGCAATCAATAAAACATAGGTCGGTAAATACGACATCACATGTTATCATAGCAACCATATAAAGCACACACCACTCATGCAAACACCCAATATAAGGATGGTAGCTAAGTAAGTCCTACGGACTTACCTCAACCTCGATCACAACTCAACCAAGATCACCTCTACACTGGAAGGATAGCACAGCCTATAAACAAGGCATAAGGAGATATAGTAGACTCCTAACCATATAAGGGTCACACCTAGACCCAAAGGGATCCAAAGGATCAACCTCAACCTCACTCACAACCTAACAAACCTCAAAAGCCATACAAGGCATAAAGCGATCATAAATATCATCAAACTCAACCTCATACATCTAGCATGATCCTAAGCCCTCATACTAGGAAAGGAGGGAACAAAGGCACCCTAAGGAAGGCCTAGAAGCGACACACACTTGCAAAGCCAAAGGAAACACCAAGCTGGTGCAGGGGCGGAACTCTGGTGGCGCAGGGGCAGTGCACAAGCCGGCGCAGGGGCGGCTACAAGGCAGGCGCAGGGGCGGCTGGTGTGCAGAGGACACCACTTCAGCTCCTTCTTCACTTCTACTCTCGACTCTCTAATCTTCTTCACTCCAGCAACCACATACATGTGTAACATACATATATATATGCATCAATATAAGCCAAATCATGGCTAAACAAGAATCAATCCTAAGGGAAGCTAAACTAAGCTAAGGAAAGAAAGAAAAGAAGAAGAAAATAAGAAAGAAGGTAAAGAAGCCATGGAAGCTTACCAAAGCTCTCCAGGAAGTCACACAACAACAACAACACTCTCAAGTTGGCTCCATAAGGCACAACATCAACAACAACATCCAATCCAACCCAAGCTAGCAAGATCTTTTACCAAAAGCTCACAAACCTTACAAGATCAACCAAGGATCCAAGGGAGAAGAACAAGAGAGGAGAAGTATGTAAGGAGAGAGAGAGAGAGAGAGATCAAAAACTGTAAACCCTCATCAAGAGGAGAAGAAGAAGTATAAATAGGACGGTAAAAGGGTAAAGCATGAGTCAAAGCAGTCAAAGAAGACGGCTGCAGCACACAGAGCCGCAGGGGCGGACCAGGTAAGGCGTAGGGGCGCCCCCCTAGGTCACGCAGGGGCGGCTCAGGCATAAACCTGGCCCCTTTGTTCCTTCTCTCAACTCTCAGCAACTAGGCTCTTACATTCACCCTTTTTCGTTGGATCGGGTGGTCGGGTATCTGTCGTGATAACTTCACCTTTGATATGAATTGTTTTAATAAATGATGGAAGACTTAACATATAAATGTGGTTTTATAAACGAACAAATATCGATTATATTTCAAGATTGCTTGTCTTGGTTTGTTTGTTAAAAATGTCTGTAGGCCTTGGATAGAATTACAAGGAAAGATCTCGGCTAAGAGATTAACTACAATAACGGACCTATAACAACCAAATGAGAAGATCTTCAACAGCCAACAAACCAACTAATCAAGAAGATCTTGAAGGAATTGTGTCCTTTAATTTAATGTGCAATGGCTAAACTTGGAATAGGACAATTAACGGAGATAATTCAATCCGATTATTTTAGGAGTCGTAGTGCTTTGCTAGAAGCCAACTACGATTAATGGGCTTAAACGAGTTAAACACATAACTATTATAAACGGGTCCTATGCGGTCACACACTTTGAGTTGACGGACTGGATCAACGGGAATGATGGTTGAATACTAATATATATATATATATATATATATATATATATATATATATATATATATATATATATATATATATATATATATATATATATATATATATATATATATACATATATATATATATATATATCCATATTATTTATTTGTGAAATAATTAATTAGTGAATAGTAATTAGGGAGGTTAATTAGGGGAGTTACACATTTTGTAACTCCCTCCTCCTAATTAGAAAGAAAGATCCCTCCTCCTACTAAGTAACAAAGATATCTTCTCACTTTGAATCTGAGGAATATAGAGAGCAAAAAGGAGAGCAAAAGAAAAATAAAAAAAGCCAATAGTTAGTTTTGTTTTGTTTTAGAGGGTTGACTACCATCTTCATCTGAAGCAATTCGATTGCACGCTTTACGATCTTCGTCATAGCAGTCGAAACCAAAGGCGATCTTGACCGGGCTCGTGTGGACCAACTAGAGGAGCAACACGTGGGGCTCTCATCTCTTTCGTTCCTTCCCGATCAGATCCGGTTCACGCATCAACAGGTATTTCATGTGAACTATCAATTGTTCTTGTAGATCCTACGATTAGATGTTTAGATATGATCTGAAATTCCGCTTAAAGCATCTAATAAACCTACAATTGGTATCAGAGGGATCTTGCTTAGTATGATAGGATCAATGATTTGATGCGGATCTTGATTTAAATTGGTGGTGAATTTTATATGGATAAAGATGTAAAATTGAAATGGAGATTTTGATGAATTGAGACATGAAATTGTATGAATTGATTTGGAAATTGGATACCACCGAACCGATTCGATCCGATTAGGTGATGGAAAGGCCACAAAATTGACCGAACCGGTGGATGATTGCCGTATGTATATTTGGCTAGATCTCAAAATATATTTGATATAAAATATCTGCCGCAAAATATTTGCCATAAAATTTTGGCTAGGTCACAAAATTTTTGATATAATATATTTGCGGTGATTTGAGATTTTGCTTATAAAATTAAGATGGATAATATTATGATATCGTTTATTTTAATTGTTTCCTAAAAGTTAGGAAATTCCACTTAAGATTAAATTTTTGATATTATATCTTTTTCATACAATTTAATCCAATTATTACATTTTAATGGTTAATATTGATTAATACCATATAAGGATTTAATTTTAAATTGAGATATATTGTTATGCATGTTTTATATTATGATATATTGCTTACATAAGGTGACTAGTATGACCCATAAATACAATCTGTGTATCGTTATGTTTTTCTTGTACACGATCTGCGCATCGTTTGTTTTGTTGTAATTTAATTTATGCAATTAGAGTAATTCAAAATTGTAATAGAAGAAGAAGTACAAGACATAAGAAGGTCAAGGATGGAGATCCATGAAGGATACAAGATGAAGTGATTATGAAGATTAGATCTTTATTTTTTGCAACGTAGGGGTCATACTAAGATCACAATTATTTCGTTTTGAATGCTTTATTTTAAGTTTTTATTTATGACATTTTTTCACTTATAAATAAAAGACAAATAAAAAGACTTAAGTTCCAAAGGTAAATTGGGGCAATGCCTTTCCATATCATAACCCATTAAGTTCTGGATTTTTGGTTGGATGGGCTTCACAAAAGTGAGGGTGTTCTTCCATAATCTTGGACTGAGTGAAGGTGAATCTATACGGGGTTTCATAAACCTTGATATGGTAGTACCTAACGAGAGACCAAAAGGAAAAGTTTTGGATCTTGAGGCATGGGATGATTTCTGCATTGGATGTGGATCATCAACCAAAAATTATAAAGTGTTATAATTAGTAATTGTTACTTACCCTGAACACAAAGGAGTTAAGGTAGTGCAAAAGTACGTTGAGTCTTGTCTAGGATGGGATCTTGGAATATTTTATTCAAAGGGACGACAACAACTGAATAAAATGTGTTTTTGCTTATTTTAAATTGTTTAAATATAAGTATTTGCAATTTCAAACATATACTGATTTGTATGTCATTTATATTCTGTAGATAATGTCGAACGATAATTTGAAATTCTCCCTGCGCTCAATTGTTGAGAAAAACAAGCTCAATGGAACGAACTTCCTTGATTGGGAAAGGAATCTGAGAATCATTCTCAAGTCCGAGGGACGTGAGGACATTCTAGCTACCCCTATCCCTTCTGTGACCGACACCTCATCTGATGAGGAGAAGGCAACAGAAACTCGGGTGAGGTCTGAGGCATTACCTGTAACTTGCCTCATGCTTGCTACAATGGAGCCTGATTTGCAAAAGAGGTTTGAGCATTCTGATGTTTATACTATCTTAACTGAACTGAAAACGTTGTTTCAGGATCAAACAAGGATAGAGCGATATGAGACTCACAAAGCTATACTTGATAGCAAGCTTGAGAGGGGAAAACTAGTGAGTCCTCATGTGATTAGCCTGACTGGGCTTTTTAAGAGAATGAAAAATCTGGGGACCCCATATGACCAAGAGTTGGCCACTGATATTGTTCTTAGATCCTTGCATGATGATTTTGCACCATTCAGAATGCAATACCATATGAATGGTCTGAAGCATGATATGAATGAGATCCATGGCATGCTTAAAAATACTGAGGGCAATATTATTGATGACAAAAGGAAGGAAATTTTGAATGTCAACAAAGGGAAGGATTTTAAGAAGGTGGCTAAGAGTAAGAGTAATTATCAAGGGAAAGGCAAGCAAGTTGCCAAACCCAAGGGTGGTGAGAAGCCAAAAGTGGCTGTTGATCATGAATGTTTTTACTACAAGGCCAAGGGACACTGGAAGAGGAACTGTCCCAAGTACCTGGAAGACAAGAAGAATGGAACTGTGAGTTCCAGCACTTCAGGTATTTATGTTATTGAAATAATGACAACAGATGTTCTCACATTAGAATATGATCTCATTTGGGTATTAGATACCGCTTGTGGTGCTCACATTATTTCTTATGTGCAGGAACTAAGAAATAAAAGGCAAGTGAAGAAAGGGGAAATAGACCTGCGCGTTGGAAATGGAGCAAGTGTTGCTGCACTTACGTGGGAGATTTTAGTCTGTCTTTACCTTCTGGTTTAGTATTAGAACTGAATAATTGTTATTTTGTTCCATGCATTACCAAGAACCTTATTTCGGTTGCATTATTACATTATGAGGAATTTGATTTTAGAATTAAAGATGGATTTATGTCTGTTTTTAGAAACAATATTTTCTATGCTAGTGCACCAATGAGTGATGGACTCTTTGTGTTGGATCTCAAATCGGATGTATATAATATAAATAAAAAAAGGCAAAAACCAAATAGTTTGAGTGAGGCCTACCTATGGCATTGTTGATTGGGCCATATTAGTGTGAATCGTATGAAGAAGCTCCATAAAGATGGACTTCTAAAAGACATGGATTATGAATCCATTAATACATGTGAATCATGTCTAATGGGCAAAATGACAAGGTCACCTTTCAAAGGAACCAATGAAAGGGCTACTGAATTGTTGGGCATAATACATACTGATGTATGTGGGCCAATGACCACATAAGCTAGAGGTGGCTACGATTTCTTCATTACATTTACAGATGACATGAGTAGATATGGATATATTTACTTATTGTCACATAAATCGGAATCCTTTGAAAATTTCAAGGAATTCCATAATGAAGTAGAGACTCAAAGTGGCAAGAAAATAAAAGCACTTCGATCTGATCGTGGTGGTGAGTACTTGAGCCACGAGTTTGATCATCATTTGAAAAACTGTGGGATAGTAACACAGTTGTCTACCCCAGGAACACCACAACTTAATGGTGTGTTTGAAAGGAGAAACAAGACCTTGTTAGACATGATCCGATCAATGATGAGTTTTGTTGATCTTCCGGTATCCTTCTGGGGATATGCCCTCACTACTGTTGTACTTACATTAAACAGGACTCCGTCAAGAACTGTAGACAAAACTCCATATGAGATATGGACTGGAAAGGTTCCAAAGTTGTCTTTTCTGAAAATATGGGGATGTGAAGCTTATGTAAAGCGTTTATAAACAGAGAAGCTTGCCCCAAAATCAAATAAATGCTTTTTTATAGGGTATCCAAAAGGAAGTTTTGGATATTACTTTTACAATCCAACTCAGCAAAAGGTGTTTGTTGCAAGGGATAGTGTCTTTTTGGAAAGAGAGTTACTTTCCAACAAGTCAAGTGTGAGAAATATTCATCTTGAAATAGTTCAATACGATGAAGAGCAACAAACTCAACAACAAGATGACATGGATGATGTTGTTGATGAGATGATTACTTTTGAAGGCCCAGGGCCTCAGATCATTCAAGAGGCGGAACAAGAGGATCTACAAACAGTTGTAGATCATGTTCCGGATTCAGTTGTTGAACAATTTGAGCCCACTCGTAGATCGGAAAGGCCAAGGGTACAACCAAGACGTTATGATGATTTCATCTTGAATGTAAGCCTTGATGTTCTTATGTTAGAACATAGTGAGCCTTCTACATATAAGCAAGCAGTGACGGGTCCAGACTCCAAGAAATGGCTTGAGGCCATGAGGTCCGAAATGGATTCGATGTTTGAAAATCAAGTATGGGACTTGATAGATTTGCCAAATGGGGTAAAACCCATAGGAAGCAAATGGATTTTCAAACTCAAAACTGACAAGGATGGAAATGTGTCTGTTTACAAGGCAAGGCTAGTTTCCAAAGGTTTTAGACAGATTCATGGTATAGACTATGACGAGACATTTTCACCAGTTGTCATGGTTAGATCCATTAGGATAATCCTAGTTATTGCCGCATATTATGCTTATGAGATATGGCAAATGGATGTCAAAACCGCTTTTCTAAATGGTCTTTTGGAAGAGTATGTGTACATGACACAACTTGAAGGTTTTGAAGATCCAAATGATGTTGGGAAGGTATGCAAGCTTAAGAAGTCCATTTATGGACTTAAGCAAGCATCCAGGAGTTGGAACTTTCGATTTGATGAAAAAATCAAAGAGTTTGATTTCATTAGATGTGAAGAGAATCCTTGTGTTTACAAGAAGTTTCGCGGGAGTAATGTAGCCTTCTTAGTCTTGTATGTGGATGACATACTACTTATTAGGAATGACATTCCGATACTAGAGTCCGTAAAGGAATGGCTGAAGAAATGTTTCTCAATGAAAGACTTAGGAAAGGACGAGTACATACTTGGAATTAAGATCTACAGAGATAGATATAAGAGGCTTCTTGGATTGAGTCAAGGAACTTTTATTGATAAGATTCTTAATAAATTCAAGATGCAGGATTCCAAAGGGGTTTTTACCCATGCAACATGGTGTATATCTCAGCAAGACGCAGTGTCCTAAAACACCTACTGAGCTTGAGAAGATGAACCAGATCCCATATGCTTCTGCTATAGGATCTATCATCTATGTCATGGTATGTACACGTCCTGATATTGCGTATGCTTTGAGCATGTGTAGCAAATACCAATCAAGTCCTGGAGAAGCACACTGGAGTGCAGCTAAGAATATCCTAAAGTACTTGAGAAGGACCAAGGATAATTTCTTAGTATATGGGGGAGATGAAAAATTGATTGTACAAGGCTATACTGATGCAAGCTTTCAGACTGACTGAGATGGCTTTAAGTCTCAATCGGGTTATGTCTCATCCTTAACGGAGGAGTTGTGAGCTAGAAGAGCTCCAAGCAGGATACAATAGTAGATTCTACAACAGATGTTGAGTACATTGCTGCTAGTGAAGCAACAAAGGAGGTTGTTTGGATGAGGAAGTTCATTGATGAACTCGGTATTGTTCCTAGTATTTCAGTGCCTATCGACATCTATTGTGACAACAACTGTGTCATAGCCCAGGCAAAGAAACCGAGTTCGAGCTCCAAATCCAAACACGTTATGAGGAAGTATCACCTTATTCGACGCATCATCACTGAGGGTGACATTAGGATGTGTAAGTTGCATACTGATGACAACATTGCAGATCCATTGACCAAGCCTATGCCTAGGCCCAAGCTTGAGAGTCACACTAGGGCTAAGGGTCTCAATCACATTGGAGAATGGCTTTGAGTTTGCTTTTATATTACATTGTGTATTTATGAGTGTTGGACACTAGTTTTATGTTTGACTTGATGATTTTATGATATATGATATTTCATCCTTATTTATATATTGTTTTGATCGATATTGAATAATATGTCCAAATAATTCATTATTAACAAATGAGAACATTTTAAGTGTTCTGGTGAATGAAACCCCATTAAGTGAAATGAAGTTTCGAATTATTGAAAGTCTATAGTTCGAAATCATCAAATGGACATGGATGATTTTATTAGTAACTATAATGTAAGTTGACTGATAGCGCCAGGTTTCATGGGCTATAGGGACATGGAGATGTCTAGTCATTTACATATATATGTATGGATGATACATGTAAGACTAACCCACCTTAAGACTCTCCAAAAGAGATTGTAGAGTTTTAAGTTAAACCATGATTAGTAGATTCCTCAGACATGAGTATGTTGTTGTCTCACTTGATGATTGGTATTTCTTTGACACTGTTAAATGCTTTCCGTAAAAGGGAGTTATAAAGGCAGTAGTTAGGATTGCCAAAAGTTGAGTGGGAGCCATAGTCATACAAGATTGGAGAAGTCCTCCTGGTTCGTGTATACTGTGATACATTGAACAGGATTGGTGTCTCGGCCACTTGAAGACCAAGAACTGAAAATTCATGGCCATGCTCGGATGGATTATTTGTAATCATCCATTTAATTGACAGTTCAAACTCGGAGTTCAAGAAACACATTTGACATTAGATATGAATGTCACCATATCGCCAAATAAGACATTAAGAGACAAAGGTATCTTATATTGCACACTTGTTTAAGGACAAGTGGGAGATTGAAGGAATTGTGTCCTTTAATTTAATGTGCAATGACTAAACTTGGAATAGGACAATTAACGGAGATAATTCAATCCGATTATTTTAGGAGTCGTAGTGCTTTGCTAGAAGCCAACTACGATTAATGGGCTTAAACGAGTTAAACCCATAACTATTATAAACGGGTCCTATGCGGTCACACACTTTTAGTTGACGGACTAGATCAACGGGAATGATGGTTGAATATTAATATATATATATATATATATATATATATATATATATATATATATATATATGTATTGTATATTATTAATATATCCATATTATTTATTTGTGAAATAATTAATTAGTGGATATTAATTAGGAAGGTTAATTAGGGGAGTTACACATTTTGTAACTCCCTCCTCCTAATTAGTAAGAAAGATTTCTCCTCCTAATAAGTAAGAAAGATATCTCCTCACTTTGAATCTAAGGAATATAGAGAGCAAAAAGGAAAGCAAAAGAAAAATAAAAAAGCCAATAGTTGGTTTTGTTTTGTTTTAGAGGGTTGACTACCATCTTCATCCGAAGCAATTCGATTGCACGCTTTACGATCTTCGTCCTAGCAGTCGAAACCAAAGGCGATCTTGACCGGACTCGTGTGGACCAACTAGAGGAGCAACACGTGGGGCTCTCATCTCTTTCGTTCCTTCCCGATCAGATCCGGTTCACGCATCAATTGGTATTTCCTATGAACTATTAATTGTGCTTGTAGATCCTACGACTAGATGTTTAGATATGATCTGAAATTCCGCTTAAAGCATCTAATAAACCTACAGATCTCGGGTGAAGATTTGAAGAGAAGATCTAGGCTGAAGATGAAGGAGAAGATCTCAAGATTGGTTGAAGAGAAGATCTTGTGAGAAGATTTTAGTTTAAGACTTCAAACGAATAAGAAGATCTCAAACGGCTATAAAAGTTTGTTGAAGAGAAGATTCACTTGAAGATATTCAACAACTTTCAAGAGAAGAACGTTTAAGAGGAGATCTCGGCTATTGGAAGATCTTATTTGTAACGGCTACTTCTCAAACAACTTGAGAATATCTCGCTCAAATAAACATCAGGATTCTATGGAAGAAAGACGTTACAACGGCTACAAGACAACGGCTTGAAAAAGATCCTCGATCCATAGAAGACTATAAAAGAAGATATCGATTGAAGATGAAGACAACCAAGCCTTCCAGTGATTATACAAGAACATTTTCATCGATTCAAAAGTTTATCTTCCTCTTTGAGATTACTTTAGTTGATTAGATTAGAGTGCGATATACACAAGAGCTCCATTGGCTTATTATTATAGTGTTATACTCGAGTGTGTTACTCTGCGAAGTAACTAGGCTATTATTGCTAGAATAGAGTTGACTAGATCGTAGCATTGAGGCTACATTGAGAGAATAAGGGAAGTTCTTTTAGGTTGTATCTAGGACTCACAACAAGCAGATAATAGATAGTTAGAATCCTAGGGTCGAAAACCCTAGGCGGAGAGTAGGTTGTTAGGGCCGAACTTCGAAAACATATCGTCGTGGCGATCTTTTACATTCCGTACTTTATATCGAGTTTTATTGTGATTAACGACTTTTTGCATGTTTCGAAATCAAGGCCTTGAGATCCACTTCAAAGCCTTGAGAAACAGTTTTGTCACTAAGCGCAGAGATCGACTTCAAGGCCTTGAGATTAGTCTCAAAGCCTTGATTTACGATATTGTGAAAAGTTCTCATACTTTATTCAACCCCCTTCTAGAGTATTTATATCCTTATTAATCCCCTACTCGATTCTTCACGTCGGATACGGATGAAATTGTCATCCCTAAGTGTGCTAGGTTGTCTTCTTGAGTTGAACCTAACCCTAGACTCACCCGGTGAAGGTTAGTTCAAACCCTCAAGTAGAGTGATCGGTTTGAGTAGAACTATCATCCTTAGTGCCTTGAAATCTACCCGGTGATTGGTAGTTCGGAGCGGGATAGTGGAATGTGAGACCTCCCCCGTAATAATTCTCATAGGAGAAACACCTTTCCCATTTAGCAATCACAAACTTTGTCCATGGGTTTAGAAGTCTTGAATCCAAAGCCATAACCAAAGATCTTGAATCCTAGAGTCCGCGCTTTCCTTACCTCTTATTCTTGCTTGAGTTATTTGCTTTTACTTTGTTCATTTCAAAATTGACCTTTGATCATTCAAAACCCACCAAAATATATGTTTCTAACTCTTTTTCATCATTCTCTCTTCTTAGTTTAGGTTCACACTATTTTTTATCATTGCACAACTTGATTTCACCTCAGTCTTTGTATTCGACCTTGAAGTAATATGCCTCACTACAAAACGACTCCTACATTGTGGGTTCGCTAAGTAGATTTAGGGTATTATTACAAGATATAAATTAAACACTATGTGGACATCATTCTTGAAGCGAATAAAAGTTATGATGAATTAATATCATAATACCATATTTAATATTAAATTTTCTAGTATGAAAATCATCACATAACAAGAGTTTCATTTATTCTATACCAAATACATGATCACTGACATGATAACATATTGCAATATTTAGCTCAAATTTTCACCTATTTGGTATCTTCAGCGTCTTTGATAAACTAGAGTTTCAAAGTGAGGTCGAGGGTCTCCACCTCAGCATGCTCGGATACAGAAGACGACGAGGTCAAATTCACTTTTGGGATTTGACCATGACCACCAACACCAACACAATCATGAAGTAGTTGAAGTAAACCCGGTGTGCGTGGTCCGTGTTGCGTTGGTGATCCATTTGGGATTGATTGGCTCAAGTTTCTCGGTGGGTGGGGGACTAGGATTCGGGACACACGGGCCTTGCGGGCACGTGCCATCTTGCGCTTGAAGGCACTTAGCTCTTTGCGATGAGCATTTTGGTGTCCTCCGAGAGCTTGCCATGAGGTGAAGATCTTCGGACATAAGGTGCAAGTGAAAGTCGACTCGGTCTCAATAGTATTGTTGGACATGAGCACAAGAAAGGAAATATCAAGTTATTGGGTTTTGTAGGGTGTGAAAGAGGAGGAGAGGCGTGAGGTTATTTATAGTAGTATTCGGAAATAAATGATTATTTTGGTTAAGGAAAAAGGTTCTTTTAAAATTGAAATAAAAGAAAAAGTTAGGACGGTTTTATGGCTATCTTTTTCTTTTGTTAGGAGAATTATTTTTTTATGTAATAAGGAAAAAGATTCGTTGAATTCTGAGAGTCGTCGGTACAGAGTAATTTTATCCTGTAAAGTCTTATTGTATAATACCTATTATAGTTGAAAAGCATCATATCTAATAATCAAAAAAATAAAAAATCCTCATGGTACCCTCGAGGTTTGGATATTTTTCTTTCTGTGTTCTTTCTTACATTTTCGGTAAATTTTATCACATCTGTTAAATAAAATATTGATAAAAAAAAGTAAATTAAATTATTCTCATTTTTAATGTAAAATTTAAAAAAAAAACAAGAAGAAAAAAAAAGAACATAAGTCGGGAGGGAGACTCTCTCTCGCACAAAGACGGAATTCGGAGGTGACGACGGAATCGAAGTTGACGATGGGAGTCGGAGTCGGCGGTAACGAGGTGAATTACCTGTGTCGTCGTGGGAGAAAGTCTGCTTCCCGACTTCTATTCTTTCTTTCTTTTTTTTTCTTTTTTTTTAATTTTACATTAAAAGTGAGAATATAATTTAATTTACTTTCTTCTCAAAATTTTATTTAACAGATTTGATAAAATTGACAAAAAATGTAAAAATGGGGCACATAGATAAAAATATCCAAATTTTAAGGGTGTCAAAACCTCGAGAATACCAAGAGGAAAATTTTCATTAACAAAGAAGAAAAATCCATTAACAAATTACTCGATTATACTAGGAAGCACCGCACACACCTACGTTAGCTTCATAATCTAATTTTATATATCAGACCAATTTAGTAACACATGATTGATTGTTCCATATGAATAATAAGTATGACGCCTATCTAAAGCAAATCAAATATCCCATTAGTACAAAATACGTAGTTACGGAAATAATAAATTTCTCAAAGATAGAAATAAATTGTCTTGGATGAATTTAACAAGTTCAATGCCCTAATCAATGACATAGTAAGCATTAGCATGTCATCTTGGTCATCGTTTTTAAAGTTTGTTACACGCTTGAGTTCTTGAAATACAAGTTTGGTCTTGATCCCACTTTGTACATGAGAAGGTAAATCATCCGATTTCATCAATTTGACCGTATCTTTGAATTGACGAACCACGTAATATCTGTGCGGAAAGTCTCATTGTCATTCCTGCATACATCGTTCATAGCTCATTATGTTTATACAATCAACAATATTTGATATGAAAGAGTGAAAAGGGGGAATTTGCCCGAGATCTACACAAAAAAAAAACAAATAATTGTCTGTTATGTTTTTCCTTGTTCTTCTCACTCGCAACTCCTTCCTTTTGTGTTTTTTCTCTTCACGTTTGACTCCTCGTCTCGCTCATGTAGGAACAATCAACTTCAATCTATTAATGGATTCCTCAATCAGTGGGATCTCATGAAGATAAGCTTACATAATTACATGATCCACCTTTGTACACTTATCCATATATAGTTCATCTTCTTGAATGTATACATGTAATTAATAAATTAATACACTGTGGAGAATTATTCATTATTCATATCTCATTGTTTACATGGTATCAGAGCAATCGGTTAAACTCCAAAAAGTTTCGATCCTCTTCCTTCCCTTCTGTCATGGCCTCCGGTGACAGCTTCTCCCCAACAATCAATCAAACAATCCATCTTCAATCCAAACTCCAGGATATGGTACTAACACAAACACCCTCCTCTCCGCTGCCACCTCCACTGGCCACTGGCACAATTAACTTCAATCTTCTGAACCTTTCAATCAAGCCTGACGTACACAATTATTCTCTTTGAAAGAGCACCATTCGACCCGCTCTTGAAGCCTTCGATCTCGATCCATTCATTGATTCCTCTACCCTAGTGCCGTCTCCAACCGTCCCTACTTCGGTCACAAACAAAATGCCCACACCTAACCCAAAGTACGTCGCTTGCCGCCGAAAGGACAAGATTGTTCTATTTTGGCTCCGGCTCACACTCACTGAACGTGCTTTGGCCTTGGTCGCACGAGCTTCGGCTTCGGATGAGGCATGGACCACTTTGGAGCGATCATATTAGTCTCAAACTAGAGCACGTTGTATGGCGCTCAAGCAACAGCTTCAGACGCTTCAAAAAGGTTCTTTGTTGATGATCGAATATATCGAATAGAAACGCTCTATCTATGATTCCTTGGCAGACAGTCTCTATGTTGTCTCTACGGAAGATCTCATTTGATATATGTTGAATGATCTTGACTCGTCCTATGATCCTTTTCGCACCGCTTTCATGATGCGAATTGACGAACCTACTGTTGATGACCTTGTCGGGTTGCTTCTTCAAGAGGAAGAAAGACTCAAATTCGATGCTCAAACAACGGTCGCCAAATGTTGGTCTCTCGTTGTCATCTCCAACACCAACACTACCATCTACAAATTATACTTCTCACAACACTTGCAACCCTCGCCCACAAAATCGTTCTTCTACTAGGTATAACGGTCATCGTTCTTCATACTCTCAAGGTCGGCAGCCTCGACAACACTCCCAACAACACCTCGATCAAACTTCTTCGGACCCACATGGATTAGTTTGGTCGTCCTCGAATTCCCTGTCAGATTTGCGGTCAACCAAATCATAGGGCACTTAACTGTTGAAATCGTCACAATGAACACGACTTCCCACCCCGACGCCGCTCTTCATCTGGTTCGATGCCTAATCAACAGCAACCAGCAAATCGCTCGGCAAGCACTGCCCATATGTCTTCGCCTTCGTTGGTAGTGGACCCATCCTGGTACTTTGACACCGGAGCTACGGATCATGTGGTGTCTTAGCTTGATAGTCTACATGAGGCGGATCCTTATCACGGACCCGATCGTATGCAAGTTAGAAACGGTAACAAGTTACTTATTTCACATGTTGGCTATTTACCTGCAAAACATGCTTTTGTTCGTTTACCTAACGTGTTTCATGTTCCTGATATCACCAAATATTTGCTTAGTGTGTCCAAATTAACCCAAGATAACAATGCTTATATGATTTTTTTACCCTACATTTTGTTTTCTAAAGAATATGCAGGGAACCATCCTCCTACACGGAACCCTTGAACACGGCCTTAATCGCCTCCACCAACAACCCATCTCTCATCCTCCTCGTGCGTTCATAAGTTCACGTACATCCCTAGAGGGTTGGCATCGTCTCTTAGCACATCCTCATGAGTCCGTTCTTCATCATTTCGTTGCGTCTCATCATCTTCCTACTTCGTCAAATAAACTTCATGTCATCTATGAAGCATGTCAGTTAGGTAAAAGCCACCGTCTTCATCTTCCAATGACTCATCAATCATCATCTAATCTTTTTAATTTAGTATACTCCAATGTTTGGGGTCCATCTCTTCGGTTTTATCTTTGAACAGTTCTAGATACTTTGTGTTTTTTTTATTGATGATGCAACGAAATACATTTGGATCTATTTTATGTCCCATAAATCGCAGGTTAAGAACATTTTCGTTGCTTTTCACACAATGATTGAGACTCAATTTGGTTGTAAAAATTAAATCTCTTCAAACCGATGGTGGGGAGGGGATTTGTAGCTCTATCATCTTTCTTACGTCCAAAGGTATTCTTTATCGAGTGTCTTGCCCCCATACACAAGAGCAAAATGGAGCTTTTGAACGTCGCAATCGCATTATCACCGAAAAGGGTCTTGCCCTCCTAGACCAGGCTAATCTCTCACAAGTCTTCTGGGAACATGCTTTTCACTCGGGAACATACCTACACAATCGTACACCATCTCCTACACAACACAACAAATCGCCATTCCATCTCCTTTTCAATGAACCCATTGATTACTCCTTCCTACGAGTATTTGGTTGTCTATGTTATCCGTTTCTTCGTCCATACAATAAACACAAAATTGACTTCCGTTCTCTCTCATGTCTATCCATCGGGTATAACTCTTCTCACAAAGGATAATTATGTCTGTACATGGCTACCTCTAGGATCTATATCGCACGACATGTTGCCTTTAACGGGGATGTATTCCCTTTGTCTACCGTGCCATCAAATCCTACTCCCAAGCAAGGGCCTTCTCATTAGTTACCTTCACCATCTAACCTCCTTGACCTTTTACCGCTCTCCTTGGGACTTTCTTATCCTAATTTATCTTAAGGATCAAGTTGGTACCAAAAACCGATGGTTGATGTCAGTCCCGGGGAAAGAGATAGAATAAGGCGTGGACGCAGAAGAACTCTTAGCATGAAGTGTGAAAGCCGATCAAAAGGCCTTTAGCCGGACAAGAGTTAAAAACCCTATTCCAAAAGAGGATGAGGTGATTTCCGACTAATCTACCCTCCACATATCCTACTAGCGACCCCCTCTATGTATCATCTTCTTCCACAGAAACCTTCTCTTCCTTAGAATTACCACTATCATCTACTTCGCCATCTAGGCTTTCTCCGGCACCTATACCGACCACCACAAAACCTATACCAAATGCCACATCTTCACCACCTCCCCTTCCGGCGCCTATCTCTCGCCGCAGCACCCGCACCCAAACACCAAACATTCGCTACAAGCACTACATCACCAATCCCACCATCAAAACTATCCAAACCGAACCATCCACCTTCACACATGCCTCAAAACTACCCGAATGGCAACATGCAATGCAAGAAGAATATCAAGCTCTCATGCGAAAGGTACTTGGGACTTAGTTCCCCGTCCTTGCAATACTTGTCTTGTTGGTTGTAAGTGGATTTACAAGATTAAGAAAAATGCGGATGGCTCAATACAACGGTACAAGGCACATCTTGTTGCAAAAGGCTTTAATCAAGAAGAAGGTGTCCACTACTTTGACACATTTAGCCCGGTGATAAAACCATCCACCATTCGTGTAGTTCTCTCACTTGACGTCAACAACGCATTCTTATATGGTGATCTCACTGAGACGGTGTTTATGACTCAACTCCGGGTTTTGTTCATCCTTCCCTTCCCGGATATGTTTGTCGTCTTCATAAAGCTTTATATGGCCTAAAGCAAGCGCCACGTGCTTGGTACACCAAACTCAAGAGCTTCTTCATCCGTCATCATTTCCAAGCATGTCAATCTGATATATCCCTATTTGTTCTCCACACATCAAAGGCAATCCTTTATGTCCTTGCATACGTTGACGACCTCATAATTGCAGGTTCAAGTGAAGCCGTTATCACCAAGTTCACTCAACTATTACATGCCGCTTTCTCCATCCGGGACCTCGGACCTCTCAACTTCTTCTTTGTCCTAGAAGTACAGCGATCGGGTACTGATATCCTTTTGAGCCAATCCAAGTATATTACAGAATTTCTTACCCGTGCCAAGATGTTGGACAACCGCTCCATCCGTTAGCCTGCTGACCCTGGCTCTAAACTTATACCCAACGGTGATCCTTTTGAAAATCCGTAACTTTATCTTCAGATCGTTGGCGCTCTTCAATATATTACAATCACCGGGCCGGAGATCTTCTATTCAGTGAATCGGGTTTGTCAATATATGAACTCACCTCGTGTCCCTCATTGGCAAGCGGTGAAACACATCTTACGCTATCTCAACGGCTCGGTCTCACTTGGCCTCACTTTCTCCTCCTCTTCAACCGACCGCCTAACTGCTTATACAGATGATGGATATGATGGGCATCGGATCGTGTTGAATATCGACCGCAATATGGATTTGCAATATATTTGAGTTCGAACCTAGTCAACTAGACGTCAAGAAATAGAAAGTTGTGGCGCGGTCTAGCACAAAGGCTGAATTTCGTGTCCTTGCATACACGCTGCGGAAACTATGTGGCTCGTACAACTACTATGGGAGTTACACGTCAAATTGGTCTCTCCTCGTTGATCTTATGTGACAATGTTGGTGCTCAGTGTATGTCCTCCAATCCAGTCGTGGGTTCCAGCTCCAAGCACACCCATCTCGACTTTTTTTTTTTCCGAGAACAAGTTGAAGTTGGTGCTCTTATGGTTCGACATGTCTCATCTATTGCACAAATAACTGATATTTTCACCAAAGCTCTTGGCTCTACCCGCTTCCTTTCATTGAGCTCCAAGTTGTAAGTTCTCGATCGCCCTTCAACTTGTTGGGGGTATTAACAGACTCCTCAATCAGTGGGATCTCATGAAGATAAGTGTAAATAATTACGGGATCCACCTTTGTACACTTATCCATATATAGCTCATCTTCTTGTATATATACATGTAATTACCAAATCAATACAGTGTGGAGAATTATTCAGATCTCATTATTTACACAATCATCACCATCCACGGTGGAATCTGGAGAGAAGTCGAAAAATCGAAGAAGGAACTAAAGAATCAATGATAATAGGAAGTCATAAAATTGTGTAAGTAAAATCAGGTGTGTAAAATCGGATAAGAAACATTGAGCAAGTAAAACCGAGTGAGTAAAATCGGGTAAGAAACATTGAGCAAGTAAAACCGAGTGAGTAAAATTGGGTAAGAATCATCAGGTAACTAACATTGGATAATTGGAATTGGGTAATTGGGATCGGGTAACTAAAATTGGGTAATTGGAAATTGGTAATATAATAAAATAATTAAAACCGGGTGTGTAAAATCCGGTAAATAACAATGGGTATGTAAAATCTGGTAACTAACATTGGGTAAGTGGACGAAGTTGAGTACGTGAAGTTGGATACATGAAGTTGGGTATATAAAGTTGAGTATGTGAAGTTGGGTACGCGAAGGTTGGGTATTAACATATTAATATAACATTATAACGTTAAGTACTAACATACTAAGTATCAGACTTGAGTATTAACATATTGGGTATTACGGTTGAGTATTGACGTATTGGATATCACACTTGTGTATTAAGATACGTTGGATATTAACTTATTGGGTATTACGTTGAGTATCAACATATTTTGCATCACACTTAGACTACGGTATTATTTTGGGTATTGAAATATTGGGTATTACGTTGAGTATTAACATATTGGGTATTACGGTTGAATATTAACATATTAGGTATTACGGTTAAGTATTAAAATACTAGTATCACACCTCGTATTAAGATATTGGGTAAGAAAATGAAAAGTTTCCCCTTTCTTCCTAATATTATTAAAAATTAGCATTTAACTAAACTAATTATCGTCGCATTTTTTTTATCTTTTTTTATAATTTTATTTAAAAAATCACTATTAATAAAAAATTTGTATATTTTGTACACACTATAAATAGAATGAGCGTACTTTATACAAACTATTTAAAAAACATATTTCTCAAACTCACCCTAATTTTTTAAAAAAATATTTTAAATTCAATAAATTTGTTGAATGATTGGTGTGGTTCATTCTCAAAGTATATTCTATTTTTATTGTTGAATAATTTGTGTCGTTCGTTCACAAATAAAAATATATAGTAAATTGTAACAAAAGATCCTCAAATTAATTTTAAAACTTAAAAAGGGACTCTATCATAATTTAAACTTATGATCATTGAAGTAAAAATAATTATTCATATATTATCGTATATGTTTTAATCTATAATACAAAGTAACAAAAAAAAGAGTAAATATAGTAAGAAATAAATGTATGACAAAAATTCCATCAAAGTATTATAATTTATAAAAAAAAATAGATAAATGTTCAATATATAAGACCTTTTTATTTATTGCTTTAAATAGGTAAATATATTCAGTAAGATATGTTTATTTTCATACAATAACAAGTACAGAAAAATATAAATATAAAATACTAAATAAATATACCAAAAATCTACAAAAAATATTATTTATGAAAATCGACCAAAGATCAAAATAAAATAAATTTTACTCATCAGTTATAAATATAGAAAATTTAAAGGGAAATAAGATTATGTAATAAATTTATTGTTGTAAAACGTAATAATTAACTAAGATAGAAGAATCTAACTATTTAAGGAAACAGTATTTTGACATTAAAGATATATTTAATTTATAAAAAAACAAAAGCCGGGAGCTTGGGAACAGCGCTCTTAATATGTTTAACCCCTTCTCCTCTTTGCACGCAAGAAGCCAAGAACCTTTACCGCCGTTGCCTGTTGGCTACTGCGCCTTAAGTCCTAACGCAAACCACCTTCAAGAATTCACTGTCTTCGGTCTTCTGTCCTTCACAACCCTTCGTACTTGGTAAGCGAGGCTCTCTATCTCACTCATTGTTGTCTAAATTAAAGATTAGCGATTTCTTCTCCCTGTGATTAGAACTTTAGGCCTTTTTCTGCTTTAGGTTTTCTGATGGGTATGTATGCTGTTTAGTTCAATGCTTGATTTAGTTGTTGGGGTTATGCATGCTAATTAGGTTAGTTGCCTGATTTAGGGTTTGGTTTTTATTGCAAGAATTTGGGATTTTTATGGAAATTGTTTGTTGAGATATCGATGAACTTTGATATTGCTTTGATTACTTTGGTATTGTTGAATCTGCTAACTTTGTACTGATGAAAATTTGTTACGAGCTTGTTCCATTGTCTTTGCTGTCCAGTTTCATTAGTTCAAGCTATCTGCCGTGAAGTCATACTTTGGTTTTTTTTAGCTGTGCTGATTTATTTGGCTTGCGTTTTGCTGGAACATATTGCAGAGTGAATTGTTGAGTAGAAAATTCAATAATGGCTGCCCTTGAAGCATTGAAGAAGAAACTTACGCCACTTAATTTTGGTGCTGATAAAGGCTTCTCAGAAACTGATCTGGATGGTGGTGATGCTTGTATGGTAAGTTATTACATTTTTCTTTTGCAGAATAGTTAGAGTTGGTATTGCAAAATATTATCTAACGGTTGTGATTGATGTACAGCTCTCCGATGGTGGTACTATTAACTTACTGAGCAGGTCATACGGAGTTTATAATTTCAATGAGATGGGTTTGCAGAAATGCACATCTTCTCCTGATGAATTAGATAGCACAGAGAAGACATATCGGATTGCTTCCAATGAGATGAGGATTTATGGAGCTATAGGAAGTGGTGCTAGCAGTGTTGTTCAGCGAGCTATTCATATTCCCAGTCATAAAATTATTGCCTTGAAAAAAATCAACATCTTCGAAAAGGTACTTTCTTTGGAAAGATCATTCTAAAAAAAATTATTGCATAAGTCATTTAAACACGTAGTAATGGATCCAATAAAGGGCTTCATTTTTTGTTTCTAATATTTCAATTCTATATATCAGGAGAAAAGACAACAACTCTTGACCGAGATAAGAACCCTATGTGAGGCACCTTGCTACCACGGTCTTGTGGAATTCTATGGAGCGTTCTATACTCCAGACTCTGGACAAATTAGCATAGCTTTGGAGTATATGGATGGAGGATCCTTAGCTGACATCATAAAGTTTCAAAAGTGTATACCAGAGCCGATTCTTTCGTCCATGGTACAAAAGCTCCTACATGTAAGTTAGTTTGAAGTTTATTGTTTTTTCCATAAGGTTTGTTGGCGATCTTGATTATTTAGGCTAAGCCTTTCGATTATGTTTTCTAGGGGCTTAGCTACTTGCATGGAGTGCAACATTTAGTGCACAGAGATATAAAGCCAGCAAATCTGCTTATTAACCTTAAGGGGGAGCCAAAGATTACAGATTTTGGTATAAGTGCCGGATTGGAGAACTCAATGGCAATGGTAAGTTAAAAAATAACAATTTACTGTAGATATACTAATCTTATTTTGTAAAATCCTTCACTGATATCCCATTTTATGTATCAGTGTGCTACATTTGTCGGAACAGTGACATATATGTCACCTGAACGAATCCGGAATGAGACATATTCATATCCAGCTGATATTTGGAGCCTAGGGCTTGCACTGTTTGAGTGTGGTACTGGAGAGTTCCCTTATTCAGCAATTGATGGTCCTGTAAATCTCATGTTACAGGTCAGTCGTCCTAATTTAACCCTCTGTGCTATTTTTACTCTATCTTAGGCATCACTTTTGTTTCATGTAGTGATTTATATCTCTGTTGGCAATACTGTCAAAATGTGCTAGAATTTTCTTCCTCATCTTCACTCATATTAATTGTGTTTCAGATTATGGATGATCCTTCACCTTCACCACCCCGAGAGAAGTTTTCACCGGAATTTTGCTCATTTATTGATTCTTGTCTTCAAAAGGACGCCGATGCTAGACCGACCGCAGAGCAGGTTAGTATTACAATAAATAGATATTGTAATGTCAGTCCTTTCAAAAGGGTACTATTTTATATGTTTACTTAATCTGGTTCCTTTTTCATTCTCGATTCAGCTTCTTTCACACCCTTTTATAACGAAGTATGAGGATTTTGAAGTAGATCTGGCAGCATATGTTCGGAATGTTTTTGACCCTGTTCAAAGAATGAAAGATTTGGCAGATGTAAGTGGCTTTGGTTCCATTTTCGTGGCCCTTTTTGCATTACTGTCATGTTCAAAAATACTTGCTTTGCTTATGTATGTGACTGCTTTTATACACCTTGCAATGAGATGTGTGTTGAGTATTGACTGGTGCCTCCATATGTGCAGATGCTGACAATGCATTACTACTTGCTTTTCGACGGACCAGATGATGATTGGCAACACGCAAGGATGCTATATACCGAGGATTCTGTCTTCAGTTTTTCAGAGACACAATCCACAGGCGCAGATGATATTTTCGACAAGTTGTCGGAGATAAGGAAGACGTTAGCCGGTACATGGGCCTCAGAGAAGCTAGTACATGTGGTGGAGAAAGTGCAGTGCCGTAGCTACGGAAAAGATGGCGTTGCAATTCGTGTATCGGGATCATTCATCCTTGGGAACCAGTTTGTGATATGTGGAGAGGGTCTGCAAGTTGAAGGCTTGCCGAACTTCAAGGATCTCAACATTGATATTTCGAGCAAGCGAGTCGGGACCTTCAAGGAGCAGTTTGTCATGGAAACTTCGGATGTTATTGGGATGTATTTTGTAGTTAGCCAAGAGCTTTACATTATGCATCCAAACAACCACAGCTCTTAGGATGATGTATAATAGTATGATGGGCCGATGGGGTAGTTTATGTAATTTCAATGGCTTACCTGAGTAACTTCTGTTGTATTTGTATGATTGTCAGTTTAATAATGTTTAAAGCAAATAGAAATTAGTTTTTCTGTCGAGTCCCAAGGCAATGTTACCTTCCTTTTTTTTTTGTTTATATTGATACGACATTAGTATTTTTAATACAACCCAAATTCTCAAATCTTAAACTCAAAAAAAAAAAAGTTACAAACGTACTTGTCGTCTGATATAGCATATTGAGATAATAGGTTCGTATATTTGTTGGACATTCCGAGCCTTGTTGGAGATAATAAGTTCTCGAATCGAATGGTAAACATTTCGAGCCTAGGATATAAAGTCGTTGGAGAACTCCTATTATTAATTGGTTTTAGTATGGAATCCCGTCGGGTTTGTATGTTGGGAGGGCCTATCAAGCGAACATATACACATGATCTCCGCTCTACCGTCATGTATATGACTAACAACCACTAAACACAACTTCCATTTTTCGAATTTCCCCCTAAATAATAACAAAAATAAATATAATGTTGAAAGTAGAAACTAATGAAAAGTATCATGACTTTGACAACCACTAAACACGACTTCAATTTTCTAGATTTTTTTCCTAAATAATAACAAAAATAGAAATAATTCTGAAAGTAGGAAGTAGGAACAGACGAAAAGTCTTTACGAGCACATGAACTTTTTTCAAGGTTCGGAAAAATCTGTAGCTTGAAACAATGAGTTCTATACATAAAAAATGATGCCAGTTTTCTAAATTCTTTAGTAGCATATGAGAGAAACCCTCTCTACTGTTCATATGAGAGAAACCCTCTCTTCTAAAATCCCCTTTGAGTTGGGTTTACAAACCCTAGCCGTCACAAGCAGAAACCAAACCCAACCCTCTCCAACGAGTCCACCAAGACCGACTTTGGTCCTTCTCCGGTTCGGTGTTGGCCAGCCTCTGAATCGGCATTGGCGTCGGAGTCCTTTCCTTCTACCGCGCCGGAAGCCTCGTCGACATTGGCCTGTCCTGGTGGCTGGGATTATCCACCATGGTCGCCGCAAACCTCATCCTTCTTGTCCTGCTCATCCTTACGGGCAAGCCTGGTTCCCGTCACGACGCCTACCGGGATGCTGTTTCGCTTCTCCGCACTCGCCTTTCGTAGCCGAAGGGTTTCTCTTTCTATCTCTTGTAAAATCCAACAGATCTCTGCCTCTTTCTTTTACCAATTCGAGTTCATGATGTCGGAAACCCCGATTTTTCAACTAAACTCAAGATCTGATCTTTCTGTTACAAATTCGGTCAAAAACCTAGCCGACCCCCTATCGGCCGTAACCAATGTGTTGAACAAGGTCGTTTGGTTCTGAGTTTGACAACTCTTTGGTAGAAGCTTTTTTAGCAGTTTACCCTTGAACTCGTGACTTGAAAAACCTAGAATGCCCACTAACGGCACTTGAAACTTGATGGTAAGCCTTGTTCTTCTTTACTTTCCGTCTCCCAGTTGCCTCTGAACAGTTAACGTTGGTCACCGGAATCACTTAGATTAGCCGGTAAATACCCCAGTCACGTCGGGCCTAACTTCCGACATTCAAGTTGTTACCCAAGCTAAGTGTGTAAGTTCTTTTTTTTCACCCAACCAGTTTGTTGACAAACTTGGTCTTGCCTAAAAAACAAAACAGCAACAGTATTCACTATCTCACAATAAATATTCACTATCTCACAAATGAATGAAATATGGTAAAAACAGGCTATCTCAAACAGAAAAATATTAGAAGATAATGAAATCCAGTGAAAACAATTTTGGCTATCTCACAAATTAAACAAAAACAAAACAGTATGGACAAACAATTTTGGCTATCTCACAAATGAAATCTCACAAATGAAATAAAACAGTATTGACGTATTTGGCTAGGGCTCTCTTGCCTGTATCTCTAACTCTAAATTTTCAATTGAGCTTGTTGGCCCTTTCCTCAATCTCATTATTTGTGCTATTGAAGAAAATTATTTGTGCTATTGAAGAGAAAAAAAAAAGAAGCTTTTTAAAACTACAAATACCAAAATTTCAAGTTTGAGTGAGTTTGACACTCCAAATTTCATTTCTTTCGTGACAATAAACGTATCATAAATTCTATTATGTTGGCGAAACCCGCCACCAACCTCATCGGAAAAAAAAAAAAACATGTTTAAAAACCGATGCTTTTTTTTAACAATCTTCTCACTACAAATCATTTTCTGTTATATTTCAAGTTCTACACATCTATTCATCAAAATTTCCGTGTTCTGCAATCGCGTCTTCTGAGGTTTGATACAGTCTTTTGCGGGCGGTTTCGTGCGTTTGTCGAGAAGGGGGCGTGGATTTGTGATCGACTCCTGACGGCTCTGTTGCAGTCCAAATCTGAGGTGTCCACAGTTGTTCCCCAGGCTTTCTCCCTGTGTACCTCCTTTGAAGATGAACGATTATGCTCGGTGCCTCTTGCTGACTGGATCAACCTGCTTTCCCTTGAAGACTTTTTGCTTTCGGTTTCATTTTGATGTATTTTTGTGTATTTCTTTTCTCCTTTATTTGTGATCTTTCACGACGGTTGAGACCGTCTGCCGATTTTTTCGGCCTTTCGACCCACTAGACGGCGCGCCGTCTATTGGTTTCGAACCGCTTTCCATTTCAAAAAAAAAAAAAAAAATGAGTTCTATACATAAATCATAGTTCTAAATCAAGGGTTACCCTTTGCAAATAAAATAAAAAAAATATTTAAAGAAACCGTAGTTTAAAAGTACAATTTACAACTCATCTGCAGTAACCCACAATTTCAAATTACGGGTTACTTTAAATTAATATTGATTTTTTCCTCTTTGTATCCCTTAAGTTTGGATTTTTCCTATGAATATACAAGTTTTTAAGTAAAAATGCAACTTTGAGTTTAATGGTTATAGTATGTATTCATATTCACTTGCTTAGAAAATAAACGAGTATGAGCCAAACATTTTTCGAGATGAACTCGAATAATTCGCCTTATATAACAACTTTATTTAGTATTGAAAAGATAAAAATACAACTACTTCAAGTAAACAAAGATCCAGTATAACGAGATATAGTATAACGTCAACACCTTGTGTTGTTTTTTAAGTTTTAACATAAAATAATTAATATAATATTTCAGAAATTATTTATAGTTTTAAATCAAATATTTATGAAAATTTTGTAATTTAAACTACTTTAATTTACAAACTTAGTGAAATGTTGTAAAATATAAATTTAGCCTCCATTAAACTTGTGGCATTCTTTTTTGGTAAAAATGCTCTAAATAATACAAACTTGTTAATGTTGCGGAAGGTGACACGAACTTTTAAAATTGCGGAAAAAAACACGAACTTTTAAAATTGCGGAAAAGAACACAAACTATAGGGGGTGTTGCACTTTTTAGCACCGGTAGTTAAATCTATTAAAAAAATATTACACATTTTATAATCTATTATAGTTTGGTAAGATATAAATATAAGAAAAAAACCAAATAATGAAAAGAAAAAAGAAAAAAAGAAAAAAATATATATGTTTTATTTTGATAGGATAAAATTTTTAAAAAGAAAAACAAATAATAAAAAATTATAATTTATTTACAGTAAATTACTTAAATTACATAAAATATAAAATGAAAATAGATTTTTTGTGCTTTGATTTTTTCTTTCATTTATATGAAATATAAATATCAAACATAAACAAATATTTATGACCTATAAAAAAAAGCTTAAAAAATATTTTTTTCATTTTATAATTTATAACTTATGTAATTTAAGTAATTTGTTGTGAAGAAGTATACATTTTCATTATATGTTTTCCTACTTTAAATTATTATCCTACCAACTTATAAAATTTATAATATTTTTTTACTTATTATACTTTTTTTTTTCCTTATGCAAAACATAGAGCTTTCTTTTTTTTACACATTTTCACTATTTTTTAAAAATTTATATCTTACCAAACTATAACAAATTATAAAATGTCCAACATTTTTTTAATGGATTAACTACTAGTGCTAAAAAGTGCAACACCACCTATAGTTCGTGGTTTATTCCGGAATTTTAAAAGTTCATGTCACCTTCCGCAACAGTAGCAAAGATTGTGTTATTTAGAGCATTTTTGCCTTCTTTTTTTAACCATCCTTTAATTTTGATAGAGTTAAAATATTAAAAACCAATTAAATCGATGGGTAAAAAAAAAGTATAATTTTTATATCCCGAAAAATACACCAAAAAAGAATCTAAATGAATTTCTATGTATCTAATACCAAACAGGGCCTTATACTACTCTCAAATTAGCACCCAACATATATTACTTCTTTGGTATATAATAATATAAGTTATACTTTTTCCCTTTGTCAAAACAAATTGTGTATATTTTTTCTTTTGGTGAAAAATATGAAGCAATGATCTAAATATTGAAATTTTTATTTAGGCTGTGGGGTCCGTAAAAAAGAAAGCCCGGTGGGCCCCGGTCGATGTTTTATGGATCATGTTGGACGGCTCCATCCACATCGTACCTACTTCATTCATATACCTCTTAATATAATAAAAATATTATGATTTTCTCAAAACAAAAAAAAATTATGAAATTCTATATGTATTAAAGAAGAGCCCTTTTTACCGTATCAAGTATATTTTCAAACGGTTATTAATGTGTATTTTTTTGATAATTTAAAATTAAGTTTTAAAAAATCTACCAAATCAAGTATACTAGGATATAAATACATGAGAAATAGTTTGTTTATCAAAGTTAAAATATATTTAGAAGGTCAAAAATATCAATTAGTTAGATATTGTCTTTTGAAACTAACAATATTTTATTTTATCTTGATTTATATGATAAAAATAGCTAAATTTTAGTTAATAAAAAATATAATCGTGATATTTTTGGTTTAACAAAATGACACGCGACTTTAAATACTTTTACTTTTATATACTCTCTCTGATCATAATTAACTGTCATTTTAGCCTTTGACATAATTTTAAAAAAAATTTTAAATAACATAGATTTTGTAAAGTTTTTCTAAATCTTATCACTTATTTAATATTCAACCTTCTTTTAAACAAATAAGAAAGATTTTAGAACTAAAATTAATCATTACACCAATTTTCAAGAACATTTCTTATAATTATTGTTCATTTATTGGCCTAGAAAACTTAAAACGACAAATAATTGTGATCAAATTTTTAATGCTAAACCGACCCTTATTTTTATTCGGAGGGAGTAATATATAAATATATAGATGTGATGCAGATATTACACGGAACTAGTTATAGTATTTTGGGAATATTAGTACATGTTTTTCTCACAATCATAATAGCTTAATATTAAATTGGGCAATTTTTTTAATGGGTTAATTGGTACTAATCTTGAATTTTGAATCCTACTATTACCGAAACTAATTGAATATCACGATTTGTTAATATTTTTATTTTTTTAACAAAAAATACTTAAACCGTATAAATTTGCAATATTCAATTTAACTACCTAATTTCAATACTCAATTTTAATAATTAATATGGAATACCAATTTTTATCCTCTAGTTTAATTTCCCAATTTTTAGCAATTTCCGTTATGGTCGAAGTCGCCACTAAAATTGTCGCAACTGCCATCACTGTCACCAAGGAAAGGTACACGCATGTGTTCTATGAAAGAGGAGAAGGTCGCCGGAAGGCTGCTCCGGAGAGGAGAGTGTCGCCTATAACCATCACGGAGACCGCTTGTAATTGTTGCCGCCTGCGAGGATGAGAGGAGGAGAAAAGGGGTGTTGATGAAGAAGAAAATCAAACGTCTTAGATTACATATCCTATAATAAATAGTGTTTTCTATTAGTTTCTTAATAAAAAAAGAATTATGAATCGAAGTCTAATTTGTTAATTTATGGTCATATCACAAAAATATTATCTTGGAAAAACTAAATCTATTTAGGGCAGTTTGTCTTTAACTCCGAAAACGGAATAGAAATGAATTTAGTCCATACATTTATCTTTGTTCATGAAACTTTTTGGAATCATTCTTTTTTATTTGAACTAATTGAAGTATAATTTGATTACTTTTGCTACCCTATAGGGAAACGAAAATAGGAGAAACAAATGCATTTTGCATGATACCATAAAGAATGATGGCGTTTTTTATGAAATGAGCCCTTTTGACTAGAACACTTACTAATTTGGCTCTCACCTTTTCTACCTTTCTAATTTAGGCCCCAAAAATTATCATTGCCACTAACCTTTGCATCCCATCTGATTTGACATATCTGACATTTGATATTATTTCCACCTACTACATAAATGCACAATTCTCAATATGCACACTTTCTCACCTTCTACCAAAAATTCGTTTACTCAGAAACGTTACTGTCATACCTAAAATAATTTTATCAAACTACACAAACATACTCGAAAATACGCATACCCAAAACTCAAACATACCCAAAAACTAAAATATCAAAAAATATCATACCCATAAATTGGGTAGTATTTTTGTTTTGTAAAATATTCATACCCAATGTATACATACTCAATCCATTTTTTTCCTCTTCAATTTAAGTCACATTTAATACTAAAAGCATACCCAATTTGAATTTGTCATACCTAAAATTTACACAAATTGATATTGTACACAAACATCAATATCAAATGATATTTGGTCATTATAACACAGTTTGGGTACCCATAAAACATACCCCAACATTTCACTTTAAACATACTCAACAATAAGAAACATACCACAAAAACAATAAACATATACTCAATAAAGTAATCATACCCATAAATTGGGTAACACTTTACCAAACTTATATAATGCTTTAAGATTAAATCCACATGGCCAACCGTACCAATAATTTGGGTAACATTTTATAACATAAAATACCAATACTACTTAACAAAAGGAATCAAAAGCATACCCAAAATATAGTAGCAATAGTCTACCCAAAAAATACAGATCTGGTTCCAAAATTACCAAGCCTAGTCGGATTCTTAGTTGGACTCATCTTTATAGTCGGCCTCCGCAACAATAGCCTCATCTTCGTCGGAATCTTTGTCTCGAAACTCCGGCAGTTGGAAATCAAGCCTTGTTGGACTCATCTTTTTTGTCGGCCTCCGAAATGATAGTTTATCTTCGTCGGAATCATGGCTTGAAACTTCGGCGGATCTCCGTTTCACCATATCCCCTCTATTTCTATTTTCACTCCCTCCTTCCTCTATCTCATGACATACCCAATCCATTTTTCTCTCTCTTTACAAAGCAAATTATGCTTCCCTCTTTTTATTTACAAAACCAAAGAAATCTGAAGAATAAATGTCTAATCATATTTAAATTTTGTATATCAACCATCATTTCAATTGACCCTAATAGTGCTTCTACTTTCTATCTTTTGTATTAGTTTATATTATTTTATATAGGGGCCCAAAACACAAAGATGACCAATTTAGAACCCTAAAACGCCAATTCTTTTAAAAATAATCCCAAAAAGATTCATAAACAATGTGCATATGTAGACTAGATTCATTTTTGTTTCCGGAGTTTAAACAAACTGCCCTTAATGTGAACATAATATACATGATAATAACAAAATATAAAATGGAATGTTGTGTGGTGCTAGAATTGATACCGATGAAATTGAAAAAATAAAACACGTACACCACATAAACTTCCCTCTTTACAAATTGGGATATATCATTTATATGTTGAAGAAAGAGACATCTTAGTTGAAAAAATAGATAAATAAAATAACCTAAAGTTTGATATAAGTCATAATCATAGGTTATAAAAAGAGTTATAAGGGCGGTGGTGTACACTTAAACTTGTACGTACTCATACATGTTTGGGCATTTCCTAAAGTAGGTGGGTGGCTCGACTTGCTTCTTTGGACCGTCTTTCATTTAATTTTATGATAAGAACAAGTCCATTTGTTTCCTCTTCTTCTTTTGAGCCACTGCAATTTCAATGCCTTATCTTCTCATGCCATCAAACTATTCAAACATTATAGAATGTAGAGAGAAGAAATGGCATGAAACCATGGTTGCTTAATAAACCCATAATTTATGAAAGGAAACTTATATCTTGTTTTTTTGGTAAAAGAAACGTACATGTTTAGGCATGTTCGGGCGAGGCTACACATAAGTCCAGCGAGATGTCATCCTAAAATAAGGAGTAACCTATGAAACTTATATGCTAGTGTCAACCGTCGATGTGCTATCAATGTGGGACATATTTTTTCGCATTTCCCGACACTCCCCTCAAGTGTTAACTACGTCAACTAGTTAACACTTGACACTTTTTTCCCACCCGAATCGAGCATCTCAATGTCTTAATAGTTTGTCCACATATTTTTTTTAATCCGTTTTTTCCTTCTCATTCTTTTTTAACTAATCCCGAAGTTAAGAAAACAGAAACAAATCGAACCTGATCTAATTTTTATAACCGGGGGGTCTAACTATTTGGAAGGGTGTACGTCTACTGAGTCTAGACAAGCAAGGCCACATGGTTCCATCCTTTAAAAGACTAACATGGTATCAAAACTTGATTCACGTGGGGTCTCGTTATCCCGTGTTGTAGTTAGCAAAATGCTCTCCGTCCGAGTTAGATTTCAACCCATTAGATAAGCCAAACTTAAAATTTGTGTCAAGTGACAACTGATCAGACTAGTTTCACTTGAGAAGAGTGTTGAGATACGTAAATATATTATCCCTACATAAAAAATAGGAGATGCGTGAGTCTAAAGTACAAGTCCAATGATTACTCCTATCACCAAATGATTTTAGGATGTAGTATCATGAGCTTGTCTACGGACGTAGACTCACGCCGTTAAACTCGCGGGATTACAAAAACTAATAATACCCAAGAACCGGATGGTTTATGTATTGTGGAAGATGTAAAGAAGATCAATCAATCGTTCGCGCAAATTAGCTTCTTGTACTGCATATAATGAAATAGAATGAAAAAGGTGATGGCTCTCTAATCTCTATGATAGAGTATTCCTTGTCATGAAAATAATAGTATATGAATTGTATGTTTTCGCCTTTCTACTTGTCAAAGAATCATTTATATTATATGGATATGGAAACATGCTTCACCTAGCAGTCCACCTATAGGCCGGTTATCCAACACACTCTTATTTTTCTTCTTTATAAACAAGAAATTAAAGTCTACCCCTCCAACATATATAAAATCTTTGAAGATATAAATGTAAAATCACCTAAAATAAATAAAAATATTCCGAAAATATACTTGAAAGTGAAAATGCTACAGCTCAATTAATATGCCTAAAATATATCGCAACCCCTACACGACGACATCTCCGTTGTTGAAAATATACTGGAAATATATTGAAAAATATGCCGGAAGTCTTACCCCTTAGGTTACTAAAAATTTAATTTTGTACAAAGTATAAACTTGTCTGAATAAATCGATACAAAAGTATAGTAAATATTGTTAATAATGTAATAGTTAAAATATTTGCAAATGAATATTATATTTTTATGTGTGATAATATAATGGATTTTTTAAACTTATATTACTAGGAACTAAATAAGAATTTTAATTTATAAAGTATATTTACTTCAAATTATGATTTAGTTTAGTTATTCAGGGAAAAAAAATTATATAACAAAATTATTAACATATCTTTATAAAAAAAAAAAAAGTAAAAAAGACGGTTAATATTAATAAGAAGTAAATAAAATTTGCGTGGAAGCAATCATGGAGTTTGGAAAGGTGAGCATGATGATAATATATACACTTGCCTATCTTTATGGCCTAACCAAGACAAAAATCAAGAAAATAATCCCCCAAAGGCTGATGTGGCTATTAGGTCCCTAAGGGTCCCACAATGCTGACACTGCCACGTCAGATTCCACGATGGACTCGCTCCCTTCACATTGATGATCTGTTTTGTTTTGTCACGGAACGGCTCGAATCATTCTCAATTCTTCTGCACATTGTCCATAATATAATTTCATACGCTTAAATACAATATATAAAATTACTAAACACACAACTAATATACATCGCGACGCATCATATATTAAAAAAAATAAAATAAAAAAAATCTATGTTTAACGATTAAAAAAAGGGAAAAAAAATCAGAAATTTACAAAGAGCTGACGAGCATTGATATTCAGTCAAACAAAATGAGGCAACACTCTCGCATTACGAGTGTACCTCCGGACGCATTGCAACTGTGTCCCGCACTCGCAATGCGATGTGCCGGGAGCTCTCTGTCAAAATGAGGGGCAAATGACTGGCGTGGCATGTATTAAAGTAGGTAAAGTTTGGGCACATCCGATATGTGTCCCAACTTTCACTTATTTTTTTTTGGAAAAAAAGCAAAATGCAGGTGCGTTCGGACTGATTTCGTAATATTCCGTTAGACCGGATAAAATCACTATTTTTCTAATAATATATCAAGGATGTAAGTTAAGAAGTTACCTTTAAAAAGATTTTTTAAAAGAGTGAATTTGGTATATAGCTCTAGATCACTAATTTTGATTAGTAAATGTGCAGCTCAATAATTTTCTTAGTAAATGACCTTTTTTAATTTTTATAGACAAACTTACCCTTATACAAGAATCTAAAATATTCTTAATTGATTATTGGCTTTAATTAACCACAATGATTATTGCCTTATAATTATCACATATTCCCTAATTGAAGAAGGTAAATATTGAAAGAATTACCAATTTTAACCATCTGAATCAATTAGCAATTATAAAATTAAATTGTTGATTTTATATACTGAAATCTACTGGTTTCTTCTACGGGTCTGAATAGTCGATGTTCATTTTTCGATCAAAAGGTCTACTGCATACTCGTTGAGATCTCCAAATGAATTTGAATGAAGGTAATTCTTGTACTATGTCTATTCAAAATGCTTGTAATAATCTGTTTGTTCTATGTAAGTCTTGTAATTTGCCTGCAACTAAATAGGAATTATTGTAATTCTTTCGGCCAAATTTGAAAGATTAACCCTGGCTTATGTAATTCTTGTATCAGAAATCCACGAGTATAGTTACTGTAAACATGAGAATCTTGTAAATGGAGTTTAATAATCTGATGTCCATGTAAATCTAGTATCAGAAATCATGTACCTTGTTTCTGTTTGTATATAAAAGTTTCTTGTATGATCTGTTATCCATAGGACCGAATTAACTGCTTATGTTCTTGTAACATGTTTGATGTAGCAATTCTTGTAAGAAGTTATCGTATGATATAATGGCGGTAAATGTTCTTGTAAAGAATGTATCATTACACTACTTGTAGGTAACGTCTAACATTCTTATATACTATGCTTGTACTCATCATGTATATCATGTATCAGTAATTTCTTGACGTTTACTAATACACTATTGTGTCATTTGAAATGCACAGGTTTGGTTGTTATATCCATATACTTTGATGGAGAATGGAAGCTTGGAGAAGACCAATGGGAATTTGCTGGAACACTGTTTTGAATAAGATGTTAAAATGATTCTATTTAGTATTTACTTTCTTAAATTATGATTAGTGTATAATCAATTAGAAGATTCTCTTGTAATTAATTTGGCTAAAATTGAGATATATTAGTAGGGGCAAATCAGGTATTAGAGATTAAAAGATGTTATTTTGTTAATTTATTATCAACCTATGTTATTTAGCTAATGAATTTTATGATGGGGGGCATTTCATCCAATTTTCTCTTTTTAAAACTAGTTAGTCAATATTCTTTTTATTTTGTTGTACACCAACAAAATCAATCATCTAGTTAATTTAGGTAAAACTTAGTTTTAATTAAAATAGAAGAAGATATTGCTTAAATTGTACACCACATATATTAAATTATTGATCATGAAGTTATTCATGAATAAATTGGATGACCACTGGCACTGATAAAGAATGTGACTAGGTAGCTAATATAGCAGCCCAAAAAATGTGACTACTGCAAATGCGAAAGATTCCTCCGCCTGCATATATATTATACGTATACTTATCATCAAATACAATAATGAGGTCATTCCAACAATACAATAATTTAATTTAAGGCATTTTAATACTAATTTAATTTATTTTCTTCTTCAACGTTGACCCGGTTTGTCCCCGCACAAACTTCTTTTACTGGTCTACTTTATAACGTAAATAGATGAATCTTAAGAAATTATAAATTATACAATTTTAATTAAAAACACAATATGTCACTTAATCTTTAAGACGGAATTTTATTTGAACCTATTTAAGATTAGGTATCCAATCCTAGCTTTTCGTCTTTTGGTAAGTCTAACCAGTAAGTTCAACGAGTTTTATCATAAAACTAATTGACAATAACAAGAATATCCCATCAACCTTATATCTTAGACTCGTAAAACACTCCGATAATAACATTTTTAGTTAGATGACATTTAAATTTTGAAATATTTACTAGTGTATGATCCGGGCAACGATGGAAAAGCAAAATGATATCAAATTTAAAAAAGATGTAAACCCTTTTCCTTTGGTAGGAAAAGATGAAATAAACTTTAGCAAAGGTAAGTTTTGATGGGGAAAAATTGATTTGTACCAGCAAAGGTAGCAATAACTGTTCTCTTTTTCATCAAAGGAGGCAGCAATAACTAGTGTGTATAAAGATGGATAAGCTTCTTGGCATCATAAATGACAATATTAATCATAATAATAAATATTTGACCAAAATAATTTCATGATTTCGCATTACCATAAACTATGTATGTTGCTTACCAGCATGAGTGATATTGAAGCTCAGATCCACACAGTCCCATTCAACATCCAATCCCAAATGAATATGCCTTCAACTACCTGTCATTTTGTTGTTTTATAGAGATTCAGATCTCGAAGATTTACATAACGAACCAATTGTAAGATGCAACACAAATATTTACATCTAACTTCTTCCTTCATCAAGAAATATTTCCTATACCATATCTTCTTTTCATAAGATCAAGTAGAAGTTAGATATCTAAACCTACAAGTCAAAACCATCCATCTCATATGAACAAAGATTCCTAAGACTATTAGGAATCTGCACTGGGAAAATTCATAATTTTCTTTTACCATCTAAGCTCTTAGAGGGCAAACATGAGTACAAGGAGGATTCATGATAATAAAAAATGGCTAGAAAATATGTTCAAAATTATAAGTATTTCAAAAACAAACAAAAAAAGGACCATTTTGAAAGAATTGAATAAGGAAAAGACTAAATGAACCATTACATGTGTGAGGAATTCATGCTTTTACCCACCATGTTATGTGGCCAATCAATCAGTGTGGGACCAATTTGCCAAACCATCTATATTGCCAGCTCACCAAGATAGAACCTATCAAGTGCCAATTTCTTGTTTCTTTTGTGACACTTATAGTCTACTTTAGCTGAACCCATCAAGTGATATAAATATCAGAAATATGTGAACTTCAAATTTCTTACTACTATTAAAGCTTCTCATATCTACACCAAAAGTTTTTAAAACATAGTAAGCTGATGATATGGCAAGTGAAGAACATACCTCCGAATCCCTTCCCATACAAGTAAGCTTATGTTATCAGTATCTCACTTCTTCTTCTTCGGTGGCTTATGATCCTTACCTGCATGTGTTCAATTTACTCCATTATTTCATTCTCTATGATTTTAAGCAACAATGATCACAGAGTAGACATACCACAGACGTCTCTTGTGACTCGAAACCAACTTCAGATTTTCAACATAGGAACTAAATTCACTTCATCTGCCTTGGATCTGGAACTGGTTTAATGATCTCTACTTGGCCAAACAACAAATTTTTTTTGAATTATTTTCCTTGTGAGCAGAAAATAAGCACAGCTGTTGCGCTCAAGGAAATCTGAACCTGATGACAGTACAGGTCATTGGGTTTTTGCCTTTCAGTATAGATTACCTAATGGAGCTCTGTTGCGTCTTGATCAACTATTATATGCCAAAGAAGAGCATCTGGCAAATATGAAAACACAATCAATATCTTCCCTTACAGAGTCATGCAAGTGATAGGAAAATTCTACCTCACTTTCAACAGTTTGAGAATGGAGATCTAAGATTCTTTTTCTGAGTAAATTGCATTTAAATAATCTAAAGCAAGCACGTCTGGAAGATTAACGAACATGTAAACAGATAGCACCATACAATCAAACTAGAAATGATGTCTATTACTATTTTGCCAATGATACACCAAATTGTTATCAGAAATGTTAATGAATTAAATGAAACCAACTACATGAATAATGAATATATGGGGAAAGCGAGGAACCATTTTTTAAGCTAGATATGTTGAAGATCTGAATGAATAAGATTAATGTATGGAAAAAGACGAATGCAACATTAAGCAGAATTAGTAAGAGAGAAAATATCTGCTCAATAAAGCAGAATTAGTAAGATACCAGAACCTAAGCACGTTTCTGTTTGCATAGATGGGCTCTACCAATGTCCACTTCCTGGTAGAATTTACACTTTTACCAATCCAACGGTCCCAAGTCTAAGTATTGCATCTCCCATTCCCTCTTAACACATTATCTTGTGTCGGGTGTTCAACGTACTTCATAACATACCTTGAGGTGTTAACTGCTAAGCTAATAATGGATTCATTATGTCCCTGGACTCAGATTCTATCCTCAATTTTGTATATCCATAAACACTTCTGAGTTGAACAAATGAAAATATTCAATAACTCACAAGCACTTGAATCTCTCTAGTAACACCATAACTCTTACCCATGTTGCTGCAGGCAAGAGAAGCTGAAATCATAGGCTCAACTGGCCCTGGAAATGAGTTTCACACAAGGGAGGTGAGAAAAGTTGAAGCTGGCCTAGGACCAGATTTTGTCACACATGGAGATATACACGAACCAGAAATTGTAGTACAGGGCAATGATGGAACCTTGGGAACTGCTGCTTTCCTCGAAGCGCCATGCCCTAAGAAGGTTGCTTTTGAAGACATCAACAAAGCATCAGAAGATGTCCTGCATAACAAAATACAAGATCAAGGACAATTTGGAGAGGAAATCTCAAATGTTCACGAAAATGTTGATTTGAGATCTTGTATAGAGGCTTCTGAACTACTTCGGGATGAAAAGAGTGCCAAACTGATGGAGCTAGCTCAAGAGGTGAACGAAGTGAATGCGGATGCTGCATTGGAAACAGTCATTTGTGACCAAGAGGAATCAAGAGAGATGATTACACAAGTGAGCAACTCAAAGGTGCATCCTTATGTAACAAGTCAAAGTGAGATAGGGGAGATCATCGAAGATAGAATGGAAAGGCGGCTAAGTGAAGCAGAAGAGATTCCACTTCCTAGCCAAAGGGGTGACTTTTCCTTACTTGCTGGTGCAACTTTACAAGATATGATAGAAAAGGAAAGCATTCCTGATGTTGAAGAGACTGATAAGGATAGAATGCTCAATCTGGGACAGACAAGGACAGCCTTGGAGAAAGTCGGGAGTGAGCATGAAGAATCCCATCCCCGGAATGACTCGGAATCAACTGAAGAGATTGAAGACGTAATTTCAGACAACCAAAATAAAGTTGAGACTAAATCTGAATCAACCAAAAAGGTGGAGAGCATAATATTAAACAAGGAACTGGATGCTTCTGAAAATGTTTTGGTGACTCAAAATGAGCATGCCATTAATAAAAATTTTGACAAAGAAGAAGCCGGTCTTATTCTTGGAGAAGCCTCTCATCCCTCATCTGAAGCGACATTGCAGACTAAACTTGAGTCAAGTGAGGTGAGTGGAGAGAAAAACCAGATCAGTCAAGAATATTGGTTTGAAAATGATCAAGCGGTGTGTGCAGAAAATTTAGATGATCAAGGTGAGCCATCTTCAGACGAATGTTTACATACAAAAGATGCTGAAATGACCCTTCTGGTGGAAAGCTCTGAAGCTATTAATATCAAATGTATAGCAGAGGAGCAACAAGGAGTTACAGATGAAGCAGAAGCGAGAGATTATGACAAACCTTCCAATGAATTTTCAGAATACATTGAACATGATGATTTTGTCAAACAAGGGCAAAACGTTATATTGGTTGAAGAAACACAAGAGGGACAAACAGAGGAAGAAAAAGACTTTACTGAAAAAGAATCTGTAAGAATTTTCTTTTGATTCAATTTTACTTTTGTGACTATCAATGAGTTTCACAGGTTCATTAGCTAACCACAGAAATAAAAAATATAAAAAATTCTTCGCAGCTTCTCACTGAAACTGAACTGAAAGGAATGTATAGAAGCACATGCATTTCCGTTCAGGACAAGTATGCAAATGAACTGCATACTGCTCCTCCATTAATTGATCAGATGGGGGAACACAAGGTCAAACGGAAAGAACAAGACCCAAGAAATGAAGAAGTTGAAGTGTCGGAACTAGTTTCAGAAACCAACAATGAGTATAACGAAATAGAACAAGAGAATATATTGGAAACCAATGTGTCTGAAGAAAGCATAGAATCTGAGATGGGAAACATAACTCCGATCTCTCGATATGATTACATGGATGGAACAGAGAAGCAGATGGCCATCCGCGATACAGACACCTCGGCTACCAAGGAATTGAATGTGACCCCTAAAGATGGGACTCAACAAATGAAGTTCACTGAAGAGGTTTACTAACATGTCTAACAACAAAAATTTCTTCATTTCATATATTTTTCCTTTTTCTACTTCTCTGATTATTGTTGACACATAGTATGATTATAATATGCAGGAAGACGAGTACATTGGTAAAGAGAGCCCAATACATGACGATGAGCAAAAGGATGCACATGGTCAAATGAACTCTGACTTGTCAGGAGTGAAAGATGAAACCAGTGATAATGGAGACAATGAGAACTCAGCAGAAGAGATGCAGATAGACACAGGTGAAGAATTTACAGAGAACAACAAAGTTAAGGGCCCTCTGGCAGACTGTCTGCCAGAGAAAGTTGCTGAGGGATATCAAGATGATGAAAAAGAAGACATGATGCTCTCCCAAGAGGTCAGATCAAAGAGAAACAATATAACATTGTTCTTGCATTATTAAACATGAGCTACTTTAAGGTTTTCAGGTCTTTATTACCTTGTAGCAATCTGAGAATTTTTCTGTTGTAAACCAGGCAGCTAAAGCAGAACAGGAAGACATAAGTGTTAGTTCATTAGCTGTGAAACATGAGACAAGTGGAGAGGGGGAGTATTTCGACTTGTCAAGAGTGGAAGATGAGGCAACTAGCATTGGTAACAATGAGAATACAGCAGTGGATCCTAACAAGAAAATGACCAAGGACAATACAGATGATGGACTGGAAGTTTACGAGCTCCGTGAAAAGGTCAAATTTTAGTGGGGAGAAAAACAACTTCTCTATTATCATCTACTTCGCCTACTTAATTTTTCCCTCCATTTTTCAATCCAATGTTGCAGAAATTCGATAATCTGGCAGCTCTAAGGCAGGAAGTTGAGATAGAAGATGAGTACTTCAGCAACAATTCACTGGATGTGAAAGATGAGACAGGTGCAGTGGCAGAAAATGAACTCTTAACGAGGCTAAAAGGTGAACTAGGTGAGAATGAAGACAATAAGTCCTTGACAGATATTCAGGAAGTAAACAATATATCAGAGGGTACTATTTCTCCAGACAATGCAAGAGAAGAGCAAAATATTCAGATGGAAGATGTCCCACAAGAATCTGTCGCAGAGAAAATAATTTCTCAGTCTGAAAATACTGTAGAAAATGTAATGCAGATGAAGCACACTAGTGATTTGTTCATAGAGACATCCGGAACTTCACCTGAATCTCCTGCAAAGGAACTAGTTGAGGGGTATTCAGATGAGGAAGAAGCAAAGCAATTCCCAGAAGAGGTAAGAAATGAAGAAAATTTGACAGTAACTATTATCTCATATAATTTACCTTCATCTACTAAGTTCTTTGGTCTATCTGCATTTAAATTTATATTTGTAGATTGTTGAGAATCTTTCCATTGTAAGCAAGGAACTTGAGACAGAACAATCAGAACAAAGCACTAATCCATCGATTGAGAAAAATGAGACAGCTGCAGAGGGAGAAGATAAGGAATTGGCAGAGCATCCAGCTTTAGAAAACGTAGCCAAGGAACCAGCTTTTCAGGTAAAGAGTGAAAATTTTCAGGATGATAACACTAAACAGCAAATATCAAAACCCGAAGATGTCTCACCAGAACTCATGGAAGAAAACACCCACCCTCAGAATAATACTGAAGAAAATCAGGTGCGGACAGAGGATACTAGCAAACAGTTTACAGAAGACGAAAATGTTGAGGGTTGTTCACCAGTACATTCTGGTTCTGAGGGCCATACACAAGATGCAAAGGAAACAAAAGAGTTTCATGAAGAGGTAAGATCATTGTGATATTTACAAAGAAACTATTTAATTGCATTTATCTACTTAAGATTTTTGAGTTGCCTTAATCTTATATGCAGAAATATGAGAATCGTTGCATAGAAAGCTTGGAAATAGAGAAAGAAAAAGAGTGTCAGATTCAGGACTTTTCGAAAGACGAGACAAGGCCTGGGGGATACGATGAGACCTTAAAAGTCCAAGAACATCTCAAAGATGAGAACCCAATAGAAGAATCGCCTAAGGCAAGTACAGTTTCTGAGAATGCTGATGAAGAGAAAGTAAAATCAGAAGACAGCAGCAATTTTACTGAAAATCCTACTGAGGAAAGAGTTGAAAGCAATGTCAACGATTTGAAGGTTGTAGAGGAGCTCCCGGAAGAGGTCAGCTCGATAAGAAATTTAGCATATTGCATCAATCTTTGTTCATTTCAACATTTTAGTTAATCCGAATATTACATGCGTAAATTAGAGAACCAATCATAAGTAAACTCAATAGTTAAGACAGATGTGGATATAGGTCTTGATTCTACATTTGTAAAACAACAGATGAGTTCTAAGGGAGACACTGAGAAGTTCACAGCAGAAACAGCTCCAAAGGACAGAAAGATAATAGAAGAAGCATCACATGTGGAAGAAAATATAATTTCTAAGCATAATGAGACTGACAAAGAGACAATGCAGGTTGATGACACCAGTGAACAGAGCCCAGAAAAAAGCAGCCTTGTAGATACTCCACCAGAATCTCTAGCCAAGGAAACGGCTGAGGCGTCTAATAGTGATGGGCACGAAACAAAGGAAGGAACTAGTGAACAGTACGAAGAAGAAAACAACCTAGACACTCGATCTGAGTCTCTAGAAACGAAAAAAAGCTGAGACTTGCACTGATGAGGGAGATACAGAAAAGGATTTCACTGAAGACATCAAAACATCGGTGAGTCTAACAGATAGCCACCAGCAGTAGTATTAAGAATATTTTACTCTTTTAGTCATTATTTGATCTTTTACAAAATCTTAGTCCAATATGCAGGCAGGGGAGAATTTTCCCGTGGAGCATGCAGATGATGAAAGAGAACCCAAAGATCTAAGCCATGATTCATCAATTTCAAATCATGCAACAATTTCCATGGAAGACAATGAGGCAGTGGAGGAGCATAAACTATTAGATGAACAGATAACAGGAGAAGCATCTCTTTCTGCAGGTAATATAATTCAACATGATGATATCATTGATGCAGTGAACATACAGAACGAAGATGCACCAGAAAAGAGCATCGAAGAAAGCACAATTCCACAGGATGACAAGAATGAAGAACAGAATGCACAAATAGAGGATAATAAAGAAGAATTAAGAAAAGATGAACACGCAACAATCATCTCACCTGGATATCCTACTCTGGAAGTTCTTCAGAGGACTGCAAATGATGGGAAGGAAGAAAAGGAGTACAATGAAAAGGTGAAGCCAACAGAAAGTGCAACTTTTACTATTCAACATCTTACATTACTAGCACTCATTCACCAGAAGTCTTTCTCTGATATCAGTTTAATTTGCAGAAATGTGAGACCTTCTTGACAGAAAGCACCGAAACTAAAAGCAACAATGAGGTGACAAAACTCGACTCCTCAATTCCAGATAATGAGAGTGCTAACAAAAATGCTGAGAAGTTGACAGCAGATGAAGATGTACAAGATGAAATTATTATATATAAAGCACCTTCAGCAATCACTGCTGGGGTCATCCAGGATGATACTGCACCAAGCAAGGGTGAAGAATATCTTGCAAACAGTGTATCACCAGATGACGAAGGCATAGACCAAAAAGCACTAGCAAAAGATAAGACACAACAAGCAACAAGTACAGGGAAGCAAATAGATAAGCTAGCAGAGCATGATCAAATGCAGAAAGAAGAGACCCCAGAGCAGTCTGATGAGGTCAGGATATTAATAGATCTTACCATGACTCCTCTCTCTTGAATTATAAGAGCATGTTTGGTACCCATATCTAGATATGGGATATGGATATCGACATAAAAACTCATATCTAGTGTTTGGTATAAAAGTATATGGATATCAATTTGATATATTGATAAACTTATATTACACTTTTCACCTTTTTGATATACTCCAAAAACTAGAGGTACCACACATTTTATATTTCTCACCCCTCCCCTAATCTCTCTCTCTTTTAACTCTTTCTCTAGTGGATATCAATCTCATACCCATATCTTGATACCGATATCAATATCTGATATATTGATATCTAGATATGGATACCAAACGTGCCTTAAACCTTCTAGTTGAAGTTTTGCATCAGCCTTACTCTAATATGCGTTAATTAGTAAACTCAATAGATAAGACATGTGAAGACTTAGGCCTTGAATCTTCAACTGTGAAACAACAGATAAGTGCTACCAGAGACGATGAGAAGTTGAGTGTGGAAGCATCTCCGAACGATGGAAAGATAATAGAGGAAACATCTACCGTGGCAGAAAATGTAATTTCTCAAAACGAGATTAAAGAAGAGATGCAGATGGAGGGAACCAATGAACAGAACCCGGCAGAAAGCAACCTTGTAGACACTCCATCTGAACCTCAAGAAGAGAAAACAACTGAGACATCCACTGATGATGGGCATGAAGCAAAGGAGTCCACTGAAGAAGTGACAACAACGGTGAGCGGAACATATATTCTCCAGTAGTGGCATTAGAACATGTTCTGCACTATTTTATCTGGTACAATAATATTTTCCAATATGCAGGCAGGTGAGAGATTTTCCATAGAGCATGAGGAAGTTGTAAGAGAACTTACAGAACTGGATCATGATCCATCAAGTTCAAACCATGCAACAATTACCACAGAAGACAATGAGGGAGAGATAGTGGAGCAGAAACTAGAAGATCAGCAGACACCAAGAGAAGCATCTATTTCTGCAGGTACTGCAATTAATCAAGACGATAGCAGTGATGCAGTGAAGATACACAAAGAAGCTGCACCAGAAAAGAGCATTGCAGAAACTGCAACCCTGCAGAATGACAAGAATGAAGAACCAAATGCCCAAATAGAGGAGAGGAGTGAAGAATTAATATTAGATGATGCAACAAGCATCACACCTGAATATCCCATTGAAGAAGCTCTTCAGAGGACTACAAATTATGGAGAGGAAGAAAATGAGGACAGCGAACAGGTGAAACCAGCATAAAAGTGCAAATTTTACAAATAACCTCTTGCATTACTAGTATTCATTCACCACAAATCTTTCGCTGATCTCATTTTAAAATTGCAGAAATGTGAGAGCTCCTTATTAGAAAGCACTGAACTTGAGGAAGCCCGTGAGGGTGCAAACCTCAAATCACCAGTACCAAATAATGAGACTGCTAATGAATATGTCGAGTTGATAGAAGCTGAAAATGTAAAAGATGAAACTATAATTGAAGAAGCATCTTCAGCAATCACAGACAAGGTCATCAAAGATAGTACTTCATTATTCAAGGGTAAAGAATTTCCTGCAGACAGTCAATCACCAGCTGATGAGGAAATAGACCAAAAAGCACAGTCAAAAGATAAGACAGAACAATCAACATATACAGGGACAGAAATATATGAGCTAGCAAATTTGGATGAAAGTGACAAGTACAATGATCAAATGGGGAAAGAAGGGATCCCAGAGAAGTTTGAAGAGATGACTGAGGAATACAAGATGGAGACCACTCAGGAAGAACTTACAGAAGAACACAACACATGCATCTCAGTTGAATCTCCTGACGAGAAAATAGTCAATATCAGTGCTGATAATGGAGAGAAAGAAAGTGAGCTAAATGAAGAGGTCAGGATATTAGTAAATCTTAGCACAACTCCTCTCTCTTGAATTATAAATCATATCTAATTGAAGTTTTGCATCAATCTTACAATAAAATGCACTAATTTCTGCATCAATCATCGACAAGTTTAACAGTTAAAAGTTAAAACAGACGGCAATCTAGGTCTTGATTCTTCAATTTTTGAAACAACAGATAAGTGCAAACGGAGACGATCAGAAGTTGACAGCTGAAGCATCTCCAGAATATGAAAAGAAAATAGCGGAAGCATCTCTTGCAAAAGAAACGGTTGAAACTTCAACTGAAACTGGGCATGAATCAACAGAAGGCACCAGTGAACAGTACAAAGAAGAAAACTACCGATCAGATAGTCCATCAGAATCTTTAGAAGCGAAAATAAATGAGACGTCTACTGATGATGGACATGAAGCAAATGATATCACAGAAGAGGTCACAACAAGTACTAAGAGAGATGAGAACCAAATCAATCAATCAGTTGAGCACACTGCCGTTGGAGCAGATCATGAGGATCTGGGCTTTCAGACAACAGATCCAGAAAATGCAACAAGTACTAAGAGAAACGAGGAGCTCAAGGAGAAGAGTCCAGACCAAGAAAACATAACTGAAGACACTTCTCCTTCAGCGGGGTATATAATTCCTTGTGATGATCAGAAGTTGCTAGCTGAAGCATCTCCAGAGGATGAAAAGAAAATCGTTGAAGCATCTCCGGAGGATAAAAAGAAAATTGCGGAAGCATCTCTTGCAAAGGAAACGGCTGAAACTTCTACTGAACATGGGCATGAATCAACAGATGGCACCAGTGAACAGCACAGTGTAGAAAACTACCATGTAGATATTCCATCTGAATCATTAGAAGCGAAAGAAACTGAGACATCCACTGATGATGGGCGTGAAGCAAAGGAGATCAGAGAAGAGGTCACAACAGAAGCATCTCCAGAGGATGAAAAGGAAATAGCGGAAGCATATCTTGCAAAGGAAATGGATGCAAAAGAATCAACGGAGAGCACCAGTGATGCATTGCCAGATGATGAAAAGAAAATAGAGGAAGCATCTCTTGCAAAGGAAAAGGCTGAAAGTTCAACTGAAAATGACCATAAATCAACGGAGGGCACCAGTGAACAGTACAAAGAAGAAAACTACAATGTAGATACTCCATCAGAATCTTTAGAAGTGAAACCAATTGAGACGTCCACTAATGATGAACATGAAGCAAAGGATAACACAGAAGAGGTCACAACAATGGTAAGTGCGACAGATATATTCCAGCACCAGTATATATATACAGCATTTTATTCACTATTTTAACTTTTACAATCTTATTCCAAAATAAAGGGCAACAGCATTGCCCTAGATGTAGTACAAGAACCTGAAGATCTGGACCATGATTCATTGCCTTCAAGAAGTGCAACAATTACCAAGGAAGACAATGAGGGAGTGATAGTGGAACAGAAACAAAAAGATGAACAGGCAATGGGAGAAGCATCTCTTTCTGCAGGTAATACAATTCGTCATGATAATAACGATGATGTAGTGAAAATACAGAAAGAAGATGCACCAGAAAAGAGCTTAGAAGAAAGCACAACCCTGCAAAATGACAAGAATGAAGAACAGAATGCACAGATAGTGGATAAGAGGGAAGACTTGACAATAAATGAATATGCAACAAGCATCTCACCTGAATATCCTATTGAAGAAGTTCTTCAGAGGACTACAAATGATAAAGAAGAAGAAAAGGAGGACAGTGAACAGGTGATACCAGCATAGAAGTGCAAAATCTACTATTAAACCTCTTACATTACTAGGTATTCATTTACCGCAAATCTTTTGCTGATCACTGTTTTAATTTGCAGAAACCTGAGAGTTTCTTGACAGAGAGCACTGAAACTGAGACTTCTAGTGAAAATGTCAAGAAGTTTATAGCAGAGAATGTAAGAGATGAAAGCATATTTGATGAAGCATCTTCAGCAATCACAGCTGAGGTCGATCAAAATGATGTTGCATTATGCAAGGGCGAAGAGTTTCTTGCAGCTAGTCTATCACCAGATGATGAAGGAATAGACCAGAGAGCGCTACCAAATGATAAGACAGAACAAGCAACAGATACAGGGAAGGAAATACATGAGCTAGTTGATTTGGATAAAAGTGAAAAGCTTAAGGATGAAATGCAGAAAGAGACCTCAGAGCAGTCTGTAAAAATGACAGAGGAATACAGGATGGTAGCTACTCATGAAGAGCTTACGAGAGAATACAATACAGGCACCTCAACAGAATCTCCTGATGAGAAAATAGTTGTTGATGCTGATAATATAAAGAAGGAAACTGACTTAAATGAAGAGGTCAGGATGACAATAAATCTTACCATAGCTCATCTCTTTTAAAATTATTATTATTTTTTCTGATTAGAGTTTTGCATCAATCTTACTCTACTATTGCAGAGCGTTGAGAACCAAATCAACCAATCAGTTGAGCACACTGCCGTTGGAGCGGATCATAAGGATCTGGGCTTTCAGACATCAGATCCAGAAGATGTATCAAGTACTAAGGGAGAAAACGAGGAGCTCACGGAGAAGAGTCCAGACCAAGAAAACATAATTGAAGATACATCTCCTTCAGCAGAATATTCAATTCCTCGTGATGATCAGAAGTTGCTAGCTGAAGCATCTCCGGAGGATGAAAAGAAAATAGCGGAAGCATCTCTAGTAAAGGAAACGGCTGAAACCTCTACAGAAAAAGGGCATGAATTAACAGATGGCACCAGTGAACAGCACAATGTAGAAAACTACCATGTAGATACTCCATCTGAATCTTTAGAAGTGAAAGAAACTGAGACGTCCACGGATGATGGGAATGAATCAAAGGTGATCAGAGAAGAGGTCACAGCAGAAGCATCTCCAGAGAATGAAAAGGAAATAGCGGAAGCATCTCTTGCAAAAGAAACATTGGAAACTTCTACTGAAAATGAGCATGAATCAATGGAGGGCACCAGTGAAGCATCGCCTGAGGATGAAAACCAAATAGCGGAAGCATCTCTTGCAAAGGAAACGGCTGAAAAGTCTACTGAAAATGACCATGAATCAACGGAGGGCACCAGTGAACAGTACAAAGAAGAAAACTACCATGTAGATGCTCCATCGGAATCTTTAGAAGCGAAAAAAAATGAGACGTCGACTGATGATGGACATGAAGCAAACGATATCACAGAAGAGGTCATAAAATTGGTAAGTGTGACAGATATATTCCAGCAGCGGTCTATAAAGCATTTTATTCACTATTTTAACTTTTACAATAATCTTATTCCCAAATGCAGGGCGAGAGCTTTTCCATAGAGGACGCAGAAGTAGTAAAAGAACCTGAAGATCTGGGCCATGATTCATCAACTTCAAGGACAGAAGATGCACCAGAAAAGAGCATGGAACGAAGCGCAACCCTGCAAAATGACCAGAATGAAGAACAGAATGTACAGACAGTGGATAAGGGTGAAGAGTTAACATTTCATGAACATGCAACAATCATGTCAAGTGAATATCCTATTGAAGAAGTTCTTCAGAGGACTACAAATGATGGAGAAGAAGAAAAGGAGGACACTGAACAGGTGATCCAGCATAGAAGTGAAAATTTTACTATTAACTCTCTTACATTACTAGGTATTCATCATTTCATCTACCCCCAAACATTTTGCTGATCTCAGTTTAATTTGCAGAAACTTGAGAGCTTCTTGACAGAAAGCGCTGAAATTGAGAAAAATGCTAAGGGGGCAAAACTCGAATCATCAATTCCAATTAATGAAACTTCTAATGAAAATGTCAAGAAGTTTACAACAGATACAGTAGAGAATGTAAGAGATGAAAACAAAATTGATGAAGCATCTTCAGCAATCACAGCTGACCTCAACCAAGAAGAAGCTGCACTAGTTGATGAAGGAATAGACCAGAAAGTGCTGCCAAGTGATAAGACAGAACAAACAACAGATACAGGAAAGGACATAGATGATCTAGCCGATTTGGATAAAAGTGAAAAGCATATGGATAAAATGCAGAAAGAGACCTCGGAACATTCTGAAGAAATGACAGAGGAATACGGGATGGAAACAACTCGTGAGGATCTTACAAGAGAATACAATACAGGCACCTCAACTGAATCCCCTAATGAGAAAATCATTGTTGATGCTGATAAGATAAAGATGGAAATTGAATTAAGTGAAGAGGTCGGGATGGCAATATATCTTACCATAACTTATCTCCATAATTTTTTTTTTCTGATTTAAGTTTTGCATCAATTTTACTCTAATATATGCAGAGTGATGATAACCAATCAGTTGAGCACACTGCGGTTGGGGCAGATCATGAGGATCTGGGCTTTCAGACATCAGAGCCAGAGAAGGCAACAAGTACTAAGGGAGAAAACGAGGAACTCACAGAAAAGAGTCCAGACAAAGAAAAGATAATTGAAGACATATCTCTTTCAGCAGGAAACTCAGTTCCTCGTGATGATATGATTGAAGAAAGGAAAGTAAAATTAGAGGATGTCACACACGAGTCTGTGGAAGGAAACACAGTGTCTCAGCATGATGACACTGAACAAAACTACGTGGAGAAGGATCACATTAGTCAACAAATAGAAGGAAACCATGCAACAGTCACCTCGGCTGAAGTTCCCGTTGAAATAAGCAATGAGTCATCTACAGCTGATGAAAATAAGACAATTGAATCCATTACAGAGGTGAGAAACGTGAGTTCAATAACCACCCCTTGCTTTGATCATTTAACACGAATCTACCTTTATTCTAAAAAATTGTATGTAACCACCCCTCATCCATGTTTATTTAAAATTTCCGCTTGTACACATTTTATATTAATAACATTAAGGGAACATATACCTCTTATTAATCTATATTTAACAAAACATGGATATAAGGTGATTAATAGCAATTTTAAAATTCAAAGGGTGGTTTTGTGCAATTTGCCTTTATCTTTGTCGATCAAACTCTGAATGTACTCAAATGTGCAGGAACGCGAGAACCTTAGTACTCAGGAAAACAATGAGACGCTCACAGCACAGAATAATGCACAAGAAGATATCATTCAAGTATCTTCTGCAATTACAGCTGAGCAAATGCCTGATAATGCCTCAATATACAACACTGAACAGTTTTTGTCAACTGATTCATTGAAGGAGGGTAAGGGAATAGAACAGACCTCAGCGCACAATATGGCAGAAGATAAGTCAGAACAAACAGCTGATGTGTTGTCTAAAACGAGTCAGACAGCTACCGCAAATCAAATTGAAGAGCAAAACGATCAAATACAGAGAGAAGAGATCACAGAGCAGCTCATAGAAGAAAGTGACATAGTCACAATCAATGATCAGCCAAGAGAATCCGCTGAAATTGAAGTTTCAGAAGAAAACTTTGGAAAAGCTATTGCAGATGAAAGGAACACGGAGCAAAATAAGGAGATTGGTTCTAACCCTGAAACAGAAGGGTCAGAAAAAGAGACAGTATTGGAAAAGACAGCTGCACATGTTGAAGGATCATCAACAGCTTCAGATGTTGATTGTATTTTTGAAGAGCATGAGGAATCATTAAGCTTGGGTCAAAATGTAGACTCGGGAATACAGGTAAGTGGAAAATATACTACAGAGAAAGCTGTAGATGAAGGACGTGATGTGCCAGATGAAGTCCTTGATGCTCGTGAAAAGAATTACAACAATGATGAAGTAACTAAAGAGCCAATAAAGGAAGTTGAAGGTGGGACGAGTGAGGTTACTGAGACAGTTAACGAGGGTCTTGTAGCAGATGCATTCCAAAAATCAGACACTGAAATGCAGATGGAATCAGAGGGCCAAGTAGAGGCAGATTTTACTGAGAAGTTCCGTGAGGATGATCAAGTAAATATTCCTTCTCAAGTAACTACTGATAGCAGGTTTTCTGGACCAGAAGAGGTACAAATCACAGAGGAGGGAAACTCAAGAGCACTGGAAGGTGATGGTACAATGATCCATGAATCGAGAAACGACAACTTAGAGGATGAAGAGAATCAAGATGACTTTGCAAGAGTACAGGAATCTGCACCACAAACAGAAACAGTAACTGTTATTTCAGAGAAAGATGGATCAGTCATTAAATTCAACGGAAGAGTGCAAGAGGTTGAGAATTCAGCTTCAGCTGAGATGGAAGAACAAAAGCAACAATATGAGGCTTCTAATCCTAAGACTGGCAATTTGCTAGGAGAGGAGGTTAGTTTTCAAGAACATAGCTTCATCCAGTTTGAAATCATTAACACCTATAGTTAGGGCATCCATCATGTACTAATTTTGTAGCCGAAAGAAATCCTACCTTATTTAGTTGAGATAACAATGGTAATGTTTGTTATTATCATCCAAGGCGTCAACTATTTATTCTGCAATTCAGTCTTGGTAAATGTGCTGTAGCCTTGTTTTTTCCACACAAATTTTGCATAACTAGAAAACAGTAAATCAGCATCCAGTTCATGCACACCACTTATGTTTACACAACCACATGTGACGTGCTATTTTGATATTTTTGAGAATCTTTGGATATGAAACATTGTAATAATTTTATCTCTTACTAACCTATTTCTCTTTGCACCAGAATCACAACTCAGACAGTCTCATTGAAAAGCATGAATATGAAACAGCATTTGGGACTGAGAAAGAAAACGAGAAATTGATTGACCATCCATCTGATTCAACCAAGGAGGATACAGCTGAAAAGAGAGCACAAAATGATGAAGATACAATAAAGGAAGAGGCAGAGAGCAGCTTGGAGGTCGAGGTTCCGATAAACAAAGCGGAGAATGAAAATAAGGTTACAGAGGAATCTGCTTTAATGGAACAAGTAAATCACTATAAAAACGCAAGTAACTAATCTTCTTGTTGACCATCATATATGCTTTTGATTTTTGACTAATAAACTTGTCTTCTTTTGAATAGGTACTATTAGAACCCGAAGGAAATGATGGAGTAAAGTTCAGCATACAAACTTCAGAGAATCGAAGTGATGCTATTGACCTTCAACAAGATGAGGTGAACTTCTTAAATATATTTATAAATCAGATGTAGGGTTGTGCATCAGGTCTGGACCGAACCAGGTATTCCGGGTCCGGACCGATGGACCGGAATTTTCCAAACCTTGGACCGTGGACCGAACTGGGACCAAACCGTTGCGGTCCGGTCGATTCCGGTCCGGATTCGGACTGGAATTGCATATCATGTTCGAATCTTCTAGGACCTATAAAAAAATATGTATAATTCTCAGGTCCGAACCGGTCCGGCGGTTTTTTCTGGTCCTGGACCGGAACCCGGAATCCAAAAAATAGTGGACTGGAACCGGTCCAGGACCAAACCAGGTTTTTCCGGTCCGGTCCGGGTCAAATCTGCACAGCCCTAATCAGATGACAGCTTTTGTGCTCACACACCTTCTGGAAATTCTAACAATTAAGGACATGGTGAAACAGATGAAAACTGTGGTGATAAGCCCTGAATTGGGACAAGATGAGGAGGAAAATGCAGTATATTTTGACAGCACTACGGAAACACAAAGCTCAAACATAACAGAAACTCCCTGCAGTGAGCCAGAGGCGTCACCTAGGGTGGAAACACTAGATGAACGTAGCCTTCTGGATGAAAGAGGGGAACATCCAGATAATACTACTATAAGAGAAAATGAACTTTCAGAAGAAAGAATTAAAGAGGTCAGTTCTTAGCCCTATGTTCTTTAAAGTCATTATCACAAACAAATGACTATTTATAATTTTCACAACCACCGGGCATAATTCAAAAGAACTAAAAAATCCTGCATATCCCCTAGAATAGTAAAGTCAGTTTGGCTCCATGCATATCAGCTTCTATCTACAGAGCCGTACATTTTTAGTATCTTAACTAAGCTATTTTCGTGGGACAGAACCTTGAATCATATGATTTGGTTAAGAAAATTGAACATGACACAACATCCGGAAATGAGGAAACAGACGCAAACCTGACTGAACATCCATTTGATTCAAGTATAAAAGATGCAACTGAAGAGAGACAACAAAATGATAAAGTCATGCAAACGGATGAGAGAGAGACCACCATCGCTGACCAGGTAAATCAACATGCAAATCTGAGAAATTTACGCTGTTTTAGTTGTCAAGTGAACAATTCATTTTGACCACAAATTAAATGGATCTTCCCTTGATTAGGTACCGGTAGAACATGAGGATGAAATGAAAGAGAGAAGCATCCATAAAACTGCAGAGAATCAAAATGATACTACCTACCTTCAGCTTGAAGAGGTATGTTGGAAAATGCATTTGCATGAGAAATTAGTTCAGTCCCTTATATCGCCTGGAAAACAACAACTTTTCTAACTTTTTAGGGTGATTACATGGTGCAGATAAAAACTGTGACAAGCACTGAGTCATCTCAAAATGGGGAACAGAAGATGATAGATTTGAACAGCATAACAGAAGCAGACAGCTCAGAGCCATCAACTGTGGAAGAAACAGAAAATGAATGTCATTTTCCTGAAGAAAGATGTCAAAGTTCAGATAATTCCACCAAAAAAGAGGATGAACTTTCAGAAGAAAGAACGATAAAAGAGGTCAGTTTTTGCCACCCTACCATAATGTCATATAGGTGTAAGTCATTAACACAAATGAATAGCATACTTTGGCATCCAACATAGACTAACTCATTAGCAGGAAGAAATCCTATCTGATCCCCCTAGATTTGCTGAATATGAACAGCGGTTTTATCTATCATTGAAATCATTGCCTTTTTGTCTATCACTCAATCTTCATGAATGTGACATAAGTAGAAGTTTGCTAACATGTTAGAGACTTTTCTGTGTACAAGGAATTGTGATTTTTTGTAGTCTCTTACTAACCAATTTCTGGTGGAAACAGAATCTTAGATCAGACACAGTGGTCAAGAAACATGAAAATGAGATAGCAGCAGCAGCAGCTAGCGGAACAAACGAGAAATCAAGTAGCTATCCATCTGACTTAACTAAAGAAGATATTATTGAAGAGAGATTGAGAAATAATGACACTGCACCAACTGAAGAGGTTGGTTCCAACTTGGATACGGGCAGCACTGTGAACAGAGAGGCAAGTGAAAATGAAGTCACTGAGAACTTGATAATAACTGATCAGGTAAATTAACATACAAAATCAAATACTATATGTATCTTGTCCACCGGACAACTAAACTGAATCCTCTATGTTCAACAGGTATTGGCAGGGCCTGCGAATGTGGATAATGTGAGAAGCATCCAACAAATTGCAGATAATCAAATTGATGATAGCCACCTTGAGCATGATGAGGTGAACTTAAAAACTATTTTTTCCATGAGATAAAAAGTCTTGTCCCCTTTTACAAAGTTCAAAATGCAAAGACACCTTTTTAAGGATTTCTAAGAAATAAGTACTTCGTGAAACAGACCAAACAAAAGGCAATAGATTCCACAAACATAACTGGAAATGAGAGCTCGGATATAACTGAAATTCCATACAAGCATCCAGGGGCATTGGCTGTGGCAGAAACTGCAGAGGAATGTGGCCTAGAGGAAGAGAGAGGTCAAAGTTTACAGAATACTACTGAAGGAAGCAATGAACCTTCAGAAAAAATAATCAATGAGGTAAATTTTATGCAACCCTGCTGCCTTCGTGAAGTTTTTTAGTCATTAACATAATTGACTAGTAACAATTTGGGCATCCACCGATCACTAATCAAAAAGCAGGAATAAGTCATGTCTTATCCCTTGGATCAGCCGAGTATGGTAAAAATACATTTCTACCATTAAAATCATTATCTTTTGTCTATCAGTTACGTGACATAGGAAGAACAATAATGCAAATCACTTCCATGTAGACATAACATATTCTTCCGACATAATTAATTAGCATTCTTTTAATACAACGAGCTCAACAACTAACTAAATCCATAACGGATGGGACAAAATCTTATATCGGCTACTTTGGTTGAGAAACATAAAAATGAAATGGCAATTGTAAAAGAAGAAACAAATGACATGTATAGTAAACATCCAGCTGATTCAACTAAGGAAGACTTTATTGAAGAGAAAATGAAATGTAAAATTACACCAACTGAGAGATCGAGAAAAGCTTGGATGTCCAGTTTAGTATGAACAAAGAGGTGAGTGTAAATCAGGATCAAAATCAAGATACAAAAGTAATGTAATTTACATATCTTGTTGAGCATGAAAAATCCCTTTTAGAGCTCTGGATTGAATCTTCTCCTTTCAATAGGTATCAATGGAGCCTGAGGATGAGACGAAAGTGCTAAGTATCCAAGAAGCTGCAGACAATCAGAATGATGCTTACGAACTTTTGCACAAGGAGGTGAGCTTGAAAACTGCAGTTGTCATGCAATTATAGCTTTAACCCTCATGCACAGGCTTTCCAAATTTATAAACTAAGTACATGATGTAACAGATAAAAACAGGGATAAGCACAGAGTCAGTAATGAATGGAAAGGAAATGGCTACAGATTTGAACAGCATACCAGAAACAGAGAGCTCTGACAAAATGGAAACTCCTTACAACAATTCAGATGCATCAATCACAGTTAGGACATCAGAAGAATGTGGTGTTCCAGAAGAAATAGGTCAGAGCCCAGAGAACTACTCCAAAAGAGAGCAGCAACAATCACAAATAAACAAAGAAGAGGTTAGTTTTTTAAGCTGTCCTGATAGAGTTTGAAATCATTAATGCAAGAAACTAGACGTGGTTTGTCCATCTATCACACAGGCTAAAGCATACTTGGATGAAATCTTACCTTAACCTTGGATGAATCATGGCAAGTATCATTCAAGTCGCAAAATCTTGGATTTTGTAAAGCGAAAATGTGGAATATAGATCAATGCCGTAAAAATATTACTTCAGTTATGACACTCATATTCTTTAACTATGGTGCTGAGATAATTTTCAGTGTTTTACTCATCAATCTTTAGCATAACAAAATCTTGAAGGCTAAAATGGGTTTGTGGGTTGTTAGTGTACAGAAGAGCATAATCAAGGCTCTTATGTTTCTAATGGGATAAAGTAGGCCCCTGTTGCTTTATATTTTACAGCCAACATTCAACTTATTTACCTTCAATTTTAATTAAGACAATTAAGGGGTCTAGTTTGTAGTGGCGATACAAAAAAAGGCTTTAGTAACTCATTCTTCTCAATCTAGAATTAGCCTTTGTTGCGGACCATGAATATGGAACATCCATTGTAAAATGAGAAAACAAAAGAAGACTTAACCAAACATTAGTTAAATCAACTGCAGTAGACATGGTTTATTGTTGATTATAATTCTTCCTTATGACCACTAGATTGTATCTTCTCCTTTCATTAGGTGGTAATGGAACCTGAGGATGAAGATGAGGTTAAAGTCATTCAAGAATTACTAGAGAGACGGAATGATATTACCGACCTTCAGCATGATGAGGTGGGCTTGGCAAATACTTTGTCATGATCTAACAGTTTTTTTTGTCTTCTTTTGTATTGCTGTCAAGACAGTTCAAGCACTTTTAGTTCATTAACAATTAATTGAATGGTGTAACAGATGCAAGCAGTGACAAGCTCTGAATCAGTACAGAATGAGAATGCTATGAACTTTGAGAAAACAACTGAAACAGAGAACTTAGACAAAATGGATACATTCTACAATGAGTCAGAGACATCAAATGTAGTTAACAAATTGGAAGAATGTGATCTTTCAGAAGAAAGAAACAAGGTGGAGACTGTGGAAGCAGAGAGAAGCTTGAAACAAACTCATTGGGAGGAAGAGATAAAATGCGTCAAGACCAGTTCAGGCCAGAAAAGTGAGCAAACAGTAGACAATTTTGACATTGTAGGAAATGAGGAAGGGGGCCGTACTGATCTTAATGATATCCAGGCAACTGATTCTCATCTCCCAGTCACGTGTGAAAGGAAAGGAAACGATGATGTAGAAGTTGAACTTCCAGCTGAGGGTATAGCCAAACAAATAAAAATGGTTCCTACTGAAGAACGTAGAGTTATGGAAGAGGGTTTTATACAGATCAACGAAAACCCAGCTATTGAAAGAATGGTTTCAAATTCTATAGAAGAAGAAACCACATGTGAATCACCATCGCATAACAATTGGAAACATTTCGAGGAAATTATAAAAAATGAGATGGAAGCAGATGAGCCACCCCCACCCAATGAAGAAGATGAACCTCTGCAAGGGGTTTCAGTTGAAGAGGAGCACAGTGCATCAACTGAAGTCACAGGAAAAACTGAACCAGACCTAAAATCTATGCCAAATGAAACAGAAGAGCAACAATTCTCTGAATTGGTTTTGTATGAACAGAAGCACAAAGGTTCACTTCTAACAGAAGAAATAGTTGGAGGAAACATGGAAAGAGTTCAACCACTAGAAGAGAAGAACAGTGGCTATTCTGCTCTAGAACAGGTCAGAGATGAAAACTTGCACGAGGAAGTTCCAAGAGAACCTGATGTCCAAAATTTGGACTTTGATACAAGCAAAGGCTTGCAACAAAAAGAGGAATTAGCACAGGAAGCCAGCAAAACCGCTCCAGAGATAATAATGCAACCAAGGGATTTTTCATCTGAGATTCAGTACACTGTTTTCTCCAAAGACAGTGAAAAAACAACAGAAACTGACACATTTATTCATAGCTATTTACAAGAGACCAAAGATGTTGAAAAAGTGCAGGCCACAGGTATTTCTGACAGAAAGTTGGAGAAATTGTACAAGGAAACTACTGATGTGGACAGTCAACTTACTGGTTCCTTAGAACAGATTCATGAGCCCTACGATGAACTCAACATATCAGAAGAAACCACCAACACATATGAGAGACATAAGGCCAAAAACAGTGACATAATAATTGAGGAACTCAGTACTGACGAAGATTCCAAGCTATGCAATCTTATAGTTAATGAGGTTCCATATGACCAGGTTCGTTGAAATTTCTTGAGTGCAGTAAAATGCAAATCGTTTTCTTTCGTTGCCAATCACTGACATGAATGCATATATTGATTTGGGGAATGAATATAACAGATTGGAAAAGAAAGTGAAGTGATTGCTAAAACTAATCAGGTGGAAGAAGATAAGGGAGACACAAAGAAATACCAAGTGGCTAGAGAATACACACAGGAAGAACAAGGCATTGATGATGTTCTGCTTCGAACTGAAAAGGTCAGACACCGAACACAATTTTAATTTAGTATTTCCATAATTCGCATTAAGAATGTACACCTCAGTTGTCATTTTCCATTGGATTAGTGAAATCCTCAACCAAATTTTCCTAAATCAGAAATCCTCAATTTTACTCCAAACAGAAGTAGCCTTTTTCAACCCTTGTCAAACAAGCATTTGTCAGTTGTAACCATATCGAATATTGTTAAAGTGTTACTTACATTCCCAAATTTGTAATCCACCTCAAACTTGTAACCCACCTATCGAGAAAAATAACAAAATAGAGAAAGAAGAAAAAAAACTGAATAATTATTTGAGAAGCCGCAGTGAAATTGTCATCAAGTAACTAGCAAAATTAATATAAACATTCATAGAATGCGGAGTCTACAACCAAGAAAGGGAGAGTATGTAAAATTTTGTTTTTCCTTTAAATAATAGAAAAGCTTTGTGAATGTTACAGTACTGAACAACTGCAGTAAATACTTGACAGACTAACACATGCTTGTTAGCAGAATTTAATGGAAACCCTGGAAAGGAAGAGCAGCACAAGAGAGCACAAGGGTGGAGACAACTTGCAAGTAGTGTCAACAGAAGGTAAAATCAGCCGCAAGGAATCATTTGCATTTCAATTATATTTCTATTAAGATAAATCGTTGATGGCTTCTCTAAAATGGAATAGCAGATTTAAGTGCTAGTCAACAGACTGAAAAAGCGCAAGAAGTCAACATATCAGAAGAAACCACCAGCACATATGAGAAACATAAGGCCAAAAATAGTGACATAACTATTGAGGAACTCAATACTAAGGAAGGATCCAAGATATGCAATGTTATAATTAATGATGTTCCATATGACCAGGTTTGTTGAAATTACTTTAGTGCAGCAAAATGTAAATTGTTTTCTTTCGTTGCCAATCATTGACATGAATACATATACGGATTTGGGGAATGAATATAACAGATTGGGAAAGAACGCGAAGTGATTGCAAAAACTAATCAGGTGGAAGAAGATAAGGGAGACACAAAGAAAGACCACCAATTGGCTAGAGAATACACTCAAGAAGAACAAGGCATTGATGATGTTCTGCTTCGATCTGAAAAGGTCAGACACCAAACTCAATTTTAATTTAATATTTCTATTACTCGCACTAAGAATGTACTCCTTAGTTGTCATTTTCCATTGAATTAGTGAAATCCTCGACTAATTTTTCCCGAATCAGAAATACTCAACTATAACACTGCTAACAGAATTAGGCCTTTTTCAACCCTCGTCAAACAACAAGCACTTGTAAGTTGTAACCATATGGAATATAAACATTCATGAAATACAGAGTCTACAACCAATAAAGGGATAGTGTGTATAATTTATTTTTCTTTCAAAAAATATAAAAGCTTTGTGAATGCATACAGTACTGAACAACTAGTAAATACTTAAGAGACACATATGCTTGTTGGCAGAATTTTAAGGAAACCCTAGAAAGGGAAAGCAGCACAAGGGAGCACAAGGCTGAAGACTATTGGCAAGTAGTGTCAGCAGAAGGTAAAATCAGCCGCAAGGAAACAATTGCATTTTGATCATATTTCTATTAAGATAAATTGTTGATGGCTTCTCTAAAATTGAATAGCAGATGTAACTGCTAGTCAGCAGACTGAAGAGGCGCAAGAAGTCTTAATAGAAGGATTAGCTCACCGTGGCGAAATCGAAGAGAAACAAGACCAAATGCAAGCATACTCCATAAAAATAGAGGAAACAGGAAAAACTGAGATCAAGGAAGAAGACGTGATCAGAAGAGCAATACCTGAAGAAAAGGAGGAGGAATTAGGAGAGCTGGGAAGCGAAGAAGTAGGTTTAAATGCTGCAACAATAACAGAGGGCTCAAAAGACATGGATGTAAAGGCACCTCACAAGAAATCGCATAACCTACTATCTGGTGTAGGATCGAGAGTGAAACAGTCGATTTCGAAGGTGAAGAAAGCGATCACAGGAAAGCCTTCTCAGCCTAAGAACTCATCACCAAAGAAAGCAACCGCTAAGGGAGAGTAGCCGAGGAGAAAGCTCAACTTCTGAAACAATGGCGATGCTCTCAGAAAATCAAATTATAGATTATAGAAGCATGTATAAATATTTGAATTTGAACCATTGTCTCCGTAACAACTTGGTCGGTGGCTCGGTGCCTCGGTGCCTCGGTGCCATTAAGATGGAATAAGAAGTTGATCTTGCAAACTTTACAAATGATGGATCAGGGTACACGAGTTGATATTGCAAACATCCTGCGCCACGGTGTAATTAATATATTTCGAGTTATTGATAAAATACACCCAAACATAAAATTAATATACTATATAACATATGACTATAATTTATTAACTAAATAATATTTTTTAATCAATAATGTCTGATTTGTCTCTATTACCATATCTCAATTTCATCTAATTTGAAAATTATTATATAATAATCTAATTAAAGAATGTGAATAGGTGATATAACAATTTACATAATATCATTAAAAAAACATCACACGTAAGTTGAAGTGTTTCATCCAAACACATTCATTCCAGCGAGAGAGTAGTTGAAGCGTCAACCCTTATTCCTTGAGTAGTTGAATCGTTTCATCCAATTTCTATTTAGTGAGAGTAGTGTGGGAAAAAAGTTCGCTCAATAGCTTATGTCTCAATCAAACTTCTAGGTGAAATGGAGGTTCAACACAGTTTTTGCCCAATGTTTGGAGAAGAAGACGCCCCTGCAAAATTTACAATATGTACAAGATATAATCAATTTCATGATCATTTTAACTTTGCCCAACGTCTAGAGAAGAAGAAGTTCATGCTAATTTTTATGATTCCTGCTAAATTTTAGGGTTCTAAAATTTTGATTTTGATATTCTGTTGCTATTTCTCTTCACTGTAATTTAGCAATTTAATCATTTTCGAAGATCTTCTCATAAAATTTCCACATTGATTCCATATCGTAAGTTTTATTTTCCTTTTGCATTGAGTTTGGTTTTCCTGTAACCTTTGATTTAGATACAATAATAAAAAGATGTGGGCTTTGCGCTTTATTTTTGGCTGTTGATTTGGAGATAGGAATTAAAGGGAATGGTACATTAAAGAACATATTCAATTGTATCGTACTATTCATATGTCATAGTTGCTGACTGTAAAATTGTTTCAAAGATATATTGGTCATTATGTATGATTAGGTTTGATTTTCATTTAGCCTTGAGTTTAGATACAAGAATAAAAAATGGCTTTATTCTTCATACATTATGAAAATCAAACGCACTGACTATACATAATGACCAATATATCTGAAACAATTTTACAGTTAGCAACTATGACATATGAATAGTACGATACAATAGAATATGTTCATTAATGTACTATCCACTTCAATTCATATCTCCAAATCAACAACAAAAAATAAAGCGTCAAGTCCACGCCTTTTTCATTCTTGTATCTAAGCTCAAAGGTTACACGAAAACCAAACTCAATGCAAAAGGAAAATAAAACTTACGATATGGAATCGGTGTGGAAATTTTATGAGAAGATCTTCAAAAAAGATGAAATTGCTAAATTGTAGTGAAGAGAAATAGCAACACGATATCAAAATCAAAATTTTAGAACCCTAAAAATTAGCATGTACTTCGTCTTCTCCAAACGTTGGGCAAAGTTAAAATGATCATGAAATTTTGCAAGGGCATCTTCTTCTCCAGATGTTGGGCAAGAATGATGTTGAACCTCCATTTTACCTAGAAGTTCGGTTGAGGCTTAAAATACTATGTGAGTTTTTTTCCCACGCTGCTCTCGCTAGACAAAAACTAGATGAAACGATTTAACTGCTCAAGCAAGAAGGAATAAGGGTTAACGCTTCAACTACTCTCTCGCTGGAAGGAATATATGTTTGGATGAAACACTTCAACTTATGTGTGATGTTTTTTTAATGATATTACGCAAGTTATTCTCCCACTTATTCACCTTCTTGAATGACAATAGTGGTTGAATCGTATGGTTCATTCAGTCGAGGGAGGCGAATTGAAGAGATTGGAAAAAATGTTGAATCTCCAAATACCCTTTTCATTGAAGGGATTAGGGCTTTCCCTTTCTCTCATCGGTCTCAAATCCATTCACTTCCTCTCATTCACTTTGCCGTATATCTTCTTCATCACTTTCGTCGTCACCATCTATCGCTTCTTCTACTTCACTTCTTCTCCTTTTCGTCGGTACAAACTTTGCAACGGCTAAATCTAGCACTGAACTGTCGATCAACAGGTATATCTTCTTCATCACTTCGTCTTCACCGTCTATTATTGGTTTTCAAGATTTGTTGTTGAAGTTTTTGGCTTTCACATGACCTTGAATTGTCATACCGTGGGTCTCAATTAGGGTTTCAATATTTGTATTTCCTCTTCTCTGCTTTGTTTTGTTGTCGAAGTAGAAATTTCAGGAACTAAATTAGGGTTTCAATGAAATTATCTCCTCTTCTTTGCTTCGTATTGTCATACTGTAGGTCTCAATTTTTATATGTCTTGATGAATATTTCACGTTGTCCTAATTTGGCTCTTAATTGTTGGTGTATTGTACAGGACCTTGAATTCCACTTCTACGATTGAAGGTAATAAGTCATGATTCTCAGAAATTCTTCAGGTTTTGTCCACACATTATCGATCTCTTGTTGCCCTTGAATGAATGGTTTTTTCCAGACATTATAGATCTCAATTGTTGGCTTAATTTAGTGGTTGTCACGTTGTCCTTGGGGGTCTTGTTAGTGTTGTTGTGGTTGTCATTGAAGCTTGTTAGTCTTACCTAAATTTATTTTAGGTGACTGCATTATATGGGGATGAAGAGCACTATCATATATGCATTGTGAGAATGTTAACTAACTTGTTTTTGTACTCAAGGATATTGTAGCATTAAGGTTGTATGAAACTGACTTGAAAACATCTCACTAGAGCAGTTGCCCAATTAATATTTGGGATTACTAATAGGCTTCATAAACATAGTTTTTTCCTTTTAGCATAGGAGCTAAACAATTTAGATTTACAAATAGGTTGCATAATCTATATTTGGCTGGAGTATCATGTATTTTTATTAGGGTCTAGTTTCCCTTGTTAATTAAATTTGACAGATTACTAATAGGCTGCATTATAAGGGGATGACGAGCACTATTATTGAAGCTTGTTACTCTTTGGATATGCATGTAAATCTGTTTTAAGTGACTGCATTATGTTGGGATAAAGAGCATTGTCGTGTATGTATTGTGAGAATGTTAACTAACTTGTTTTTGTACTCAATGATATTGTAGCATTAAGGTTGTATGAAACTGACTTGAAAACATCTCACTAGAGCAGTTGCCCAATATTTGGGATTACTAATAGGCTTCATAAATATAGTTTTTTCTTTTGGCATAAGAGCTAAACAATTTAGATTTAGTAGTAGGATGCATAATCTGTATTTGGCTGGAGTATCATGTATTTTTATTAGGGTCTAGTTGCCCTTGTTAATTAAATTTGACATATTACTAATAGGATGCATTATATGGGGATGAAGAGCATTGTCATTGAAGCTTGTTACTCTTTGGATATGTATGTAAATCTGTTTTAAGTGACTGCATTATATGGGGATGAAGAACCTTGTCATGTATGCATTGTGAGAATGTTAACTAACTTGTTTTTGTAGTAAGATAATCATTCATGTTCTTCCTGGGTTTATCATTTGTGGCTTCACCTTTTATCCAATCCTAATCACAATTTGAACCTACATCTGCTATATGTTTTCTTGTATTATGTTATTTGTAGTCATGTCATATTCTACCGGACATCTTTCCTTACCATCTTATGCATCGTTCATGTATGAGTTCGATCCAGATGTCTCTGACTCCCCTACGGAGATTGATTCATACTACGCTGTAAGCAATCTTCTAATCTCTTTCATTCAAGAAAATGTGTACAAAGTTCTTTTTATCTTATGTCTTTCTGTTTTTTGTTATTTTCAGCAGTTTCTTCATGAATTGGAGGAAGAGTTGTACGACACTCCCATGTAGCAATCTGATACGGTCAACCATGTGCAAGAGGTTGCCCATAGACTAAGAAGTGACCATGAGAGACTAAGACATGAGATCGAAGTCAGTACTAAAACATGATCATGTGGAGTCAACCAACTAGGAGGTGTGTGACCATGTTACAAATTTAGCTTAATCAAACATACAACTATCATTAAGACTAGAGGAGGCCATTTTAAGAGCGAGGGATAGTGCAAGAAGAGCAGAAATCTTGACGGTTATACTACTTGTTGTTGCACTTTGGTGCATTGCTAAGTTATGTCACAAGCCGGGCATGTAATTGTTTTTAGTTGTTTTGTGTGCACTACATCATTTTGGGTACCTTAGGTGAATATATGTACTCTACGTATGTCATTATCCAGGGGCATCATTTTTTGGGTGCAATACCACATTTTGGGGTAGCTTATGTCAAAATATGTACTAAAATAGTTGTATCAAATCTACTACAAGATTAAGCTTATATATTTTGCTTCTAGTCACCCAAGCTCGCAAAAAAATAAATACAAATAACTTAAGGTTTAACAACATCCTTTTCCACAAAATAATGATATTGATCATTACTATCATTTTCATCATTCTGTCATACACTATATAAACGATTAATCCTTCTGTCATTCCATATTTGAGCTGCTATTGTGTCACGTGTGTCTCGCATCCCACCTGGTAGTTCAGCAACACTATTACCATCATTTTCATCATTTTCATCATTCTCATCTTTTTCAAACTCTTGGTCAATAACTTGTTTGACTCTTTCATCATTGAGGAAATCATCTTTTTTTCTAGTGTGTGAGGATGTAGTTGTGAAGAGCGAAGCATGCAATGATAATATCGATCTGGGTCTCAATGTTGTAACCCAACAACCGCTTAAGGATTATCCATCTCCCCTTACATATGCCGAAGGCGCGTTTGATAACACGATTTATTACGTTAGTTTAGGCATCCATCTAGATAGTTTTTCCCGATTCTCATGCATGGCTAGGCATTAGTTCATGACATTTACGCTTAATTCATGCATATTGTCGAGATAGACGTCTACACGAACTATTGTCGGTTTTGTAGGTATTTTGGGGAGCTTTTGGAACTTAATCGATACATTTGAGGATCATTCCTCGTGATGACACACTTCCGGACTCATTGAGAAGCAAGCTAGGAGCAAAGGAGAACACATAGGACCTTGTTGGTGCATGCCTTGAACCAACTCATGGCTTGATGATCAAAAGGAAGCTGAATAGAGGATTCCACGGTCCAAAGGCCGTGGTTTTGGCCATAATTTTGGCCGTGGTTCTCTCTGGACAACTGAGACAGTTGTCCCACGATCTCCATAACCGACTCTTGCTCTTGGTGGAGAATATAAGTGGTCCTGCAGGCTGTTGCTAGGGGAATTCTCTCCCATACTCTCTCATTACACATCATTCCATTGGAGGCTACTCTTGAGAGAGGAAGAAAACACTCTCATTTTGGGGGAAGAAGAAGAGCAACACTAATCTTAGAGTTTGATAGCTTTTGAGAGATTTTTGAGTGAACTTGTTGAAGACATTTACAAGGATTTGTAAGGAACGATTTGGACCTTCTTTTGAAGGGTTGTAAGTCTTTCTTAAACATATATTCAGCTTGGATTTCTTGTGTTTACTCGTTTCTCTTCTCTTTCATTTCATTTTCTTGGTATGGAAGCCATGAATGTTCGCTTGTGGAGTTTGAATCTTAAAATGCATGTTGTTGGCTAAATAGTTGCTTATCTAGGGTAATGGAATGATGCTTATGGCTTGGACTATGATAGAGTAGACTTAAATGTATCTTTGGATGATTTGCTTGCTCGAACTTACCCTCTATTACAAACCACGGTTTGTTCTTGCCTAGCCACGGCCGTGGTTCTGGATTATCGGCCCGTGGTTTTCTCAGTTGTGCTTGTATTGATAAATCTGAATGTTAGGATGTTAGATTGTTGAAATCTTAGTGCTTGTTAAGCATAATCTAGCCTAGGGTGACCTAATGCTAGTAAACTAAGTAAGAAAGAGACCTACCCGGTAATTCTTGATCTTAGGTACTAAAGATGATGAACTCTAGGTAGTAGTGAGCCTCATAACCGGATTTCCTAACCCCTAGAATCCGCTTTTCTCTCTTTGATCACATATCTTGTGTTTGTGTTGTTTATTTGTGTTGCTAGCTTGATTTGTTAGTTTGTTTTATAATCTTGCATCATTTGTGATCCTTGCTTGATCACCACAAAACCAAACCCAAATTTCTCTATTTCTTTCTCTTTTCTTAGACTAGATTTGCACTAGCCATAATCACTTATTTGATTCGATTTCACCTTAGTCTTTGTGTTCGACCTCGGAATACTATCCTTGCTACAAAACGACCCGTACACTGTGGGTTCGCTAGGAGTTAGGAAAATATATCGAGTTATAAATTTAAGACTTTTGTGCTATACACATTTCTAGCGTAACAAGTTTTTGGCGCCGTTTCCGGGGACTAGGTCTAGATTGAATCACTGTTTGTGATTGTTTATAGTGTAGGTCTTTCTTGTTGCTTTTGATCTTGTTTGATTTGTGTTTTTGAATTTTCAGGACATCTCTCATTCTTTAGGTACATGCGAAGATCTCGTGGCAAGGATTTAGCTTCATTTGATCTCGAACCGGAGAAAACCCTTAAGACTAGATCCAAGAGCATTAAGAAGAAGAAGGAGATGACCGCAAGAGATCTCCAAGCTGAGTTGGATGATGCCTTAGAGCAAATTAGGCTAAGGGATGAACTCTTGGAGAATGAGAGGAGACTTTCCAATGAGAGGAAAGAAGCAACTAGGAGGGAAATTGAAGAGATTAGGCAAGCTCTTGTGCAAAGAGAGCTTAATCGTCAACAACCTCCACCACCACCGTAACCGGCGGTTAATGTTCGGTTTGAGCTGATCATCATTGAGGAGCCACAAACGCTAGGGCAACGTATGGATCCGGCCCAAAGAGTGCATCGTCCGGGTGTAAACTTAGGAGATCCCGCAACCCATGATTATGAGCTCCGCCCTCAAGTGCTACAAATGATCCGGCATAATCAATTTGGAGGGATGGAAGGAGAGTCTCCTCATCAACACTTGATGAATTATGAGATCTTGATGGAGACTCTAAGGCCGTCTAGATTGGAGAACAACAACCACAAGCTTAGAGCTTTTCCCTTCTCTCTTAAGGATAAAGCCTTGGCTTGGTATCAATCTATTCCACTAGGACGTGTGAGTACTTGGGAGGAGATGACAACCGAGTTCTTGACAAAGTTCTTCCCACCTTCCAAGACAACCGAGCTAAGAGGGAAGATCAATGCCTTTGCGATGAAGGATAGAGAGAGCCTATTCAAATCTTGGGAGATGTTCAAAGACCTTCTCCTAGATTGTCCACACCATGGGATACCGAAGATAGAGCTATTGGAGATTTATTTCAAGGGGCTTGATGAGGATAGTCAATTCAAGCTCCAATCGCTTTCCGAAGGAACATTCATGGAGAAGAATGTGGATGAGGCTTGGAAGTTTGTAGAGAAGCAAGCCTTGGTGATAGAGAAGTACTCCCATAGGAAGAGTGATGGGAGGAAACTGGGAGTATATGAAGTGAGTGAAGTCACCATGAACAACTACAAACTTGATGATATCAACAATGAGCTTAAGTCTTTGAGGGAGTTGTGTGCTACAACCTTGAAAAGTCAAGCAAGTCCTCAAGTGCAAGTGCAAGCCAATTTGGCTTCCAAAGAGGAGGATGTTAACTACATGAGAAGGGGTAACTTCAACAATTATCAAGGCCCTAGGAACTTCAACAACAACAGCCGACAATACAACAATTACCGGCCTAATCACAACCATCCCGGGTTCTCCTATTCTAACCCGGATGGTGCCTTGAACCCTCCCGCTTCCACAAGCGCAGCACCACCACCTAAGGCTTCACAAGAGCCTCCACCCGGTTTTGCTCAACCTCCAAAGGATAGAAGCGAAATGATGTTTGAACAATTGCTTGGAAGGTTGAACAGACTTGAGAGCACGGTGACATCTATTTCTAAAGCTCAAAAGGTGCTAGAAGCACAAGTGTTCCAAAAGGCGAGTGAAGCACAAAGGGATCCGGAAAGCTTCCCGGAAGGACCGAGGGCAATCCAAGAGGCCAAGTGTTGGCCATTACCACAAGGAGCGGGCTGAGCATGAAAGATCCCTTACCTAAAGGGAATGATAAGGGAAAGCAAGTAGTAGTGGAGGAAGAACCATTGCAAGAAGAAGGAGGCAAGAGCAAGGATGATGAGCCAACATATGTGGCACCACCTCCATACAAGCCACCACTACCTTTCCTACAATCACGAGCAAGAGCTCGTTTGGACAAACATTTCGGTAAATTCCTTGAACTTATGTCTAAATTACATATTAATATTCCGTTCATGGATGCTATTCTAGGTATGCCGGCCTATGGAAATTTTTTGAAGAAGATACTCTCCAACAAGAGAAAGTTGGAGGGGTATGGAGAAGTGAGAATGACAAAGAGATCTTCCGAGTTGATTCAAACCATGAGGGAGGAGATGCCTCCTAAGCTGCGAGATCCGGGATCTTTTTGTGTGCCAATTAGGGTTGGAGAAGTGCAATATGAAGCCCTATGTGATCTTGGAGCAAGTGTAAGCATTATCCTGCTTGCACTTTGCAATAAGGTTGGGCTAGGAGAGCCAAATCCGGTCAAGATGACCCTCTACATGGCGGACCGTTCCATCACTCATCCCGTAGGGATCCTAGAGGACATACCGGTTCAGCTTGGGAAGTTCTATGTGCCAATCGATTTTGTTGTTTTGGACATCCCAGTGGACTACCCGGTTCCTATCATTTTGGGAAGGCCATTCTTAGCCACATCCGGATGCTTAGTGGATTGCAAAAATGGAATCCTCTCCTTCAACGTAAGAGAAGAGAATATCAAGTTCAAGCTGTCCACAATGATGAAGGGGCCAACCCTTGGTGAAGATGTCTTCAACATTGTTGAGGAAGAGGAGTCTAGAGAAGTTGTGAGCTCGATCTTGATCAAGGACCCACTTGAGAGGGTTCTTAGCTTGAGTTTGATGGAAGAAGGAGTTGAGGATGATTGTAATGAAGAAATTAAGGCTTTGGATGCATTGGAAAAGGAGACAAGTGCTGAATTTGAAGTGCACAAAGATGTGCTGAATCACTGTAGGAAAGTCTTCCATGACTTTGGAATCATCTCAACCTACATTGTATGGATCATCTCCAACCGATAAAGGTCCTCCTAAACTTGATCTTAAGCATCTCCCTTCTCATTTAAAGTATGCTTTTCTTGGTTCAAATTTTACTTATCCCGTGATTATGAATACATCTTTGAATGATGATGAGTTTGATAGATTGTTGAATGAATTGAAATTGCATAGGAAAGCTATTGGTTACACCATTGATGACTTAGTTGGCATTAAACCTTCTTTGTGCATGCATAAAGTCTTGATGGAAGATAATCATAAACCTTCAATTGAACCTCAAAGAATATTGAACCCTATAATGAAAGAGGTAGTCAAGAAAGAGATCCTTAAATTGCTAGATGCGGGAATCATTTTCCCGATTTCGGATAGTAAATGGGTTAGTCCCGTACATGTTGTCCCTAAGAAGGGTGGTATGACCATAGTAACTAATGAGAAGAATGAACTAATCCCTACTAGGACGGTTACGGGGTGGAGAATGTGCATTGACTATAGGAATCTTAACGTTGCCTCTAGGAAAGATCACTTCCCTCTTCCCTTTACTAACCAAATGCTAGAGAGATTAACTCAACATTCGCACTTTTGTTACTTAGATGGTTATAGTGGGTTTTTCCAAATCCCTATTCACCCGGATGACCAAAAGAAAACAACATTTATATGTCCTTGGGGAACATTTGCATATAGGAGAATGCCATTTGGGTTGTGTAATACACCCGCCACCTTTCAAAGGTGTATGATGACTATTTTTTCTGAATATATTGAGAATATATGGAAGTGTTTATGGATGATTTCTCTGTGTATGGATCTTTATTTGATGATTGCTTGGCTAACTTGTCTTTGGTGTTGAAGAGATGTGAGGAAACTAACCTTGTTTTGAATTGGGAGAAATGCCACTTCATGGTGAGTGAAGGCATAGTGTTGGGACATTTGATTTCCCAACGAGGCATTGAGGTTGATAGAGCGAAGATAAAAACAATAGAGAAGCTGCCACCACCTACCTCGGTGAAGGGGGTAAGGAGTTTCTTAGGGCATGCCGGTTTTTACCGGAGGTTTATAAAAGATTTATCTAAAATTTCTAAGCCTCTCACTAACCTACTAATGAAGGATGTTGAGTTTGTTTTTTCCAAAGATTGTCTTGAAGCGTTTTGTAGGTTGAAGGATGCTTTGATCTCCGCCCCTATCATGCAACCTCCGGATTGGAGCCTTCCGTTTGAAATAATGTGCGATGCAAGTGATGTGGCCGTTGGGGCTGTTTTGGGACAAAGGAAAGATGGGCTTACACATGTCATCTACTATGCTAGCAAGACGCTAGATGATACCCAACTCAACTATGCCAAAACCGAGAAGGAGTTGCTAGCGATGGTGTATGCCTTTGAGAAGTTCTAGTCATATCTTGTGGGAATCAAGGTCATTGTGTGCACGGATCATGTTGTGATCCGTTATCTCCTCACAAAGAAGGATGACAAGCCTCGCTTAATTCGTTGGATCCTTCTCCTCCAAGAGTTTGACTTGGAAATTCGGGACAAGAAGGGTTCCGAAAATTCAGTGGCGGACCATCTTAGTAGGCTACCACCATTGGAGATTGAGAGAGATGACATCCCGATTGATGACTCTTTCCGGGATGAGCAATTGCAAATGATGGAGGAGTGCTTACTTCAAGTGTCTAAGGGGAGTGAGCCATGGTATGCGGATATAGTGAACTACCTTGTGTGTGAAGAGGTGCCACCCGGTCTATCATATGCCCAAAGGAAAAAGTTTTTCAAGGATGCGAGGCATTACTATTGAAGTGAGCCTCTCTTGTTCAAGAGAGGACCGGATGGAGTCTTTAGAAGGTGCATTCCGAAGGATGAGGTGGAGAGTGTGATCCGCCATTGTCACTCCTTGCCATGTGGAGGCCATGCTAGCTCACACAAGATGTGTGCAAAGGTATTGCAATCCGGTTTTTATTGGCCTAACTTGTTTAAGGATGTGCAGAATTTTGTGGTAGCTTGTGGCGCTTGCCAAAGGACGGACAACATCTCAAGAAGGAATGAGATGTCCTTGAATAACATACAAGAGGTTGAGATATTTGATGTTTGGGGTGTGGACTTCATGAGGTCATTCCCCTCTTCATGTGGCAACCTCTACATTCTATTGGCGGTGGATTATGTGTCAAGATGGATGGAGGCAACCGCCTCTCCCACAAATGATGCCAAAGTTATGGTGCGATTCTTCAACCGAGTCATCTTCCCTATATTTGGAACACCAAGAGTGATCATAAGTGATGGAGGGAAGCATTTCACCAATAGCAACTTTGGGACACTTTTGGCTAAGTATGGGGTGACTCATAAGTAGAGCTAATACACCCCGGGCTGTCCCGACCGGCCCGGCCCGCCCGCAAAAATGGGCGGATATGAACAAGATGAAAAGCCCGGCCCGGTCGGACATCCGGGCCGAATCCGGACATAGTACGAAGCCCGTTCGGGCTGCTAGCCCGGCCCGTTTTATAATATATATATATATATATACACACACACATATATATATATATATATATATATATATATATAGTTATATAGTTAAAATGAAACCCTAATAGCCCTCCCTTGCCTCTCATCTCTCTCAGACGTAATCTCTCAGTTCCTGCTGCACTTCTCTCTCAGACTAAATCTATCCCTCACTTTGCCTCTCGGTGGAAGATCCTTAGTCTTCACACTCTCACCAGCCCTCATTGACGCCGAGCAAACCTTACTCTTCTCGACTTCTCTTGGATCCTCTGATTTCTGACTCGCCCACTCCTCGGTGTCTTTGAGTAGTCTTCATTCTCACCTTTCAACCTCTTATTCGGTAAGTATTTCAACCAATCGGCTCTCACTCTCTCCTCGGCGTCTCTCAGATCCTCAAGAGTCTAGATCTGAAACTACCTCAAAACGACGAGATCTGAAATCACCTCAAATTGGATGCAGTTTATACATTCACTTTCATAAATTGTATATTTTCTATATACTCAGTGTTGTTGGTTATATATTTCAGCTTCAGTAAATTAGTATGTTCTATGAGCTGTGCTTTAAACTCCGATTGTCTACACACGTCTTCTAATAAAATCAACTGAAGTGATTATCGATGAATGGTGAATTAAGAATATTGGTACAATTTAAAAGTAAAGAAGAAATGGATGTAAAAGTGGAAAAGTGAATCCGGGTACCCGGCGGGCAGCCCGACCCGACTTGACGGATGGGTACGGTCATGCTCTGCGGCACGGAACCCGGGCTTAGCCCGGATCCGGCCCAGACATCCGGACAAAATTTTAGAAAAAGCCCGGTCCGGATTCGGCCCGAACCCGGATAGTATCAGCTCTACTCATAAGGTGGCAACACCTTATCATCCCCAAACTAGTGGCCAAGTGGAGATCTCCAACCGGGAGATAAAGGGGATACTTGAGAAGACGGTTTCTAGGACGAGAAAGGATTGGGCTATGAAGCTTGATGATGCTTTGTGGGCTTATAGAACCGCCTTCAAGACACCAATTGGCACCACTCCCTACAAGCTAGTTTATGGCAAGTCTTGCCACCTTCCGGTGGAGATGGAGCATAGGGCGTATTGGGCCATAAGGTGGCTGAATTTTGACCTCAAGGAAGCCGGTGAGAAGAGGTTGCTAGACATTAATGCTCTTGAGGAGATCCGGTTGGATGCCTATGAAAACGCCCGGATTTACAAGGAAAGGACCAAGCGTTGGCATGACAAGCGTCTCATCCCAAAGGAGTTGAGTGAAGGTGACTTAGTCCTTGTCTTCAACTCAAGGTTGCGGCTCTTCCCCGGAAAGTTAAAGTCAAGATGGACGGGTCCTTATGTGGTGAAAGAAGGTCTTTCCCCATGGAGCGTTTGAGATAGGTGGGGAGCATTGTGGAGATTTTAAGGTGAATGGGCACCGTTTGAAGAAGTACATCCCGGAAGCTCCGATGGATATGATTGCCCCACTTCACCTTGAGTGAAACGCCCCCGAATTTGGTCAAGCTAATGACCTTAAAGAAGCGCTAGATGGGAGGCAACCCATTGGTACATATCTTTCCCTTTTCGCTTTTGTTTTTGTTTTTGCTTTTTTGTGTTTGTCTTTGTTTTGGTGTGTTTGTGTGTGTTTGGTGTTTGTGTGCTAGAGTCTAAGTAGCATGGAAGCCTTGCAAGGCATGAGAAAGGTGATGATGATGATCCCGCATCAAACGTGGGTGGAGCGGACGTGAGACTTGGACGGCTAGCGGTGCTTAGCGCGGGTCCCGACGCCATAATGAACATCAAGAGCTTTCTACCACCTTTGATTGATCATCCACGATCACTCCACATGAGTGAACCAAAATACCAAAGCAACACCATTTTTACATTGTGAGGACTCTCTTTCACTCTTATTTATTTGATTTGCACATTGGGGACAATGTGTTTCTAAGTATGGTGTGAGGTTTTCATGATCATTTGCATGATTGCATCTAGGATAGCTTCATATTGTCACATGTTTCATTATGTTTTGCATTGTACATATATATTTCGAAAAATCCAAAAAAATCAGAAAATTTTAAAAAAAATTTAGTGCTTCTAAGTTTGGATATAACCCTTATGATGAGATTGTTTTGTGAATTGTCTATGGATGGCCTTGTGTGTTGAATGGATGTATGCATATGTGGACTTGAAGTACTTATCTTGAATCTCATGTATGAATTGTGATTATGATATTTGCCTTGATTGGATTGAGGATTGATGGTCGAAATTACATGCTAGTTCTTGCACATCATCTAGGAATGATTGAGGCAATTCATCTTTCTCTACTTCTCATCTTGATCATGTTGTTTGAGCACCTCAATAGATATAAAAACTTGACCTATTTTGACCCATCCGGAAATAGGAGCATGCTAGTGTGTTGAGTGTGTGAAAAGCAAGTGTGGGGTGAAGTTGTTGATGAATGAATGAATGAAGTGCTGAATTTGTTGTGAAAAGTGTAGAAAAAAAATAGGTTTGGGGACTTTGGTTTTGATGACGAGTAACTCGGCACTATTCACATAATCGGGTGTTTGTGTCTTGCCAAAGTCGGATAAACCGAATGTCCTAACGAGCTCTGGTGTGTGTGCCCGGTGTGAGGCACCTCGGAAAAATCCCAAGGTTCACTAATCACCAAGGTTTCGGCTTCTGTACACCAATGCCATTGTCTCAAAAATAAGTGACAAAAAAAGAAAATGAAAAAGAAAAGAAAGAAAAGATGGAGAAAATTACACTTGTGGGAAGTTGATCAAAAACGAAATTGTGGAGTTAGTTCCTTTCTCAGATTAGCATCGCATAACCTAGAAAAAATCTCACCTTATCACAACGTTTCTTGGCCTCTTCTTTCCTAAGCCCTTGTGACCTATTTGCATATGTGTAAGACTTAGTGATCTAGATTGGATATACTCATGATCATCTTAACTTCTTCATTTTCACCTTTCACGCATGCTTTCGAGTTGAGTATAATTGTCTTTTCGTACCTTCATTCATTTGATACATGATTGCTTGTCCATTGCTATGAAACATGACTATGAATGTGATCCATCTTATGAAGCACAATTCAAAAAAGATTTCATGTTTTTCTGCATTCATAAATCATGTCATCTCCTAGACTATAGTTGGACCTTGCTCGGGGACGAGCAAGTCTTAAGTATGGGGTATTTTGATAACATGATTTATGACGTTAGTTTAGGCATCCATCTAGATAGTTTTTCCCGATTCTCATGCATGGTTAGGCATTAGTTCATGACGTTTATGCTTAATTCATGCATATTGTCGAGATAGACGTCTGCACGAACTATTATCGGTTTTGTAGGTATTTTGGGGAGCTTTTGGAACTTAATCGATACATTCGAGGATCATTCCTCATGATGACACACTTCCGGACTCATTGAGAAGCAAGCTAGGAGCAAAGGAGAACACATAGGACCTTGTTGGTGCATGTCTTGCACCAACTCATGGCTTGATGGTCAAAAGGAAGCTGAACAGAGGATTCCACGGTCCAGAGGCCGTGGTTTTGGCCGTAATTTTGGCTGTGGTTCTCTCTGGACAGCTGTCCCACAATCTCCATAACCGACTCTTGCTCTTGGTGGAGAATATAAGTGGTCCTGCAGACTATTGCTAGGGGAATTCTCTCCCACACTCTCTCATTACACATCATTCCATTGGAGGCTACTCTTGGGGGAGGAAGAAAACACTCATTTTGGGGGAAGAAGAAGAGCAAGCATTCTATCTAGATAAAACTACACTTTTTTTTACAAACAGTCCCTTGGTCAAAGTAAAAACAATTAGGACCGAATCCAGATGCTCTGGGACGGAAGGATTCGAACCTCCGAATAGACACTAATCTTAGAGTTTGATAGCTTTTGAGAGATTTTTGAGTGAACTTGTTGAAGACATTTGCAAAAAATTGTAAGGAACGATTTGGACCTTCTTTTGAAGGATTGTAAGTCTTTCTTAAACATATATTCAGCTTGGTTTTCTTGTGTTTACTTGTTTCTCTTCTCTTTCATTTCATTTTCTTGGTATGGAAGCCATGCATGTTTGCTTGTTGAGTTTGAATCTTAAAATGCATGTTGTTGGCTAAATAGTTGCGATTCTAGGGTAATGGAATGATGGTTATGGCTTGGACTATGATAGAGTAGACTTAAATGTATCTTTGGATGATTTGCTTGCTCGAACTTACCCTTTGTTACAAACCACGGTTTGTTCTTGCCTAGCCACGGCCGTGGTTCTGGATTATCGACTCGTGGTTTTCTCAGTTGTGCTTGTATTTTGAATGTTAGGATGTTAGATTGTTGAAATCCTAGTGTTTGTTAAGCATAATCTAGCCTAGGGTGACCTAATGCTAGTAAACTAAGTAAGAGAAGAAACCTACCCGGTAATTCCTTGATCTTAGGTACTAAAGATGATGAACTCTAGGTAGTAGTGAGCCTCACAAGCCGCTATTGGACTGAGTGTGCTAGGATTGATGTTTAGGACTTGCCATCCCGAGACTTACCCGGTGAGAAGAGGTTATATCCCTTGATAACAATCCGGTTTGTGTAGAATTCTCAACCTTAGGCTCCTAGAGACTTACTCGGTGATAGGACCTTAGGTGCGGGATTAGTGGACCATGAGACCTACCCGGTGATTGATCCCATTTGAGAAACACCCTTTCCCAACATTACCATAGCTAATCCAAGGTTTATTAGAAGCTTGAGTCCAATGCCATAACCGGAATTATTAACCCCTAGAATCCGCTTTTCTCTCTTTGATCACATATCTTGTGTTTGTGTTGTTTATTTGTGTTGCTAGCTTGATTTGTTAGTTTGTTTTATAATCTTGCATCATTTGTGATCCTTGTTTGATCACCATAAAACCAAACCCAAAAATATCATGATTTTCATTTTTTTATTTCTTTCTCTTTTCTTAGACTAGATTTGCACTAGCCATAATCACTTATTTGATTCGATTTCACCTTAGTCTTTGTGTTCGACCTCGGAATACTATCTTTGCTACAAAACGACGCATACACTGTGGGTTCGCTAGGAGTTAGGAAAATATATCGAGTTATAAATTTAAGACTTTTGTGCTATACACATTTCTAGCGTAACAACGTTCGATGTGACTACGTGTTGAAGAGTGGATGCGGTTGAAGTCTTCTATATAATTTTTGGGTCTATCCCTTTGAAATTCAACTTGGTGGTATTTTACTTTGGAGTATGACCATGTATCCTTGCTTGTCAGAGTATCCTTTGTCCACCAAATAGTATATACCTATTGAAAGTTACAATTAAATTTGCATTGTGATAATATAAAAAAAATAATGTCACAGTAACAAATCCTGTACGTTACATGGTGGTAGATGTGGAAAATTGAGATCTCTTGTAGTTAAAGCATGATGGAAAACCTTAGCATCATGTGCACTTTCTTCCCAATCAGCTGATATAAAGGTGAAGTACATATCAAAATCACAAACTTCCATGACATTGAATGTAGTCCCACCTTTACGTCATATCTATGGCATTTGTTTTGCAAGTGGGATTGTTGTGTTGATGTGAGTCTCATCTATGCATCCTATTGCACCATAAGTACAAACCATAAATATTTAAGCGATTGCTTAGAAAGTCAAATCTAAATTCATACCAAAAGTACCTTAAAGTATTTGTATCTGATATCCTTCAGAATCTTATACGGGATAGTTGTAAACAGAGGGTCATGTGGTCGTAATAATTCGCTTGCTAGTCCGGTGAAGTTGATTCCGCGTCCCGTAATAGACTCCAACACCTCGTGGATCGTTCAACTAATTGTGTCCCTGATCGTTGAAATCTTTCACAAGTACCACGGTTTGAAACACCGGCAGCCAATGTGTACAATAAGATTTCAACTTTCTCAAGGACACATGTTTTTGGATGCTTGTAATCCATACTTTTCGTTCAAGTTCCTACAAAATCTTAATAGTACATGTTTTTCTAGCCGAAGGGCATTTTTGCACCTCACATTGGAGGACGACGTAAGTAGTTGTTCCATCCACTTTGCACCTGTAAGTTCGAATGTGTAGCAAGAGACTTTTTGCACATGCTTGGAGTAATGTGTGGTCAACACAGACATACTATCACCAAACCATAACTGTCCATGCAAGATTTCCCATTCTCGCTTGCTCAGTGTTGAAGGTGCCATTAACTTGTAATTAAAGTCGCTCCCAAAATCTACGCATTAACAATTACAAATGTTATTAAAAATGTAAACTGAAGTAGTATAAATCTACTAGTTTGTCAAAGAAATTCATCAAACACAAACTTAATAAAAAAACGCTCAAGTTCAAACACTAAAACAACACACAACTCTTAAATTCTTATACTAGGCATATTCGCAAAGCACCACATCAACGATGACAATCTTCCGTCACCCGGGGGTAAGCCCATGAAAATGTTTCGAGTGTCTTCTCCAAGCAAATCAACAGCCACACACAACAACTCCTCTCCTTGCATTACTAAGTCATCTGCCACCATATGTGCAAGCACCTCCAAACTCTCATCCGATGTGAAAATTTTATGTTTTGCACTTGGAGCAGAGCTACCAGCTTCCCCCTCCAATAAGTTCAACATCCTCTCACTGGTTCTCCCAATCATATCAAGTCCTTGACTGAATGTGGTCGAACCTTTTGAAGCCTTTGTCTTGAAACCCTTTTTTGCAGGAGAAACTCTTGTTCCAGTGCTAGCCTTTGACTTGTTGGTTGGTTGAAGAATGTTTTTCCTTGATGATTGACCCTGTGTTTGGGTTACCTTCATGTACACATCATTTAGTAAGTCCTTGTCTGAAACATCAAGATTGAGGTTCAGTACAGAGTTTGTAAACTCCCCCTCGTTTTCCAACCCATCTAAACCATCCACATCATTTTCATCGTCCCCGTCAAAATAGAAATCACGTGCCACATCTTCATTGTCATCTACCCTCACATTGCCAAGCAATTTTTCACTAACATCGTTAGTCGTATCGGGCACCACACAATGTTTTTCTGTCACGACAGTGTTCATGAAAAGTCATTCATGTCTTCTGGTATGCCTTTGTTATGAAATACACTGTAATTTTTATTTTCCTATGAGAAATGCACTTGCTAATTAGACAACCACAACATTAACTACAAACCTAAAAAAATAACATATGAAGCAAAGATGAATAGATAATTGACCTTTATTTTCTTCTCTCATCACACATGGTCTGCAATGATACGGCGTTCCACTGAATCCCACCTTAGACCGGTGTCACTAGCTCTTATGGTATGCCAAAGACCCCAAATTTTTTTTCCATATAATTGAATTTGTTTTTTAAACAAATTACATCCGTTGACAGTCCAGTCATTTCTTCCAATTGTTGTATAGTTACAGGCCAATCAAAGGGTTGATCTTGACCATGTTTTAGTTGGTATTCACGACAAACGGTAAGAAATTGAATTGTTAAGGCGTGATTCCAAATAAAAATAATAGAAAGTTAAATGTTTATAATGATAAACTAAACTTTTTTGGGATAATGTAACGAAGTTTAATGACATGTAAATCTTGTAAAAAATATAAGAAAAAGTTAGTAATATAAATTCAATATTTTTATTTTATTAAGTAATTATACATATTTCATGATTATTTTCCACGTTTGGGGACCAATCGAACCTCTTTTATCTGAAAATTTTCCGAGTTATTCATTTGCTTCTGTTTTTTGTCTGATTTTTCTCAAAGGAAGCTTTTTGGCTTTTGAAATTTTTTCTGGTGTTGATCGTCTGTTGCAGTCCACTCACTTCATCACAAACAGAAAGATATTTTTTCCCCGACCACTCCATTCTCCAGTGATGGCTTCGTCGGCCATGGCAACCATTCACAAGGTACGACTGATGTTTCATCTCAATATCCCCAATTCTTCTGTTAGATTTGTTCCGTTTTTTCCATTAACTTGTGTAATTGTCGAACCAGTAGACGAATTTTCCTTCTAGGGTTTGCTGATTCTGATTTGACGAATGCAGGGGCAGGCGATGATAAGAATGCCTCAGATAGTATGCAGGAAAAAGGAACGGGAGAGAGAAAACTCGCAATCTCCTTACAAAGTCATTGAAATCACTCCTCCTCCCAAGAACCTTGGCGTTCGTTGCTTCCCCTCGGTAATTCTCTTTTCCTATACCTCTGCATTCTGTTTCCTGGTCTAAGGAATGGAATCAATGTCCTCCCATTTTAGTAAGAATGAGATCAAAGGAATTTTGGTCATGAGGAAGGAAATGGAGCGAGGTGTAGGGTTGGAGTAACGCAAAATTAAGCTTCCCTTTGATAAATCGAACTGAGAGCTCGAAGAATTTCGGGCTAGTTTGGTATTGGTTCCTTGGGGCTCAAAAAATCAGAATGATCAATTTCAACACTTATGTTTGACAAGGATTGAAATGAGAATCAAAATGATTCCAGGATGAGTGATTTTAGCTTTATTGAGGAATTTGATTTTCAGGATAAGAATGAAACTGAGTTTAAGACATGAATTAGTCCAACAACATATCAAACCTCTTTTTATTAGGAACCGTGTAGTGTCATTCTTAATTCCAATCTGGCTCTTTATTTCAACCCGATTTTCGGGACATATCGAACTAGCCCTTAGGTTTATTCTTTGGACATGGTTTGGATATTGTCGTCCATTTAAGTAGTGATGTGTTCAATGTATATGAAGAACATTCTACTGGAGCTGATTTACTGAATATTTTCTCGCCCGACTTTCTGGAAGTAATTTACCTACTTGGACTTAGTAACCCTTTAAGGGTGTCTTTGGTATATGTTTCGCCATGCCCCAACTCCATTATTGCTTGTTTATGGTACTGCATTGTTACTTTGTGGCTGCTGCAATAGAGATGTGGTCATTAAAGTTACATAACAGTCATTAAAAGTTATGCTAGACATGATATGTGTGCACTTATGGGATATTTTGAGGTCACCTTCAAAACAAGGAAGAAGTGAAGTTGGAAATATTCCTATTCCTTGGAAAATAAGTAAATGATAAATACTTGTAGTTGGTATCAGTACTGAAAATTCTCATTTCTACGGCAATCTCAAATGAAAGCTAAGAATTCATCTTTCTTGACCAATTATTTGTAATTTAGGTTTATAAATTGTGATCACACAGCTGTATCATTATTCATCACACTTTTGAACTGAATGTTGTGCATATATACAGAACCTGCAATGCGGAGAGAGTGTGACGATTGAAGGCCGGGCTTACACAATCTCGGCAGTAACACAGCGGTACCATTTGAGGAAGGGGAGGTACGAACCGACCGAAAAGAGACTTGATGTTCTCTCTACTGGCAGGTACATGTTGAATTTATACCTGGATAGCTTGTTACAAAAATCTTGAAAGGAGCTAGCTAAGAGATGCAGTTTGTGAATAAGTTCTTTTGTATGCTAAAATGTTATCCCTTTGGTGATGAGAAAAAGAGGAGATTTGATCACCCATGTAAATCATGAATCAAACAGATGTGTCTCTGCTGCATATTGTTCATAAACAACTTATTTGGTAAGTAGTATGTGATATACATTCACTAATCGCTGAGTAACGTCAGCCCATCAAATGACTTTCGATTTGTTTGGTCTTATGTATGTCATGATAGATTGATAGAGACTATATTACGTAGGAATTAGGATTATAGATTGATAGAGACTGTATTGCGTAGGAATTTGGATTATGAGATATTCCATCATCATAACTAATGGAATTTTGGGTAATTACAAAGAACTATTACAGTGTGTTTGAATGGAGAATTTGCAAATTCCATGGGAATATCCAAATGATGGGAATTTAAATGAGAGGAATTTAAATCATTTATCAATTCCCTTGCTTGGGTAACATTTCGTAGGAATGTCAAACAATTCGTAGGAATGTTAAAAAGAAGGGAATTCAGAATTATTGTTTTTGGATTACATTCTACTGGAATTTAAAATGACTGGAATTTAAAATGACGGGAATTTAAGAAGCTGGGAATTACAAAAAATATTTTGTTTGGATTACATTCTAAAAGTCAAGCATAAGAAGTTGAGAATTACTAAATAAGTTGCAAGTTCATTAATAATCCACTCGACAAGCAAAATGATAAATATCATCCATGATAAAGAAAAAACTAACAACTAAAAAAATCTAAAACATCTTTGTAACTTAAAAATAAAACAATTCAACCGTAAAAACAAAAACGAAATGATAAAGAACATTCTTCAAGCGAGATCGTGATATTCTATTCAGATCCATTTTTAACAAATATCATCACCATGTCTTTCTTCATATCCAATGAAACTTCTTTCACCATAAGAAATTGTTTCTCATTCTCTATAAACCATGTGCATGCCTTAATCTGTATATCTCTAGGAAGTTCTGGTATTGCCATGATCTCTGTGTATACCTCTTTTGGAGTAAGACTAGTTGTAGTAGCACGTATAAGGGCTTCAAAAGAGGACACCATTCTATCAACTGAAGTCCCCAAGACGTCTTTAGTCGTACATTTTCTCTTTGGAGGGGGTACATTACAAGAACTTGTTTCTTCGTTTCTCCTCTTTACAAAACTTGCATGGCTTGGTGAGATTTCTTCAACAATATCAATATCGTCTAATGTTTTATCATCACCATCCAAATCAACATAATTTCTTGCATTGTTGAGTGGAGTCATAACATCAGCGGCGTCATCACATGTTTCAGCACCCGCTCCATTGGCTCTATCTTTCCCACACAAATCAACTATATCCTCCCAGTTTTGGATTCTCTTATATCGAAAGCTAGCAGGTTCGTCATGAGACTATAGCAAAAGTATATAATTTGTATAAAAAAAGGCTGTCAACCGATTGAAAGAAAATTTATATATAATAATAAAAAAAACTTATCTTCACATATTCTTTACACACATTGGTTTCATCAACACTAATCATTTGAGTTGATGAATCCCAGCTAAATCCGCTTTGACCCAAGATATCACTCACAATGCCATAATACTTTTTGAGTAAAAGGGGTAAGTAGGCTTTTATTGTATAAATGTAGATTAAGTAGGCTTTTATGTTTTAATGTGTATTAACTAGGCCCCTTGTAATTTTGAAAAAAAGATAAAATCTAAAAAAATTTAAGATACTTTCAAAATTAAAAAGGAAAATGAGAGTGGTCTCCTACAATTATTCAAAATTAAAAAGATTCTCTTCCTTAATTTTTTAAAATATAAAAGAAAAATGAGAGTGGTCCCCTACAATTAAGAAATTAGTTTTAACATTAAAAAGATTCTCTCCCTTAATTAATATTGCTTATTTTTTTTCAAAGAGTCTCTTATTTGTTGGGATTAAAATTAATTACATAATTTTATGTACATAATCTGCGTGTGAAATTATGTACATAATCTGCGTGCGAAATTATGTACATAATCTGCGTGCGAAATTATGTACATAATCTGCGTGCGAAATTATGTACATAATATGCGTGCGAAATTATGTACAGAATTTGTGGAACCACTCTCATTTTTCTTATTTAATTAAAAAACAGTCATATTAATTAAGGGAGAGAATCTTTTTAATGAGAGTGGTCCCCACAATTAATATTCACTTATCTTTTTAATTTAATTTATCTTTTTAATTTTTAATAGTTATTTATCCTTAAGAGGAAATCTTTTTAATTAGAGTGGTCCCCACAATTAATTGCCTCTTTATAATTTAATTTAGTTTTATTTTTAGGGAGAAAATTGGAGGGGCCTAGATTGTATCATGGATACAAAAAGGGCTTCCCTACACCAATTTTCTCATACTTTTTCCATAATTTCATACGGTTTTTCACGTTGTCAGCAGTTACTTGAATGCCAAATTGTGCGGATAGTATTGAAGCAGCTGTATTATATGCTATAGATTTCCAACCATTATCTCCTTTGTGACCAAGACCTCGTTCCTCGCGAAGTGTATCAACTAAAACAGGATTCATGTTCAAATTTCATTGCATGTAGCTCTTGCTTTCTAATTTGATTTTCATCTTTCCTCCATTCTTTCCTTTTGTCTTTTCTTGCATGACTTCATTCACTCCGTGCATATCCATTTCTGAATGTAAAACACAAAAAATACTTCAACTATCAAGATAATAATTAACATAACCAGTAATAGATATAAGACATGAAACACACAAGTGAATTTAATTATGAAATATTACTACCATTTAATTTTATAAAGTTGCATCACAAATAGATTCCACAAAAAACAAGCAACACAAAGCAACAAGAACCATTAACCCTAGAGTGATTATTCGCTGAAAGCATATGGTTGCTCATTCCGCCGTGCACAATAATCCTCGAACATCCTCTTTGCAAGTGTATCACGAAAATTTGCCCATTGATCAGTAGCTTGAACAGTTGTAATCCTATCTTCATTATTCACCGGAGTTGGAAGCTCGTTTGCTGAAATTGGACGAATTAGTAAATCCGAATCAACATTTGACAGAAATTGTGTATCGGCGGCTTGGAGAATAGGATCGGTAGCTTGTTGAATTCGTATAAAGTTATGTAGAACACAACAAGCATTTATGATCCTTACTTGGGTTTTGATGCTAAAAAATGATGGAGTACGCATTATGCTCCATCGTATTTTAACAAACCGAATGCTCGTTCAGCTACATTCCTTGCAACGGAATGATGAAGATTGAACAACTCTTTGTAGGTATTTGGTCGATTTTCGGTCCACTCATTTAAATGGTATCTAGTCCCTTGGTATGGTGCTAAAAATCCCGGACCATTGGTATAGCCAACATCCACCAAATAGTATTTATCTACACATACGCATTTCGAAAGATAAGTTCTATATTTAAAATACCTACGTTTTAAATTTTTATAAAGTAGTTTGGAAATTACCGCTCGGCACATGAAACGGATTGTTTCGACGAAGAGCATCTCGTAAAACACGAGCATCTGAAGCAGACCCCTCCCAACCAGGCAACACATAGTATAATTTCAAATCAGGTCCACAAACTCCTAGGACATTAGTCGATATATCACCCTTCCTATTACGATATCTCGGTCTATCCTCAGCCGGCACAGTCAATAGAACGTGTGTACCATCAATGGTTCCTAGACAATTAATTCTAAATTAAGGAGAAAATTATCAGGAAATAATTTTAAATGAGTACACAATTTTTTGTATTGGTAAAGAATTATCTCAAACCACTTCCATTTCTCACTTTCTGAGTTCACAATGCCAAGTGGTTGTATCTTTAAGTATTCTTTACTTATCCTCGTCATTGCACACAAGACATTATGGAATTGTCTGCTAACTATTTCCTTAGAGTGATAATATATAAAACCATTTTTTTGGTATTTGACGTTGTGTGCAAGTATGTCTAGGAACATAGCTACCGATTCTTCTATAGGAATATTTCTAGTACGAACTAAGCCTCCTAATCCACTTAGAATTTCACACAAACGCCAAAAAACAGTCTTACTGACCCGTAGTTTTTCAATACAATCTACCTCTCTTCCATCATACAAACGATTTAAATAAGACTTTCTCTCATGATCCCAATCACGTGATGGCTCCTTAACGAAAAATGTTGTATGATACCACTCTACTACTAAAGCAATCATAGATATAGTTGCATCTAACACAATTTTCATTCTCTTTGTGATTCTTCCGCTTCATCGACAACTTTTGTTTTAATCTCATTACAATGTTAGTTGCACTCATATTAGCCAAGCCTGTTCAAACAAAACAAGAATGCAACTCAAATTTCTTCAAATAAGTTTGACCCTCTTTTTAAGACACATATTATCATGTAAAACACTCCATAAGATAAAGACAAAAATAAATAAAAAAGAATAAGATGTTATACTAGTTACGAAATCATGAACTTTGCATGTAAGGCAGGAAAGAATAAATGCTTGAAGATAGAACACATATCAAAAGAAGAAAACATTTGAAATACTTTACTTCCAAACATTCAGCAAATACTACTAAAGAAGAAAAAAATCAGAAAAGAAAAAAACGCCAGTATAGATGCAACCAGTCAGAACAAATACGTACTAGAGAAGGAAAAAAAATCACAAAGAAGAACAGAGAAGAAGCGCACCAGGCCAAACAAATGCAAAGAGGTGATAGGGGTTTGTGTTTCTTATATGGGAGAAGATATGTTCGATTCTTTCCCCTTTGGAGCCTAGGATTTGTCTAATTCTCGTTTGCGAAGGATTCTTCAAAAAACGTCAGTATAGATGGAATTTCAATGGAGTATTTTGGGTTTTCCAAATCCCTTGATATTTCCCCATTTGATTCCAAAATTTCAGGGATTTGATATCCAAACGGGGAAATTGACAAACGGAATTTCGGAAATCACTTACTTGAATTAAAATCCTGGGATTTGGGAGCTATCCAAATGCACTTTTATACAATGTTACGAGTATAACTGATCAAGCATGGGCTGGCCGTCCGCCCGAAAAAATGGACGGGTATGGACAAGGTTGAAAGCTCGACTATCCGACTGGGCCGGATTTGGACAACACAAAAAGCCCGACCGGGCTAAAAGCTTGACCTTAATTAATTAATATTGAAACAATTTGGTTTACTAGACTTTTTCTAGTTTTGTATTTAGTAAATGTACCCCTTGAGAGAAGAGTGTGTAGAAATTGAGAATAAATACAAAAGGTTAGGATATATTTACTTAATTGAAACATTAAAAAGTCTAGTTACTACTATAGTTTTTTAAAAAGCCTAGTTACCAAAATTGTCCATTAATATATATATATATATATATATATATATATATATATATATATATATATATATATAGGGTCCGGTTCCGGTGAGGAGGACCCTTGCAGATAGGAATGAGGAGAGCCGAGGTGGTGACACGTAGAATGCCACGTCACCATTTTTTTTCCTAGATTTTCTTTTTGAAAATAAAAATTGGTGTTCATATTTTTATAAGTATGTGTTCATTGTTCATATTTTATCAATAAATGTTCATTTTTTTCCAACACTAACTGTTCATTTTTTAACATTAATTGTTCATTTTTGTATTTTTTAAAATATTTTTCGGATTTGTTTTTTGAAAATTATACTATTCTTTCAAATCGTGTTAGTAAAATATGATGTTCATTTTTTTTACAGGTACGTATTCATTTTTTTACAATTATGGTGTTTATAATATAATGTTCATTTTTTTGAAAATTATAATTTTCTTTAAAATCGTGTTTATAATATTCAGAGATCGATTACATAAAAAATTGTGAAATCAAAAAAGAATACAAGACGATTCAAGTTTTGTTTCTTCAAATTTCTACTCTCACTATTTAGATTTCCATTCTTAAGGTTTAAGTTTCATTATGATTGATGGTTGTGTTCGAAATCAAATTTGTTTGAATCATTTTGTGTTTGATAAGTTTGATTGAGAAGATACATGTATATACATATGTTGAGTTGGTCTAATAGCTTCAATTGAATAATCTATATGCTCCTTTTAGTGTGCACGCAAACTGTTCGGCAAAATGCCTTACAGAAAAATAGTTTATAATATTTATAGGAATAATGACATAAAAAGTATGAACACTGACGAATAAAAACATGAGCAATGACGTACAAAAGTATGAACACCGATGACTTATTTTT
>BSUD01000004.1:139714899-139731360 GCA_033239045.1 Fagopyrum esculentum
TATATATATATATATATATATATATATATATATATATATATATATATAGGGTCCGGTTCCGGTGAGGAGGACCCTTGCAGATAGGAATGAGGAGAGCCGAGGTGGTGACACGTAGAATGCCACGTCACCATTTTTTTTTTTTTTTTGAAAATAAAAATTGGTGTTCATATTTTTATAAGTATGTGTTCATTGTTCATATTTTATCAATAAATGTTCATTTTTTTCCAACACTAACTGTTCATTTTTTAACATTAATTGTTCATTTTTGTATTTTTTAAAATATTTTTCGGATTTGTTTTTTGAAAATTATACTATTCTTTCAAATCGTGTTAGTAAAATATGATGTTCATTTTTTTTACAGGTACGTATTCATTTTTTTACAATTATGGTGTTTATAATATAATGTTCATTTTTTTGAAAATTATAATTTTCTTTAAAATCGTGTTTATAATATTCAGAGATCGATTACATAAAAAATTGTGAAATCAAAAAAGAATACAAGACGATTCAAGTTTTGTTTCTTCAAATTTCTACTCTCACTATTTAGATTTCCATTCTTAAGGTTTAAGTTTCATTATGATTGATGGTTGTGTTCGAAATCAAATTTGTTTGAATCATTTTGTGTTTGATAAGTTTGATTGAGAAGATACATGTATATACATATGTTGAGTTGGTCTAATAGCTTCAATTGAATAATCTATATGCTCCTTTTAGTGTGCACGCAAACTGTTCGGCAAAATGCCTTACAGAAAAATAGTTTATAATATTTATAGGAATAATGACATAAAAAGTATGAACACTGACGAATAAAAACATGAGCAATGACGTACAAAAGTATGAACACCGATGACTTATTTTTGGATCAAGAAGGTAAGAGACTCGATTACACCAAATATAATTGGTGTATCGAGAGGCCGACAACCGGCAAACGGGCAAACCGTCATGCAAAAGAAAGACCAAAAAGGAAACAATACAATCAGCACAAGCAAAGACCGAAAAAAGGGAGAAAGATCCAAAAATCGGAACAACTACACCTTTGGAGAAGACGCGGAACACTCGAGGCTGACAAAACATGGAGAGGACACGGGCTAGATGAACTGGCGCGGTGTCTCGCCGCCGGGAAGCAGGATGATTGAAACCTTTTTTAGGGGATGTCATGCCTCTTGCGGAAATGTGGATCCCACGACGTTGCCCCCACCTAGATGGAGGATCTTCGGAGACCTCGAACACAACCACGATCACAATCAACACGATCAACAGGGGCATGTGACTACGGCATCTTCCAAGACAATCGTTTAGGTCATCCTCGAGAAACATCTTCAAAAAGGAAAGTCATCCCATAAATTTTGGAAGGATGAAAACTGGATTCCAAAAGCTTGGAATAATAATACTTTTTTTAAAGCTAATTTTTCTTGCTTATTCTTAACATTAATGTTGGGTAATTTTGTAGTTGTTCTTGCGTAGATGGATCATTGTCCTCAATTGTAACAGTTGTTCATAACTTCTTTGAAGGACTTTGTTCATATCTTCTATGAAGGACTTTGTTCTTGGATTCACATTTGTTCATACTGCATCCAAAATATGACAAACAAATGTTGTTCTTTCAAAGCCCTTTTTTTTTCAGCATTTATCCCAACTATTCTGATTGTTATTGCATTTTGGTATCTCAAGTCTATCGATCTGATTGGAGTTTTCGAAACAATCTAAATTGATCCATGTTATTTCTATTTTGTCGGGGATAGTTTCTCGATTATCATTGGTAAAATATTATCGCTCCATAGTAACACGGAACGAGCTACAATAACAGCAGATTCATGTGAAGCAGACACAAACTGTTATAATGCCCACATTGATTTGATGAAAATCATCCAAAACGCTCCATTTATTCAAGACTAACAATCTTTCAACCACATAGTAAAATAAATTACATCCTTTCATCAAAATGATGATTTTTGCAAATTTCTTGAACTTGTAGGGAGTTACTGTAACTCAAGAATGGGGGGTTAACCTCCCAGTTATTCATGATACTCCATGTTTTTCTTAGTCTAGCGCCTTTGGTATTCCAGCTTTGTGTGCATCTAGACCATACCACATTAGCTGCTTGTCCAAAAATTCATGATTGACTAACGGAGGGCATTTCATCAACAATCTCTTATTGTTAATTGAAAAGGCAATGAAGAAACCAGCATTAAAACATGTTACCACTTCCTGATAACCGCAATGCCTAAAATCTCTTTGCTTCTCTTGGGCATGCTTGTAATTAGCTCGAAATGTATCCGATGTTTTATGATTTATTGTAATGGATGCTTCTTCACTGCAAAGGCAAAGAAAAAATAGCAGCCACCAAGTGCAATAAAACACGTCTAATTCATCGATTTCACAATAATGGTGTACAAAAAACACCCACAAATTGTTCATTAATTCTGAGAATTTGGAGTTTTAACTCCATGCTACAAGTTGAGGGAAATACATTAGTAGATTTGTTCATGGGTTCACTATCGTTGTTCTTAGCTTGCTTTTGTTGTTCAACAAATTCTATGTTTTGTTGTTATGTTATGGGGAGTTGTTGAGTTGGTATGCTGATACGGGAATTTAGCCCGTCGAGCCGGATCTAGCACCATCAACACGAGAAACTGGAGGACGACACCTTGGACTCATAGTTGCGGACTCTTGTAGACTCTTTTGTGGAAAGGGAAACTAAAGCTACGAAAGGGAAAGATAGGAGGCAAGCAAGCTATGCTACCCTTGAACCAACCCATTGATACAATCAGCCAAGAACCGATACCACAAACGGTACAACCCATGGACTAGATCGATCAGAAACCGAATCCAAGAACGACACAACCCTCTCGTCTATAAAGCGATGGACCGATTTTCAGGAACCCATCCCAAACAATGCAAAGCACCATGGCTAAAGAGCCAAGACACAATTGCAAATGATGTGATAACCCACTCATCGAGCAATCTAGGTCCATCTCACAAGAAGCTGATTGATACGGAACCGAAAACGAAGAAGCTGATTGATGCTGAAGTTTGTAATCATTAGTTGCCTAAATTGTTTGTGTTTTGATTAGGATTAAGTTGTTTATTTGGGGCCGGTTCACTTGCATTTTAAGAGCTGGTTCATTGCTTTATTTTCTTAGTTATTTTAGGTGTATTAATTGTTGGTTTAGTTGTCTTTATTTTAGTTTTTGGAAGATGCCTATTTAAGGGAGTTTCTTCTCCTTTGTAAGGACAAGTTTTTGATGCAATAGATAAGCAGTTCTTGTTCTGAACGAACGTCTTTCCCCTCTCGCCCTCCAATGGAGATTGGAGCTTGAGTTGTATGTTTTCTTGTGAGATGGACCTAGATTACTCGATGAGTGGGTTATCACATCATTTGCAATTGTGTCTTGGTTCTTTAGCCATGGTGCTTTGCATTGTTTGGGATGGGTTCCTCAAAATCGGTCCATCGCTTTATAGACGAGAGGGTTGTGTCGTTCTTGGAATCGGTTCTTGATCGATCTAGTCCATGTGTTGTACCGTTTGTGGTATCGGTTCTTGGCTGATTGTATCAATGGGTTGGTTCAAGGGTAGCATAACTTGCTTGCCTCCTATCTTTCCCTTTCGTAGCTTTAGTTTCCCTTTCCACAAAAGAGTCTACAAGAGTCCGCAACTATGAGTCCAAGGTGTCGTCCTCCAGTTTCTCGTGTTGATGGTGCTAGATCCGGCTCGACGGGCTAATTCCCGTATCAGATTGGTATCAGAGCTATATGCGCCGTCAACTTTCCGGTTCGTGATGTTCATCGGGTGTTCTTGGTGTTGCCGCCGCCCTAACCTCAACCCGTATCAGATTGGTATCAGAGCCATATGCGCCGTCAACGTTCCGGTTCGTGATGTTCATCGGGTGTTCTTGGTGTTGCCGCCGCCCTAACCTCAGCCAAACGGCCCCCACATACACCCTCCACTCTTTCGACCACAACCACCCACTACCCCATTACCCATACCCACCTCTCACTCTTTCGACCAAAACCGCCCACTACCCCATTACCCATACCCACCTCTAGTCCATATTCAAAAACACAAAAAAAAAAACCTATCTACACGTTTCAGCCTTCACAATATTAGCTAAATCCCTAACCACCTCCTTAATTTTAGCTAATGTTTCGTGTGATCTTATCACTTTGCCTCCACAACATTATCTTAACCCATAACCACCTCCTTAATTCTAGCTAATGCTTCGTGTGATCTTATCACTTTGCCTCCACAACATTATCTTAACCCATAACCACCTCCTTAATTCTAGCTAATGTTTCGTGTGATCCTATCACTTTGCCTCCACAAGATTTGCTAACCCATAACCATCTCCCTCTTCTACTCCCGTCGACCTGCAGCCCACACGCCTTTCCCTCTTCTACTCCCATCGAACTGCAGCCCACACGCCTCTCCCTCTTCTACTCCCGTCGAACTACAGCGCCATCACACATCCTTCTTCTACTCCCGTCACACTGCAGCGCCCTCACGCCTCTCCCTCTTCTACTCCCGTCAAGATGCAGCACCCTCACGCCTCCCTCTTCTACTCCCGTCGAACTGCAGCGCCATCGCCGCCCTTCTTCTCTCCCGTTGAGCTGCTGCGCCGCAGCCATCTCACCTAGTCTACGGCCTTCAACCACGGCCTTGCAAGACGAGGATCCCCGTATCAACATCGGCCTCCCATGGAGTCGTCTTCAACCGCTCGTGTTCCAGCCCGTAGAGGACGCCCACGTTCTAAGGCAAACCGCAAGCCACCATCACGCCTCGACACTGAGACCGCTCGCCAAGCTCGGAGGAGGTCCACTCATGCGGCCGGGACATGGGTTTGGGTCAAGATACCGCAGCGAGGCCGCCCTCGGCTTGACGCGAACCCAAACGGTCTAGGGCCTTTTCGGGTCCTTGCCCATGGGTTTGGTTATGTGCACATAGTTAACTGGCCGGATGATAAGGGTGATGTTAGTCGTTTCATTGCGTCGGAGTACCTCTACCCTGTATTGCCTCCATCGGACTTACCACAAGCTTCGGGGTCGAAGCTTTTCCAAGAAGGAGAGAGTGATACGGAACCAAAAACGAAGAAGCTGATTGATGCTGAAGTTTGTAATCATTAGTTGCCTAAATTGTTTGTGTTTTGATTAGGATTAAGTTGTTTATTTGGGGCCGGTTCACTTGCATTTTAAGAGCCGGTTCATTGCTTTATTTTCTTAGTTATTTTAGGTTTATTAATTGTTGGTTTAGTTGTCTTTATTTTAGTTTTTAGAAGATGCCTATTTAAGGGAGTTTCTTCTCCTTTGTAAGGACAAGTTTTTTATGCAATAGATAAGCAGTTCTTGTTCTGAACGAACGTCTTTCCCCTCTCGCCCTCCAATGGAGATTGGAGCCTGAGTTGTATGTTTTCTTGTGAGATGGACCTAGATTACTCGATGAGTGGGTTATCACATCATTTGCAATTGTGTCTTGGTTCTTTAGCCATGGTGCTTTGCATTGTTTGGGATGAGTTCCTCAAAATCGGTCCATCGCTTTATAGACGAGAGGGTTGTGTCGTTCTTGGATTCGGTTCTTGATCGATCTAGTCCATAGGTTGTACCGTTTGTGGTATCGGTTCTTGGCTGATTGTATCAATGGGTTGGTTCAAGGGTAGCATAGCTTGCTTGCCTCCTATCTTTCCCTTTCGTAGCTTTAGTTTCCCTTTCCACAAAAGAGTCTACAAGAGTCTGCAACTATGAGTCCAAGGTGTCGTCCTCCTGTTTCTCGTGTTGATGGTGCTAGATCCGGCTCGACGGGCTAAATTCCCGTATCATATGCAACTTCTTTGAATGTCTTCATCTGTTCACTCATAATGTGTTTTCTGTTGGAAGAGAAATTGTGGCAAAAATAATAAAAAGAGAGTTCAACTTGAGTAGTTTGCGAATTACTCTGTGGGTTTAAAAGGCTGTTAAAAAGGCAGGATTCAAACATTCAAGCAGAGCACTTTCAGCATATTCAACATCTAGTTGGATCAACACCAATTCTAGCATAGATACGTTTTCTATCGTTGGTCTAGATAGTTCAGTTCTATCTTTTCGTGTTGAGGGTCTAAAAAATCTCAGGAAGTATGGGATGATACCTGTTTGGTTGAAAGAGTGGATCTTCTTCATTCTCCAGGTTAATTTGCCGCTCAGCTTCACAAAGGAAGATGGTTGCAGTCCTCCTTTCCACGGCGTACTTAACTCCATCCCCATTTTATGTTTCTTCGGCATTCCCGCCTCCATCGCAATGTCATTTCCCTTCTCTTTCGCAGCCTTGAGAGGGTACCCTTTTTTAGGTCTTCGGGGATCCCGTTTATCCTCGAAGCACCTTTTTTGAGCCTTCTTGTCTGAAATCGGCTAAGATGGCTTCCTTTATCACGCCATTTGCTCTTCTTACGGATCCACAATCGCCAGACCGTCTTCTTCTTGATTTTTGGCCTGGCTGCAACAAACTGCTTCACATCTTCGTTGGCTATCGAATCCATGATGCCGGACGGTTCTTTTTGGTCTAGATCTGGGTTATTCCAGTCAACAATAGGGTTAATTTATTGGGTATTAGGGAGACGATTGGTATTGAGGGAACCTAGGGTTTTGGGTGTTTATCGGGATGTAGCTACTATCCCTCCGCACGTGTAGGCGCGTTCTTTATTGGGTATTAGGGTTTTCTTCTTCAACTATACCGATGACTTATCTATAACTTTGACACATACATAACATATTATGATCATCTTTTAACGTTTTGTGATGAGTTTTTATTTTTATTTTTTGTGGTTATATACAGTAAATGAACATCTATGCATTATAAAATGAATACAAAAGAATAAAGAAACAATTTGGTTTACTAGGCTTTTTCTAGTTTTGTGTTTAGCAAATGTACCCTTGGAGATAAGAGTGTGTAGAGTTTGAGAATAAATACAAAAGATTGGGGTATATTTACTTAATTGAAACATTAAAAAGTTTAGTTACTACTCTTGTTTTTCAAAAAGGCCTATTTACCAAAATTGCCCAAGAATAAATGGACATGACACTTTGATGAATAAAATTACTATGAACACCGATGTATAAATACATGAACAATGACATATAAAAGGATGAACACCGATGACTATTTTGAACGTAAGGGTATTTTTCCATATTTTAAGTTAATTTACAGAAATGCCATTAATGATGAGCGTGTGAGAGCCCTTGATTTAAATTCATCCAATGGCTTACAATCCTCCTAATTCCTATCTACAAACTATCTCCTCACTTGAACTAAAATATATATATATATATATATATATATATATATATATATATATATATATATATTAATTCAGGAATTCAAGATTATGAACTTCTTATACTCGTACGATCTGAATAAATAAACGTATTAGATTTGTAACTACATAAAGAAAAAGTTTACAAATTATTTGACCATAAATTTTTGAATGAGTTGGTTAAGTAGGTACATTATATAATTTTGTGTACAAAGTAGGCACATTTTGTTATGTGTAGACAAAGTAGGCACCCTATATTATCATGAAAAAGATTTAGTAGAAAATAATTGAAGATATTACCTTTTTAGAAATATTCTCTCTCCTATTTGAATTTAATTATTTTCCTAATTAATTATCTAAACAGATATTCTGAAACGTTAAAATAGAAAAGAAATACTAAATATTCCTAGAATATCTCCTTATTAATTTAATGTCAATAACAACCCAATCTTACGCCTTCTCTGAGCTTTTCCATTATTAAGCGAAAACTAACTCAAAATTCTTGTTCGAGATCACAATGGAAGATTGTCGTTGAATATCGGTACTACATAAGTCGTTAAAATCGCAAGAAAAAGGGTGAATTGTCCGTCTACATTGTGTACCCGCAACATGTTTATGGATTAAACCTTGTGTACGAAATACCTTTCACTGAATTTCTTTCTTGAATAATATGTAGGTGCGGTAACCAATACTTGTTCAATATGAAATATGTGTACATATGTACATATTAATGTGTTGAGTTTCGTTTGTGATTGCGTGATAAATACATATTAATTGGAAATGTGTACATAATAGTTAAATGTGTGCATAATGGAAAAAGATTGTTTGACACTAGTGTCAAATGACACTAGTGATATGGCATTATCAATTGGATGAATTGGCAGATGATGTGGATAATTATTTTTTTAAAAAAGGATAATAAATATGGATAATTAATTAGTAAATGAAAATCACGTAAAAATCAATTTTCCAGATTTCTTTCTCAAATCACATAATATTGTTTAAGGCAATTCATTTATTCCTTTTAGATTTCTTCCCTTTCTTCTCGATTTCTTTCTTCTCGATTTCTTTCTCTGTCCTTCATTTTTTCATTGATTTCTCCAAACTGTTCTGTCATATAGTTGTCAATGCAGTGCTATCGAATGGATTACAGAATGCAGGATGAAGTGCTCATCTTTGAACAAGTTGGGGTGTATAGTTTTACTCAGAGACTGAAACCTTTGTTTCTTATGTCACTACATTACAGATAACACTGTATAGTTTTAATCAGAGACTGAAACCTTTGTACACCTTGATGTCTTTGAACAAGTTGGGATGTCTTTGAACAAGTTGGGATCGATGGATTACAAAATGCGGGATGAAGGTTGATTTTGATCTGGCACCTTTAGGTACTCCAGAAGTAAATCCAGATGATATGAGACTCTAGGCAGATTATGAGCATATTTTATAGTTCAATTTTATAGTTTGATCTGGAACCTTTGGGATGTTTGTGTAATGTTGATTCATAAATGGTGTAAACAAACAATCTTTTACCCAAAATATATATTGATATTATGAAGTGAATGTAACAGTTTGCTTACATAGTTGAAAATTGAAAGTGTTACATTCAATACATTGCATGTTTGATAACCAACGCCAAAATTGAAATGCCTTTGAGAGGTCATCTCTTACAAAAAACAAAAAGAAAAGAAACATGCAAAGGTCTTCCAGAGGTCATCTCTGCTTACACCTCATTCTCGTCGTCTATGTTGATGAAATTGGTCTGATCAACGTCTACCCCTTTCATTTTCTTGAAAGCTGAGAAGGTGTGACCTCGCCCTCTTGTATGACAGTTTTGTCAACCGATGTTGATGCCTCCTCATATTCCATTTTCACCCTCTTAGAAGCAAAAGTTGGTGTGCGGTCTAGTTTTAATTTTTTCAAAGGCTTTGAATTAGGGTTGGTTTCATCATAGCATTGTAGGGCTTCCCTCTCGTACATCCACAACAAATCAACCATCGGAGTGTCGATGCAACAACAACTTTGAAAGAAGACCCTAAACCTGCTTTGATCATCCTTCTGATGGTCAGCAAGATTTGGTACTCTAGATTGTTGTACTTTGCGGTAATACTCTCCGTGTAGATCTGCATTCCGGATTCAATGATTAGGGTTACAGGTTTCTTGGACGATGAAGGTGTGTTTTTGGTTGTCCTTGACATTTTGAGGGTTTTTGGGTGAAGGATGCTCGAATGCTTCGAATGCCTGGTAGTTTAAAAGTCTAATATCTCACGATTTATATTATGTATGAGAACGAGGAGGTAGAAGGTGAGAAGGCGGTTACTTGTTGTAATGATAGAAGGTGGGAAGGTGAGAAGCTCGAAGCAGCCTAATGATAACGTTGGAACTCATGAATTTGCATTCATTGGTGAGTAGTTGAAAAGAGAAAACGCCATTCATTGGGCGATAAATCCGGCAGTGGATTGAAGCAAGATTTGAAATCTTTTCATTAGGAGGTTAACCGGGTTCTCCTCACCAACTTGTTACATTGTTTCGGATCCGGATTTTGAAAAAAAAACTAGTATTACATAAGTGTAATTTACATCATATTAACAATGATATTATCACATAAGTGTAAATTACATCTTATTATCAATAAAATTACAATAAGTATAAATATAATATTTATTAAGTTGATGATATGATCACATAAGTTTAAATTACATCATATTAACATGGATAAGATCACAAAAGTGCAAACTACATCATATTACCAATAAAATTATAATAAGTACAAATATAAAATTTATTAAGTTGATGATATGATCACATAAGTTTAAATTACATCATATTAGCATGGATCAAGTGAACTCACAAGCTTGATGGTTCACATGCTTGATGGTTCACATGGACGATGGTTCACATGATACTACCATATTGTATGAAGATCAAGTGATTATATGATGACGTAATGTCTAATTTACATCTTATTGTCGTAGAATTAAGCGATATTGAGTTAGATCAAGTGAACTCACAAGCTTGATGGTTTACATGTTCTATGATACTTGAATGTCGTCACTCAGAACTCTTGTTTCGGAGAATCTCGGTTTATCGACTTATGCATGTGTGACGGACCTAGTACTTCCGTAATGTCTAATTAACATCTTATTGTCGTAGAATTAAGCAAGATTAGATTAGATCAAGTGAACTCACACGCTTGATGGTTCATATGATCTATGTTACTTGAACCCCGTCACTTGGAACTCTCGTTTCGGAGAATCTCGGTTTATCGACTTATGCATTTGTGACGGACCTAGTACTTCCATAAAGTGTAATTTACATCTTATTGTCCTAGAATTAAGCAATATTGAGTTAGATCAAGTGAACTCACAAGCTTGATGGTTAACATGATCTATGTTACTTGTACCCCGTCACTCGGAACTCTCGTTTCGAAGAATCTCTGTTTATCGACTTATGCATGTGTAACGGACCTAGTACTTCCATAAAGTCTAATTTACATCTTATTGTCGTAGAATTAAGCAATATTGAGTTAGATCAAGTGAACTCACAAGCTTGATGGGTCACATGATCTATGTTACGTGAACCCCGTCACTCGGAACTCTCGTTTCGGAGAATCTCGGTTTATCGACTTATGCATGTAACATTTTTTAAGTTGAATTAGTTGATTTAAGTAAATATTGAATTAGATCATAATTTTTGTAACGGTTCATATACTATTATAACTATAATGGGCTTATATGGCCATATATTATCATAATTTATTATTATTGATAAATTTTAAATCTTCAATATCAACCGGTTTAGGGTTTAGGGTTAAATTGGGATCGGATACTAGAGAGTAGGTAACCGGTTTAGGGTTTAGGGTTAAATTGGAATCGGATACTAGGGAGTAGGTAACCGGATTAGGATTTAGGATTTAATTGGAATCGGATACTAGGTAGTATGTAACCGGACGGTTCACTTCCCTATATTATTTGTGGGTCATTTCCTTGACCTTTCTCTTTGTCAATACCTCCTCATATCCTTCGTTGCCGGTAATCCTTTCTCACCTTCCTGAAATCTTCCCTTCCTTTCTCACCTTCGTTTTTATGGATTGCAGGTAATGAATTATAGTAGTGACAATCAATCTTCATCGCCTCCGTTGAGGCTGTCAACCCAATATTGTCGATGTAAACCACCACGAAGGGCTGTTGTGAGATTTTCCTTTACAGATGAAAACTCGAACAAGGTTTTTTATAAATGCGATAAATGTAACTTCTTAAAATGGGTTCGTCTTTCAAATGTTATAGGTTATGGGCATGGTTATAGCTCGATGGGAACAACATCTCGTTCTTAAAGTAGTGCTTCCGAAAGTGATCCTGATTCTTATCATATTAAGAGACAAATAAAAGATTTCAATGACTATGTGAGGAGCATCGTCAAAGTAGCAATGATAATGTATCTTGTTTTGTTAGTTGTTGTTTTCAGTTTTTAGTTGGTTGTTTTAGTTAAGTATGTACAGAGCTCTTCATCGTGAACCTGCTATTCTTGTGTTTGTTTTGTTGCTTGTTGTTTTCGATCTTAATTGTTGTGAATCTCAATATGGATTGTGTTGTTAATTACAGTGTTGGAAATGAAAATTATATTAATTGTGTAATAACCTTCTATCTTCCCTTCATTCTCGATACATAAAATCATAATTACACGCCAGCTCTATCAAATGTTTACTGTCCGGGTGATCTCAATCAAAACACAAGAATTTTGTAACCCTTCCCCTTCCTTCCTTTCATTCTCGATGCAGAGCTCCTCAAATGTGCACTGTTGTGACCCATAAAATCATATGACCATAAAATCATCCCTCATTCTCAATACATAAAATCATATGAGCATTGTCGATACATAAAATCATAAGAGCTTCTCGATACAGAGCTCCTCAAATGTGCACTGCTGCGACCCATAAAATCATATGAGCATAAACGTTACCTTCTGTCTTCCAAAATCATACGAAGGGTTGTAAACTTTAATCATAAGTGTTGCGAGTCTTGTTACATAAAATCATAATGTAGTGCTATTGATACCTTAGGTCTTCAAATGAGCATTGTCCTTACATACAATCATAATGTAGTGCTATCGAATTAGTTGTCAATGCAGTGCTATCGAATTAGTTGTCCTTACATAAAATCATAAAATCATGGAGCAAACTTTTGAGTAAAACTATACATAGGAGCAAACCACAATTTCGTAGGAGCCAAATTCATGGAGCAAAAGTCTCGTTACATAAAATCATGGAGCAAACCATGCTCAGAAAAATAAAACTCCCGTTACATAATAGTTATAAATCATAGGAGCCAAATTCAACGTTGAATGTTTTGTCCTCCCATCTGTTGGGATGTGTTGGGGCGTGGAGCCTGAGAAATCTAGAATGGAGGATTTATGGTTGTGGCATATTCTCGGTTTAACTGAGGCCAAAAATAAGGTTGACCGAAACCCTGAAACAAAAATAAAAAAAGGTTATAATAGTAGGCATGAATTACAATAGGCACAAAGATAAACCTAGGGTCGTAAATACCGTATGGTTTACAATGATGTTGGATATGCTCTGCGCGTTCGTTTGCGGAACTTGAGATGATTCTTGTGTTCCGGTACGTACATCTCTAGCACGACCTTTTGTTGTAGGCTTTCGATAACCGAGTCTCCGAGCTCTATCTCTCCCTTTTCCTCGTTTGTCAACGGGATCCTTTACTTGCGTTCTGCCCTTTTGGGTTGGATTTTCCTCATTGTTGGAAGGTGCATTAACCTTCCGTCTTCCATAAACCCTACCAATTTTGTCCAAGGTGGAGTAAACTAGCCCTTCGTTTCTTCTTCTGTTGTTGGATTTTTCTTTCAGTGTAGTAAGTGGTTCCTTCACTTCATTGTAGAATTCGTCGTCAGTCATTGCGAAACCTATAAAAGACTCGAACAATTCCCGCATTTGCTCATACATATAGGAAGTCTCAAGTGGATTCTTCAATAGCTTATAGTAAGGCATCGGTAACTTCAAGTGCTCTCTATCCAAATCCTTCCTCCACCTATCCAGTATGTATATTTCGGGAACAAAATCAACATCCTCTTCGTGCATAACACACAAGATATGACTGCACAAATCCCGTGAAACTCGAACGACTTGCTGATAACATGTATTACAGTCTATATTTTGGGATTGGTTTAGACGTTTTATCTTCATAAATCTGCATGTATGGATGTCTATTCTTTGATTATATTGTTGTTTTGTCTACCTTTGCGGAAATCGATGTCTACACCTAGTTTCGTTGTAATTGTAGGGAAAATGACACGTTTTGGACCGAAATGGAGCTAAGGAAGCTAAGGAGTCATTAGAGCTACATTCTGGAGCATTGAAGAGTTATAAGAAGATCTCAGGAAGTATGAAAATGATTTAGAATATTGATTTTGGACAAGATTAGAGAGTTACACCTTCAACTGAGACTCACCTCGGTCAGCTACAATACCACCTCGACCGAGGTGATCTTGAGGAGCGCCTGGACCGAGGCGAACTGATGACGGGACATGAGATCTTTATTTTTGGCTGAGATCTTCTATTTTTGGAAAGTTAATCTCACATATTTTTGGCTGGATTTCTGGAAGGAAGATAATATTATTGGCTGATATATTTTGGAAGATATGGATATATTTTCTAGGAAATTATCTTTTTAAGATATTTTGTCTTTGAAGATAATTCTCCTATATAAAGAGTTGAATTTTCTACAATTCAGCTATCCTAGAATTTTCGGATCAAAGGTTTTTTGAAGGAAGTTTGAAGGAAGTTGAAGGAAATTTTGAAGGTTGAAGTCCAAGGAAGGAAGGAATCAAGTTTTGAAGTTGGCTTTGAAGGAGTTTCTAAGATCTTCTTAGTTTGGCTTTTGGTTTTGTTGTCTTTTTTTATTTGTGATTGAGGAATGCTAATTGTTTGTTTGATTCATTCAGTTATTGAGACCTTTGTCTTAAGTTTTTCTTGTTTGAATATTAATTCCTTTCTTATAAATTTGAGTATTGTTATCATGATGATTGTTGGCTAAGTTATTTATGCAATTCTAGGGTGATTGGCTGAAGGTTGTGGGAAAGACGATGATAGAATGATCTTAATCCCAGCGGACCTTGAAAGTTCGAGCCTTTACCTTAACCGTAGAACACCTCAGCCAGTCATTGAACATCTCGGTCGGGATGGAATTTAACTGAGTGAGGTGAACCTTTCCTGAACCTTATCTGAGTTAAGAGTTCCAGTTTGCCAAATCCTATCCTTGTTATACCTTTCTTGGTTCAACGCAAGCCTAGGATGAGACTTACCCAGTGATTCATTTGCTTGTTTACCCAAGATCACGAGTGTAGGTAATAAAAGTTTATCCTTTATTGGGGTTTAAGTGTGCCTTCATCCCATCTTCGAGAGTGAGCCTGAGACTTACCCGGTAAAGGTTGATTCTATCCTCTTGGGTGGTGTGTTGGTTTGAGATTATAGTTCCTTTCCTTAGTACCTTGAGACTTACCCGGTAAAAGGATCTTTGGTTTGGGATAGTGAGTAGTGAGACTTACCCGGTGATCTATTCCCACTTTAGAAACACATTCCCTTTGCAAACCTCAGCTTTGTCCACGTTATTTTGACATCTTGAGTCGGAACCACAACTGGATGGTTTAATCTCTAGAATCGCATTCCCTTTATCTGACTTTAATAGGAAAAAGATTGGTTGACACTAGTGTCATTTGACACTAGTGATGTGGCAATATTTTTTGAAAGAGTTAGCTGATGAGGTGACAAAATGTTAAGAAAAAAAAGGGAAAAGGATGATAATTATAAAGGTAATTAATTAGTTATGGGGAATCCACGTTTACTCATTTTCCATAACTCTCTCTCTCTCTCTCTCTCTCTCTCTCTCTCTCTCTCTCTCCTTCTCCTTGTTAACGTGATTTATTTCTCCAGATTTTTCTCTCTCCTTCTCAACTATATCCTTTCCTTCTTTTATCATTGATCAAAGCTCCATATTATTAGGAGAAATTGAAGACCATGTAGTCGTCGTCGAAGATCCAACACAATGAGCTTCTATCTTCTTGTTGATCTTAACAATAGTATTTAACCCTGAATCCTTTCTATCTTCTTGTTGATCTTAACAATAGTATTTAACCCTGAATCCTTTCTATCTTCTTGTTGATCGAAGCTCCAAAACAATGGCAATAAAAGGATGGAGTTGAGAAGGTGAACTCGCATAAAATGATGAGGAATGGGAACTGAAGAGTTAGGCTGCTAACTAAATAATTAAACTTGACTTAATGTTGCATTTATGGCTTTACGTTTTCAAGATAACTTTTTTAAAAAATTACTTCTGGAAGTTGTGAAGGGGCTTCATCCGAGTTTGTTGAACAAGGTAAGTAACACAATAATACGTCCTCAAGATGAGCAACTCAATGAGCATTGATCTTAATATTGATGTAGTCGACGTACAAGAACAAGGTAATTAACACAGTAGTTGGCATAAAATTCAATTCGAATGTTGATTCATAAATCATGGACTAAACCTCTAAAATCTGATTCGATTGTTGATTCATAAATCATGTTGTTGAACAAGGTTATTATTCATGACTGCACAAAATATATATTGATATGAAGTACATTCAATTTGCTTGCATAGTTGATACCCAAAATTTAAATTCATATATTGAAGTGTACATTCAGTTTGCTTGCATGGTTGATACCCGACCGCCAAAATTGAAATGCCTCAAGAAACATCTAGAGGTCTGTTCGCTCCAAACGGTGTGTGCAAGCTTTAAATTTATAACCCTAGACTTAAGCTTAAAACAAGGATGCGAACCCGCAGTGTACGGGTCAATCGTAGTAAAAGCAAGAAAATTCCAGGGGTCGATCACAGGGACTTAGTGAAACAAAGTCCAGTACGGTATGCTAGTGTTGATGCTAACCACAAGAGCAAGTATACAATCAAAGATGAATAAGATGTCAAATAAGCAAACATGCAATTCTAGGGATTAAAGCATCTAGTTGTGGTTCCAACTCAAGATCTATAGATAAGCGGACAAAGCTGAGATATTTGCGTGGGGAAGGTGTTTCTAAAGTGGAGTAGATCACCGGGTAAGTCTCACTACACACTAATCCCAAACCGTAACTCCTATTACCGGGTAAGTCTCAAGGAATTAAGATAAAGAACTAT
>BSUD01000004.1:139731370-139761054 GCA_033239045.1 Fagopyrum esculentum
CTAACACACCATCTAAGGGAATAGAATCAACCTTTACCGGGTAAGTCTCAGGCTAACTCACAAAGATGGGATGGAAGCACACTCAAACCCCAATAAAGGACAAGCCTTTATTACCTACACTTATGATCGTTGGTATACAAACTAAGGAATTACCGGGTAAGTCTCATCCTAAGCTTGCTTTGAACCAGAAAGGTATAATAAGAATAGGATTTGGCAAACTCTAACACATTAACTCTCAGTTAAGGATCGGATAAGCCACCTCGGTCAGCCAGTTTTCCACCCCGGCCGAGATGTTCATCGACTGAACGAGATGCTTAGGGTTAAGGTTAAAGACTCGAACTTTCAGGATCCTACTGGATTAAGATTATTCTATCATTGTTTTTCCCACAACCTTCGGCCAATCACCCTAGAATCACACAAGGAAATTAGCCACTCATCATCATAATGAAAGTATTAAATATATGGGAAGAAGGTGAATATTTGAACAAAGAAGAATTTAATGAAAACACTTCAATAACTGAATCAAATATCACACAAAATCGTTCCTTGGATAATGATCCAATAAGACAAGACAACAAGGAAAGGAATTGAAGATAATCTTACAAAACCCTCCAAAAAGCTATAAAGCTATAGTCTTCAATCTTCCTTCAACCTTCAAAAAGGTTCTTCGAATCTCCCAAATTGGAGTAGGATGCGGCTGCTGCGCTGATAGCGTGATGTTCTAACTGTAAGCGGATGTTTGCAGCCCCTAAGCCTCTTCGGATTTGTGGAAAATCCAATCCTTTTTATAGGAAAAATAAACCTCCAAAGATAATAAATCTTAAGAAGATATATTCCCATAAAAATAGGTAAAATATATGATTCTGCATATCTCCTTCCTTCTAGAAGCTCAGCCCAAAAATATAAGATCACTTTCCAATTTTAAAAGATCTCAGCCAAGAATAAAATATTCTCGCCGCGTCCTAGGTGTTCGCCTCGGTCGAGTCGGTGTCTCTGGATCGCCTCGGTCGAGATGAATCTCTGGTCAACCGAGGTGACTCATAACTGAATGTAGAATCTCTCAAAACTGGTCCAAAGTAAATCTTTAATCCATGGTTGTGCTTCCTGAATGTAGCTCCAAATGACTCTTGACTCCTTTTGTTCCTTTTTGATGCAATACGTACCATATTACCTGCAATTACAACGAAACTAGGTGTAGACCTCGATTCTCGCAAAGGTAGATGAAATGGTAGTAAAATCACATAATGCACATACAAACATGCAGATTATGAAAGATAAAACGTCCAAACAAACCCCAAAATATAGACTATAATTCATGCTATCACTAAGCTTGCTTTGAACCAGAAAGGTATAATAAGAATAGGATTTGGCAAACTCTAACACATTAATTCTCAGTTAAGGATCGGATAAGCCACCTCGGTCAGCCAGTTTCCACCCCGGCCGAGATGTTCATCGACTGAACGAGATGCTTAGGGTTAAGGTTAAAGACTCGAACTTTCAGGGTCCTACTGTGATTAAGATCATTCTATCATTGTTTTTCCCACAACCTTCAGCCAATCACCCTAGAATCACACAAGGAAATTAGCCACTCATCATCATAATGAAAGTATTAAATATATGGGAAGAAGGTGAATATTTGAACAAAGAAGAATTTAATGAAAACACTTCAATAACTGAATCAAATATCACACAAAATCGTTCCTTGGATAATAATCCAACAAGACAAGACAACAAGGAAAAGAATTGAAGACAATCTTACAAAACCCTCCAAAAAGCTATAAAGCTATAGTCTTCAATCTTCCTTCGACCTTCAAAAAGGTTCTTCGAATCTCCCAACTTGGAGTAGGATGCGGCTGCTGCGTCGTATGCGGGATGTTCTAACTGTAAGCGGATTTCGATGATCCGAAGATGGATGAATTGTAGAAAATCCAACCCTTTTTATAGGAAAATAAACCTCCAAAGATAATAAATCTTAAGAAGATATATTCCCATAAAAATAGGTAAAATATATGATTCTGCATATCTCCTTCCTTCCAGAAGCTCAGCCCAAAAATATAAGATCACTTTCCAAAATTAAAAGATCTCTTCCAAGAATAAAATATTCTCGCCGCGTCCTAGGTGTTTGCCTCGGTCGAGTCGGCGTCTCTGGATCGCCTCGGTCGAGATGAATCTCTGGTCAACCGAGGTGACTCATAACTGAATGTAGAATCTCTCAAAACTGGTCCAAAGTAAATCTTTAATCCATGGTTGTGCTTCCTGAATGTAGCTCCAAATGACTCTTGACTCCTTTTGCTCCTTTTTGATGCAAAACGTACCATATTACCTGCAATTACAACGAAACTAGGTGTAGACCTCGATTCTCGCAAAGGTAGATGAAATGGTAGTAAAATCACATAATGTACATACAAACATGCAGATTATGAAAGATAAAACGTCCAAACAAACCCCAAAATATAGACTATAATTCATGCTATCAAAATACCCCATACTTAGCCCTTGCTTGTCCCTAAGCAAGTTCCTCATATAGAAATCAAGATAGAATGGATTATAAGTCAAGAAAATCAATGAAAAAGTCTTTCAAAAAATATTTTTATGGTGTGCAACTATCATAGATCACTCTAAGAGAGTACTTCATGGAATTAAAAACTCAATATGCTCAAAACATTTTATAAATATAGGAAAGTTGTTCATCTTTGCATAAAATCATAGAATGCATAATAAATCATAATTATCAAAATTAATCATGTATAATCCGATTTAAACCACTAAGTCAATCAACAAGCTCAAGGTCTCAAGGGCTTCCCAAAAGAAAAGGTCAAGAAACGTGAAGGGTAGGGACGTATGTAAGGGAATGTGGTGCTAGAATCCGGGAAAAGGATGAACTTCACTTTCACTTTGACTTGCAACATCTTCCACCAATAAGCTTTGCTTATTTCACACTTTTTCTCTTTTTACTTCACTTTTTGGGATGCATGGACAGAGGTGCACAATAACCGAAGCCTAGGAAATCAGCAATCATCAATTTCTTGAGATGCATCAAACCCTTGATGCACATACCATGACCCGTTAGGAATATCGCTCAATCCGACTTTGGCAAGACACAAACACCCGGCTATGTGAATGGTGCCGAGTTACTCATCTTCATGATTGACTTCCCCAAACCTATTATTGCTTTCTAACACTTTCACTTTCAGCCGCTTCTCAACTTTTGACTTGCTTTCACCACTTCGCTTGCTTCCAAATTCCCGGATAGGTAAAGGGAGGCAATATGTATATGAGGGGCTAAGCATGATCAAGAAGAAGAAGAAGAAGAGAATGAATTGCCTTGGTCTTTCCAAGAAGAACGTGAGAGAACTTATGCTGCGGTGTCAACCTTCAAATTCAACATAATTTGGATAAAAACAAAATATTAAACATGCCAATAATTTCAAACAAAGCATTTAGCAACTTAAACATATCATAAAACATTTCAAACATATAAAGAATTTAAATCCAGTCGGTAAACAAGATCTTCACTGAGATCATATCCAGATAAGTAACACAAAAATCGTTTTCGAAAATTTTCTGTTACACCCACCTCGGTCGAGGTGTTCTTGGTTCAACCGAGGTGAAACACCTCGTTTTGCCAGAACTGTCCCGGTCGAGGTCACAAAATTTTTTAAAAAAACCATTTTTTTTTCGGTTTCGACGTTTTTCTCAATCAAATAACCTGTAAGTATGCATGCAATCTCAGATAAACATATAAATGCAAAAGTGAAGCATAAATATAAATATCCGATAAAATGTCATACATCAAAAGTGTCAAATAATACATATAAATACCCCATACTTGAGACACACTGTCCCAGTGGGTCAAAATAATTCTAAGGACAGGATACTCACCGAACATAGCTAAACTGCATGAAGAAGTAAGAAACAGCTCCTAGATAAGACCATCTCGGTTGGCGAAGCACATCTCGGTCGAGGTGTTCTGACAGTACCCGAGATGTATCTCAGTAAAGCTCGTCTCCTCAACTTCTCGAAATTTTGTTCTTCCAGTGTAGCTCTTGAACTGTGATCCTTCCTTTTGGAATACCTGGTTGTTGTCTAGAGGAAAGCAAAAACAAAAACTATCTAAACTAGACTAGAAAACGGGAAAGAAAGCAATACCTTGGGTTGCCTCCCAAGAAGCGCTTGATTTAAGGTCGCTAGCTGGACCCTTCTCCATAGAATTACTCAATGTACCTTGAACACCATGGAGTGCTCATCACATCCATCATAAAAAAATTTCAAAAAGGTTCCGGTTCCTAATTTCACTGGCAAATGGTAAGATCCCCCACGTACAAGCTTGTACGGTTTGATTCTCACCGGAATCCTTCTAGCCTTCCTGCACTTCAATGGGACATAATCTAGCCTTACGTCCCATCCTTTCCTTGATCGAGAAAACAACTTCTCGAGATTCCTAGTAGCTTCCCCATCTTTAGCATGGGGATGGTACAAGGTCCTTAGCATGCGAGGGACCCCATACTTGAACAAGAGACACTTCATCGCCTCAACGGTGTAGTGCTTGCCAACTCCACTCCTCATGATCCGAGGAGCTTCCTCTTCCAATAATTTCAAGGAAGACTTCATCTTAATCTTTGGAGGTTCTTTCGGAAGAGACCTCCAACTCTCCGGTGCTTTCCTGAAAAATTCAGAAATTTTAATAGGGAATTCGAATGGAGTAAGAGAACTTACCTTGTAAAGTTCTCCAAAGCTCGGATCAGGTTTCATGTTAGGTTGATAACCAACACATGAAATCTCTCTCAACTCAGTTGATCTTTCTTCCACCTTGGTCACAATCTCAGTAATTTGACCAAGGTTCTCTGCATCTTCTGCTTCTAGTTTTGCAGATTCTTCCATCTCGGCTGAGATCTCTTCCACTTCGACCGAGGTCTCAACAGTCAGATCGAGACCTTCCATATCCTCCTCTTCCTCAAAAGTTTCAGGAGAAATTTTTGGTTCGACTGGGAGAATGCTTGGAACGTGCAACACTTCCTTATGCTCCTCTTGCGGCCTAGCATAGGATAGGGTGCTTTCCTTGAGTTCCGCCACCCTCTTCATTATCTTTTCCAATCGTGATTCGAGAGAATCTTCAAGAGGCTGCTCATAAGTGGTTCTAGGGATATTCTTCTCATCCCATATCGCAAGTTCACGCTGAATGGTCTCTTCTCTTTCCCATTCATTGTTGAACCAATAGAAGGAGTACTTCTCCTCCAAGTACTCATAATGGTCCGCCCTAGCACTTTGTCTTGCTATCCAGGCCGGATCAAACGTAGCCATCAGAAATCCTGAAAACTACAAAACTCATAGAAAGAGTAGTAAGTAGCAACAAGGGCAAGCGCCCCGAAAGCAAACCGCAACCGGCTCGGTCTAGACCAAGTCCCCGGCAACGGCGCCAAAAACTTGTTCGCTCCAAACGGTGTGTGCAAGCTTTAAATTTATAACCCTAGACTTAAGCTTAAAACAAGGATGCGAACCCGCAGTGTACGGGTCAATCGTAGTAAAAGCAAGAAAATTCCAGGGGTCGATCACAGGGACTTAGTGAAACAAAGTCCAGTACGGTATGCTAGTGTTGATGCTAACCACAAGAGCAAGTATACAATCAAAGATGAATAAGATGTCAAATAAGCAAACATGCAATTCTAAGGATTAAAGCATCTAGTTGTGGTTCCAACTCAAGATCTATAGATAAGCGGACAAAGCTGAGATATTTGCGTGGGGAAGGTGTTTCTAAAGTGGAGTAGATCACCGGGTAAGTCTCACTACACACTAATCCCAAACCGTAACTCCTATTACCGGGTAAGTCTCAAGGAATTAAGATAAAGAACTATTGCCTCAAACTAACACACCATCTAAGGGAATAGAATCAACCTTTACCGGGTAAGTCTCAGGCTAACTCACAAAGATGGGATGGAAGCACACTCAAACCCCAATAAAGGACAAGCCTTTATTACCTAAACTTATGATCGTTGGTATACAAACTAAGGAATTACCGGGTAAGTCTCATCCTAAGCTTGCTTTGAACCAGAAAGGTATAATAAGAATAGGATTTGGCAAACTCTAACACATTAACTCTCAGTTAAGGATCGGATAAGCCACCTCGGTCAGCCGGTTTCCACCCCGGCCGAGATGTTCATCGACTGAACGAGATGCTTAGGGTTAAGGTTAAAGACTCGAACTTTCAGGATCCTACTGTGATTAAGATCATTCTATCATTGTTTTTCCCACAACCTTCAGCCAATCACCCTAGAATCACACAAGGAAATTAGCCACTCATCATCATAATGAAAGTATTAAATATATGGAAGAAGGTGAATATTTGAACAAAGAAGAATTTAATGAAAACACTTCAATAACTGAATCAAATATCACACAAAATCGTTCCTTGGATAATGATCCAATAAGACAAGACAACAAGGAAAGGAATTTAAGACAATCTTACAAAACCCTCCAAAAAGCTATAAAGCTATAGTCTTCAATCTTCCTTCAACCTTCAAAAAGGTTCTTCAACTCTCTCCCAAATTGGAGTAGGATGCGGCTGCTGCGCTGATAGCTGATTGTATGCGGTTATGCAGCCTCTAAGCATCTAAGCATCTAAGCATCATCGGATTTGTGGAAAATCCAATCCTTTTTATAGGAAAAATAAACCTCCAAAGATAATAAATCTTAAGAAGATATATTCCCATAAATATAGGTAAAATATATGATTCTGCATATCTCCTTCCTTCTAGAAGCTCAGCCCAAAAATATAAGATCACTTTCCAATTTTAAAAGATCTCAGCCAAGAATAAAATATTCTCGCCGCGTCCTAGGTGTTCGCCTCGGTCGAGTCGGTGTCTCTGGATCGCCTCGGTCGAGATGAATCTCTGGTCAACCGAGGTGACTCATAACTGAATGTAGAATCTCTCAAAACTGGTCCAAAGTAAATCTTTAATCCATGGTTGTGCTTCCTGAATGTAGCTCCAAATGACTCTTGACTCCTTTTGCTCCTTTTTGATGCAAAACGTACCATATTACCTGCAATTACAACGAAACTAGGTGTAGACCTCGATTCTCGCAAAGGTAGATGAAATGGTAGTAAAATCACATAATGTACATACAAACATGCAGATTATGAAAGATAAAACGTCCAAACAAACCCCAAAATATAGACTATAATTCATGCTATCAAAATACCCCATACTTAGCCCTTGCTTGTCCCTAAGCAAGTTCCTCATATAGAAATCAAGATAGAATGGATTATAAGTCAAGAAAATCAATGAAAAAGTCTTTCAAAAAATATTTTTATGGTGTGCAACTATCATAGATCACTCTAAGAGAGTACTTCATGGAATTAAAAACTCAATATGCTCAAAACATTTTATAAATATAGGAAAGTTGTTCATCTTTGCATAAAATCATAGAATGCATAATAAATCATAATTATCAAAATTAATCATGTATAATCCGATTTAAACCACTAAGTCAATCAACAAGCTCAAGGTCTCAAGGGCTTCCCAAAAGAAAAGGTCAAGAAACGTGAAGGGTAGGGACGTATGTAAGGGAATGTGGTGCTAGAATCCGGGAAAAGGATGAACTTCACTTTCACTTTGACTTGCAACATCTTCCACCAATAAGCTTTGCTTATTTCACACTTTTTCTCTTTTTACTTCACTTTTTGGGATGCATGGACAGAGGTGCACAATAACCGAAGCCTAGGAAATCAGCAATCATCAATTTCTTGAGATGCATCAAACCCTTGATGCACATACCATGACCCGTTAGGAATATCGCTCAATCCGACTTTGGCAAGACACAAACACCCGGCTATGTGAATGGTGCCGAGTTACTCATCTTCATGATTGACTTCCCCAAACCTATTATTGCTTTCTAACACTTTCACTTTCAGCCGCTTCTCAACTTTTGACTTGCTTTCACCACTTCGCTTGCTTCCAAATTCCCGGATAGGTAAAGGGAGGCAATATGTATATGAGGGGCTAAGCATGATCAAGAAGAAGAAGAAGAAGAGAATGAATTGCCTTGGTCTTTCCAAGAAGAACGTGAGAGAACTTATGCTGCGGTGTCAACCTTCAAATTCAACATAATTTGGATAAAAACAAAATATTAAACATGCCAATAATTTCAAACAAAGCATTTAGCAACTTAAACATATCATAAAACATTTCAAACATATAAAGAATTTAAATCCAGTCGGTAAACAAGATCTTCACTGAGATCATATCCAGATAAGTAACACAAAAATCGTTTTCGAAAATTTTCTGTTACGCCCACCTCGGTCGAGGTGTTCTTGGTTCAACCGAGGTGAAACACCTCGTTTTGCCAGAACTGTCCCGGTCGAGGTCAAAAAATTTTTAAAAAAAACCATTTTTTTTTCGGTTTCGACGTTTTTCTCAATCAAATAACCTGTAAGTATGCATGCAATCTCAGATAAACATATAAATGCAAAAGTGAAGCATAAATATAAATATCCGATAAAATGTCATACATCAAAAGTATCGAATACAAATAGTCACGTAGTCAAATAATACATATAAATACCCCATACTTGAGACACACTGTCCCAGTGGGTATAATAAAAGTCTAAATGAAAGAGGACTCACCGGATAAAGAGCCGAACTGCATAAAAATATAATAAATAAAACTCTGCAGCTCCTCAGTAGTCCTGATCCGGTGGTGGTGGTGGTGGTACATAAGGATGCTGGGTCGGATCGAATGGATAGCCCATAGTCTGCTGGAACTGTAGCTCCATCATCCTACGCTGATAGTGCTGCCCCTCCAACATCTGCTGAGTCCAGCTGTCAAGGTGTCGGTGCTGGGCGGCAAACCTCTCATGCATGTCTACTGTAAGGGCAGCATATGAGTCTATCATCTGCTCTGTCAACTCGTCGATCCGACGATGAGCCTCTGCATCTCTGTGACGGCGTGTCCGACGTCTAGTAGATCTAACGGGAGGTGCAGCAGGTGCAGGCTCAGTATCTTCCTCATCCTCATCAAGATCAATAATGGGAGGCGCGCTCGTCCCAGCTGTATCTGTCCCTGTGTCCATCGGGACGCCGCCTCCTCTCTCATCAACTGTCTCGTCATCATCGTCCTCCTCCTCAGCCTCCTCAGCCTCCTCAGCAGCTGCAGCAGCAGCAGCTCCCTCTCTGTAGTCCTCCATAAGCGGGGCCCATGCTGTCTGCCAAAAATGCGGGTCGAAGACCGAAAACTGTGCAGACCATCTGATGCCCTGAGGCGCTGTCCGCTCCCAAGGCATGGCAACATACGGTGTAGTCAGCCCACGAGGAACAAGAATCCGCCTCGTGATCATCTCCTGCAGACCCAGCGGCTTCGGAGCCGCCGCCAATGTGCAAATACTGAGATCCATCCCGTGGTAGGAGGCGATGTGGGTGACTAGACCTCCACAGCAAATATCACCCTTCCCTTTGGCCTTGATCCTGTGCAGATCCTCTGCCAGGAGCAAGCCAAAGTCCGGGTATCCTCCCGTGACCATGCAGTACAGCGAAAATAGCTCCCCCTGTCTGATCTTCTGGGGCGTCTCAGTACGCGCCAGAAGCATCTCGCTGAATATCCGGTGGGCGAGTCTGAAAGCTGGGTGGAAGATGACCTTCTCCCTGGAATCACCAGGGCGCCATCTATCTGCGTGAGTGGTGATGTGGGCTATCTGACCCCAAAACTCCCTAGCTACGGATCGGGAGGGGAAGTCTACAGCTGTAGGGGTAGGAAAGCTGAAAATCTCTCTGAATATCTCTAATGGAACTATGAAGTTCCGGCTCATCAGCCGGTACTTCACAGATCCCTCTGTGGGTAGGTAGGAGAAGGAGCTGACGAACTCTAGTGTCGGCTCTATGTAGGCTGGGGCTCGGATCTCAGAAAACTGATCCAGCCCGACTGTAGCTATCATCCTCCTAAGGTCAGCCTCTAACCCTAGGCAGTCAAAAGCTGACACGTCTAGAAATCGCGGTGCGATGACTGGACGTCCAGCTATCCTCTCATAATCTACCCGGCATCTCTCGTGGATAACCGGGCGGTAGGGACGGGAAGAAGAAGGGGAAGGGGAAGGTGAGGATCTGTCTCTCAAGGCTAAACGGCGATCTGAACTCATTTTCACTAACACTCTGTCAGACCACCTCGGTTGACTGACAACCCTCAGAAATCACCTCGGTCGAGATGCAGTTCGACCGGACCGAGGCGTAGCAGTGTCGATTTCTATTCTCTGATTTTCAGTTCTTTTCCCCCCAAAATCACTACAATTGCTTCCTAAGGGGTGCTTATGCCTTTTCTCAACAGAAACAAGGGCAACCAAAGCCCAAATAGCAGAAAACGAACGAGTTAGGTTTTCGAACGTTTTTACCTCGTTTTGGTCGAATCGCTCAAATTTCTTGCAGATCTGTTGTAGTAATCGACTCCTCTACTCTTTAATCTCGGTTTGGAAGCGGAAATCTTCGAAAACGAGCGAGAAATGAGGGAGCGAGGCGATTCTGTGCGCCGCGGTCGAAACGAAGTAAAAAAAGTGAAAAGTAATTTTTTCCCCTTTTTATACTGTTACTGGATCTGCTGTCACCTCGGTCGAGATGGTCTCGACTGGACCGAGGTGGTACGGACCGAGGCGGTTCTGCAGAAACCCTAGTCGCCTCGGTTGCTTCAAGAATCAACTCGGTCGAGGTGTTCTGACAGTGACCGAGGTGCCTCTTTCTTCTCAGAATCTCGAACTTCTCCCTTTCCTGGAGTGCTCCTTCCTGTTATCTGTCCAGAACGCCAAAAACAAAGCAAAGCAAAGCAAAGCAAAAACAAAAACTATCTAAACTAGACTAGAAAACGGGAAAGAAAGCAATACCTTGGGTTGCCTCCCAAGAAGCGCTTGATTTAAGGTCGCTAGCTGGACCATAGTGCGTCTCAAAGGAGGTAGGAGGTTCCCTCACCCCATACTTCACCTCCATCGTGGGGTGAAGTAAGTAAGTCCATCAAACGCTCCAGAACGTGCAAGTGCTCGTCGGGGAATGAATCGTCTATGGGTGGGCTATCCGTCTCGCGGGAGGATTCCGGTAGCCGGCTGAGGTGGTCCGCAACTGAATTCTCGGATCCCTTCTTATCGCGGATCTCTAGGTCAAACTCTTGGAGCAAGAGAATCCATCGAATAAGGCGCGGCTTTGCATCCTTCTTAGCCAACAAGTAACGAATGGCTGCATGGTCGGTGTAGACAATGACTTTCGCCCCTACTAGATAGGAACGAAACTTCTCGAAAGCATATACAACCGCCAATAACTCCTTCTCAGTGGTAGTGTTGATGCTAACCCTAGACTTAAGCTTAAAACAAGGATGCGAACCCGCAGTGTACGGGTCAATCGTAGTAAAAGCAAGAAAATTCCAGGGGTCGATCACAGGGACTTAGTGAAACAAAGTCCAATACGGTATGCTAGTGTTGATGCTAACCACAAGAGCAAGTATACAATCAAAGATGAATAAGATGTCAAATAAGCAAACATGCAATTCTAGGGATTAAAGCATCTAGTTGTGGTTCCAACTCAAGATCTATAGATAAGCGGACAAAGCTGAGGTTTTTGCATGGGGAAGGTGTTTCTAAAGTGGAGTAGATCACCGGGTAAGTCTCACTACACACTAATCCCAAACCGTAACTCCTATTACCGGGTAAGTCTCAAGGAATTAAGATAAAGAACTATTGCCGCAAACTAACACACCATCTAAGGGAATAGAATCAACCTTTACCGGGTAAGTCTCAGGCTAACTCACAAAGATGGGATGGAAGCACACTCAAACCCCAATAAAGGACAAGCCTTTATTACCTACACTTATGATCGTTGGTATACAAACTAAGGAATTACCGGGTAAGTCTCATCCTAAGCTTGCTTTGAACCAGAAAGGTATAATAAGAATAGGATTTGGCAAACTCTAACACATTAACTCTCAGTTAAGGATCGGATAAGCCACCTCGGTCAGCCAGTTTCCACCTCGGCCGAGATGTTCATCGACTGAACGAGATGCTTAGGGTTAAGGTTAAAGACTCGAACTTTCAGGATCCTACTGTGATTAAGATCATTCTATCATTGTTTTTCCCACAACCTTCAGCCAATCACCCTAGAATCACACAAGGAAATTAGCCACTCATCATCATAATGAAAGTATTAAATATATGGGAAGAAGGTGAATATTTGAATAAAGAAGAATTTAATGAAAACACTTCAATAACTGAATCAAATATCACACAAAATCGTTCCTTGGATAATAATCCAACTAGACAAGACAATCAAGGAAAGGAATTGAAGACAATCTTACAAAACCCTCCAAAAAGCTATAAAGCTATAGTCTTCAAATCTTCCTTCAACCTTCAAAAAGGTTCTTCAACTCTCTCCCAAATTGGAGTATGATGCGGCTGCTGCGCTGATAGCTGATTGTATGCGGTGTATGCAGCCTCTAAGCATGATCGGATTTGTGGAAAATCCAACCCTTTTTATAGGAAAAATAACCCTCCAAAGATAAGAAATCTTAAGAAGATATATTCCCATAAAAATAGGTAAAATATATGATTCTGCATATCTCCTTCCTTCTAGAAGCTCAGCCCAAAAATATAAGATCACTTTCCAATTTTAAAAGATCTCAGCCAAGAATAAAATATTCTCGCCGCGTCCTAGGTGTTCGCCTCGGTCGAGTCGGTGTCTCTGGATCGCCTCGGTCGAGATGAATCTCTGGTCAACCGAGGTGACTCATAACTGAATGTAGAATCTCTCAAAACTGGTCCAAAGTAAATCTTTAATCCATGGTTGTGCTTCCTGAATGTAGCTCCAAATGACTCTTGACTCCTTTTGCTCCTTTTTGATGCAAAACGTACCATATTACCTGCAATTACAACGAAACTAGGTGTAGACCTCGATTCTCGCAAAGGTAGATGAAATGGTAGTAAAATCACATAATGTACATACAAACATGCAGATTATGAAAGATAAAACGTCCAAACAAACCCCAAAATATAGACTATAATTCATGCTATCAAAATACCCCATACTTAGCCCTTGCTTGTCCCTAAGCAAGTTCCTCATATAGAAATCAAGATAGAATGGATTATAAGTCATGAAAATCAATGAAAAGTCTTTCAAAAACATATTTTTATGGTGTGCAACTATCATAGATCACTCTAAGAGAGTACTTCCTGGAAATTAAAAACTCAATATGATCAAAACATTTTATAAATATAGGAAAGTTGTTCATCTTTGCATGAAATCATAGAATGCATAATAAATCATAATTATCAAAATTAATCATGTATAATCCGATTTAAACCGCTAAGTCAATCAACAAGCTCAAGGTCTCAAGGGCTTCCCAAAAGAAAGGTCAAGAAACGTGTATGGTAGGGATGCATGTAAGGTAATGTGGTGCTAGAATCCGGGAAAAGGATGAACTTCACTTTCACTTTGACTTGCAACATCTTCCACCAATAAGCTTTGCTTATCTCACACTTTTTCTTTTACTTTACTTTTGGGATGCATGGACAGAGGTGCACAATAACCGAAGCCTAGGAAATCCGCAATCATCAATTTCTTGAGATGCATCAAACCCTTGATGCACATACCATGACCCGTTAGGAATATCGCTCAATCCGACTTTGGCAAGACACAAACACCCGGCTATGTGAATGGTGCCGAGTTACTCATCTTCATGATTGACTTCCCCAAACCTATTATTGCTTTCTAACACTTTCACTTTCAGCCACTTCTCAACTTTTGACTTGCTTTCACCACTTCGCTTGCTTCCAAATTCCCGGATAGGTAAAGGGAGGCAATATGTATATGAGGGGCTAAGCATGATCAAGAAGAAGAAGAAGAAGAAGAATGAATTGCCTTGGTCTTTCCAAGAAGAACGTGAGAGAACTTATGCTGCGGTGTCAACCTTCAAATTCAACATAATTTGGATAAAAATAAAGTATTAAACATGCCAATAATTTCAAACAAAGCATTTAGCAACTTAAACATATCATAAAACATTTCAAACATATAAAGAATTTAAATCCAGTCGGTAAACAAAATCTTCACTGAGATCATATCCAGATAAGTAACACAAAAGTCGTTTTCGAAAACTCTCAGTTAACCCACCTCGGTCGAGATGTTCTTGGTTCAACCGAGGTGAAACACCTCGTTTTGCCAGAACTGTCCCGGTCGAGGTCAAAAAATTTTTTTAAAAAAAACATTTTTTTTTCGGTTTCGACGTTTTTCTCAATCAAATAACCTGTAAGTATGCATGCAATCTCAGATAAACATATAAATGCAAAAGTGAAGCATAAATATAAATATCCGATAAAATGTCATACATCAAAAGTATCGAATACAAATAGTCATGTAGTCAAATAATACATATAAATACCCCATACTTGAGACACACTGTCCCAGTGGGTCAGAATAAGTCTAAGGACAGGATACTCACCGAACATAGCTAAACTGCATGAAGAAGTAAGAAACAGCTCCCAGATAAGACCATCTCGGTTGGCGAAGCACATATCGGTCGAGGTGTTCTGACAGTACCCGAGATGTATCTCAGTAAAGCTTGTTTCCTCAACTTCTCGAAATTTTGTTCTTCCAGTGTAGCTCCTGAACTGTGATCCTTCCTTTTGGAATACCTGGTTGTTGTCTAGAGGAAAACAAAAACAAAGCAACTATCTAAACTAAACTAGAAAAGGGAGAAGAAAGCAATACCTTGGGTTGCCTCCCAAGAAGCGCTTGATTTAAGGTCGCTAGCTGGACCATAGTGCGTCTCAAAGGAGGTAGGAGGTTCCCTCACCCCATACTTCACCTCCATCGTGGGGTGAAGTAAGTAAGTCCATCAAACGCTCCAGAACGTGCAGGTGCTCGTCGGGGAATGAATCGTCTATGGGTGGGCTATCCGTCTCGCGGGAGGATTCCGGTAGCCGGCTGAGGTGGTCCGCAACTGAATTCTCGGATCCCTTCTTATCGCGGATCTCTAGGTCAAACTCCTGGAGCAAGAGAATCCATCGAATAAGGCGCGGCTTTGCATCTTTTTTAGCCAACAAGTAACGAATGGCTGCATGGTCGGTGTAGACAATGACTTTCGCCCCTACTAGATAGGAACGAAACTTCTCGAAAGCATATACAACCGCCAATAACTCCTTCTCAGTGGTAGCGTAGTTGCGTTGTGCTACATCTAGCGTCTTGCTAGCATAGTAAATGGCGGTGGTCCGTCCATCCTTCTTTTGCCCAAGCACCGCTCCTACGGCTATATCGCTAGCGTCACACATGACCTCAAAGGGCAAGGTCCAGTCAGGAGGTTGGATAATGGGAGCGGAGATCAACGCTTCCTTAATCCTGTAAAAAGCATCAAGACACTCCTGCGAAAACTCAAAAACAACATCTTTATTCAAGAGGTTAGTTAGAGGTTTAGAAATCTTGGAGAAGTCCTTGATGAATCTCCTGTAGAAACCTGCATGCCCGAGGAAACTCCTCACACCTTTAACAGAACAAGGAGGAGGGAGCTTCTCAATAGTCTCGATCTTAGCTCGATCGACCTCAATACCTCGATTAGAAACGAGGTGTCCTAGCACAATGCCTTCATTAACCATAAAATGACACTTCTCCCAATTCAAAACAAGGTTAGTGTCTTCACATCTTTTAAGCACTAGAGAAAGGTTAGATAGGCAATCATCAAAAGAGGAACCATATACAGAAAAATCATCCATAAATACCTCCATGATCTCCTCTATGTACTCGGAGAAGATGGCCATCATGCATCGCTGGAAGGTAGCTGGTGCATTGCACAACCCGAATGGCATCCTCCGATAGGCAAACGTCCCCCAAGGACATGTGAAAGTGGTCTTCTCCTGATCATCCGGATGGATAGGAATCTGGAAGAATCCACTATAGCCGTCCAAGTAGCAAAAGTGTGAATGCTGGGCCAACCGTTCGAGCATTTGATCAATGAAGGGAAGCGGAAAATGATCTTTCCTAGTAGCCGTGTTCAGCTTCCTATAGTCGATGCAAACTCTCCAGCCCGTAACGGTCCTTGTTGGGATCAACTCGTTGTTCTTATTCGTCACAACGGTCATCCCTCCTTTCTTCGGGACGACATGCACCGGGCTAACCCACTTGCTGTCCGAGATAGGATAAATAATACCTGCATCCAACAACTTAAGAACTTCCTTCTTCACAACCTCTTTCATGATCGGATTTAACCGTCTTTGAGGTTCCCGTGAAGTCTTATGATTATCTTCCATTAGAATTCTATGCATGCAGAAAGAAGGGTTAATGCCAATAAGATCGTCCGTGGTGTAGCCTATGGCTTTCCGATGCTTTCTCAGGACATGCATTAGCTTAGATAATTCAGAATTGGAGAGGGAAGCACTAGCAATAACGGGATAAGTAGAATCCGGCCCAAGAAAGATATACCTCAAGTGACTAGGGAGTTGTTTAAGCTCCACAACTGGGGGTGCTTTCTGGGAGGGATCTGTGCTTCCTCTTTCCAGTGGAGTGGTGTCAGAAACTGGACTATGTGCAGTCTCAGTTTGAATCGTCTCTCTGCCGACCTCGGTCGAGGCGCAAAGGCGTTGACCGAGGTGTTCTTCAGACGCCTCGCTCAGTCCAGAAAGTGCCTCGGTCGAGGTACTGCTACTGGATCCGAGGCTGGAAATCTTCGTTTCCTGGATCAGCTTCTCAGTCATGGCTCCTGGATCTTCTTCCAGTGCCTTCAGGCTCCGTATATCTGCATCACAAGAAGCATCTATACCTTCCTCCATTAAACTGAAGCTAATAACTCTTTCGAGTGGATCATTAATAAGGATAGAGCTCACCAATTCTCTTGATTCTTCTTCATCGTAGATGTTGAAGATATCATCAGTTAGTTGCTCCCCCTTCATGGCTGCAAGTAGTGCGAACTCCACCTCATCGCCACCAACGTTGAATTTCAACTTGGCGTTCTTGCAATCCACATTGCAACCCGAAGTTGCTAGAAATGGCCTCCCGAGAATGATGGGAACAGGATAATCTGCGGGAATGTCAAGTACGACAAAATCTATGGGTAGATAGAAGTTACCTAACTTGACCGGAACGTCTTCCAAAATGCCCACGGGATGGGTGATGGAGCGATCTGCCATGTAAAGTCGAATCTTGACCGGCTTGGGCTCTCCAAGACCGATCTTAATGCATAGCTCCAGCGGGATGATGCTCACGCTGGCTCCTAGATCGCAAAGGGCTTCACAAGTGACATCCCCAACTTGAATGGGAATGCAAAATGAGCCGGGATCTCTCAACTTAGGTGGCATCTTCTCCTTCATGATCTTTATAAGCTCCGAAGACTTAGATGTCATCCTAACTTCACCAACATCCTCCAGCTTCCTCTTCCTTGATAGGATTTCTTTTAAGAACTTCCCGTAGGCGGGCATACCTAAAATAGCATCAAGGAAAGGGATATTAATATGGAGCTTATTCATCAAGTCAAGGAACTTACCAAAGTGCTTGTCAAGATGTGCTCTGGCTCTGGACTGGGGAAATGGAAGTGGTGGTTTATATGCAGGAGGTGGAACATAGGCTTCAGTTGTTCCTCCTGCTTTCTGTTGCACCGCCTCGGTTGGCATCTCGGTCGAGGTGTTCTTCGACTGGATCTGGACCGAGGTGGTCTGCGTCGAGCAAGGTACTGGATCTGTGGTTTTGAGTCCACTCCTCGTCGTGATGGCCATGCACTGGCCCTTAGGGTTAGTTTCCGTCTTTGCTGGAAGCTTCCCTGGATCTCTTGGCGCTTCATTCGCCCTATTAGCAAGTTGTTGTTCGAAGGACTTTTGGGCCCTCGAAAATGAAGTCATAGAATTCTCCATAGCACTAAGCTTGATCAAGATTGCCTCCAGGACTGCGTCCTTCTTTTCCGGCTGAGACGAACTTGATCCTTGCCCTTGGCTCTTCAATGGAGTAGAAGAAGAAGAAGGAGGAGAGAGGAAAGGGTTAGAGGAATCATTAGAGTTGGAGTTTGAATAATTGTTACCGTTGTTTTGGTTATTATTCGCTCTCCAATTGTTGCTATTGGATCCTCTATTGTTGTTGTAGTTGTTGTTTCGGGGTCCGTTGTTGTTGTTACGGTACCCGTTGTTGTTGCTGTTGTTCCTTTGCCCTTGCTCTTCCTTCTTAGTTTGAGCCATCAATAGCTCCTTCAATTGCTTCACGTCGTTCTTCAAGGACGTGAATTGGTTGTTGTTGGTTTGAGTCTCTTGAAAGTTGACTCTTTTAACTCCACCTTCAGCTCCCTGGTGGGTGTACTTCTCCATGTGCAAGGCTTGCTTCTCAATGAAATCCCAAGCCTCGTCAACCGCCATATCCATAAATGTGCCGGCGGAGAGTAGTTGGAGATTAAACTGGGTGTTTCCGTCCAGCCCTTTGAAGTAGATCTCCAACAACTCGATCTTTGGAATCCCATGATGTGGGCAATCCAAAAGGATATCTTTGAACCGCTCCCATGATTTGGACAAACTCTCCTTGTCCTTCATGATGAAAGCATTGATCTTCCCTCTCATTTCAGCAGTCTTTGAGGGGGGAAAGAATTTGGTCAAGAATTCCGTAGTCATCTCTTCCCATGTGCTGATCTTTCCTGCAGGAAGAGATTGATACCAAGTAAGAGCTCTATCTTTAAGAGAAAAGTAGAAAGGTCTTAGCTTGTAGTTGTTATTTTCAATTCTGGGAGGTCGCAAGGTCTCCATCAAGATCTCGTAGTTTTGAAGATGTTGATGCGGCGACTCCTTCTCTAGCCCTCCGAATTGACATTGGCGAATCATCGCTAGAACTTGTGGTCGAAGTTCGTAGTCATGGTCCGCTGGATCTCCTAGGTTCACTCCTGGACGCCTCAGCTGTTGATTAGGGTCCATCCTTTGACCTAGGGTTTGTGGAATTCCTGCAAGAAGAACATCTCGGACTGGCATCCGAAGTGGATGCACATCGGCCGGGGCGTCAGGAACTGGGACTTGCCTCGGTCGAGGATCAATTACTGGATCCTGCATCGGTCGAGGTTGAATCTGGTTCCGAATTGCTGCAATCTCAGCTTCGATTGCTGCATTCCTGGCCTGATTCTCTTCTTTTTCCTGCCTTAGTTCTTCTTTACTGAGACGTAGCTGCTCCTGCGTCTCTCTCAATTGGGCCAAAAGATCGTGATCGTCTTGTTGGGCCATCTTCGCTTCTCTTAAGCGTCGTTTGTATGTCTTTTCTGGTTCGGGATCGTAAGGAACGATTTCCTTTCCAGTGCGGGTTCTTCGCATATACCTAAGAAAGAACCTGCAAAAAGTCACTCAAGTAGAGTGGTAAGACAACACGGGGCAAATGCCCCAAGAGCAAACCGTACCGGCTCGGTCTAGACCAAGTCCCCGGCAACGGCGCCAAAAACTTGTTCGCTCCAAACGGTGTGTGCAAGCTTTAAATTTATAACCCTAGACTTAAGCTTAAAACAAGGATGCGAACCCGCAGTGTACGGGTCAATCGTAGTAAAAGCAAGAAAATTCCAGGGGTCGATCACAGGGACTTAGTGAAACAAAGTCCAGTACGGTATGCTAGTGTTGATGCTAACCACAAGAGCAAGTATACAATCAAAGATGAATAAGATGTCAAATAAGCAAACATGCAATTCTAGGGATTAAAGCATCTAGTTGTGGTTCCAACTCAAGATCTATAGATAAGCGGACAAAGCTGAGATATTTGCGTGGGGAAGGTGTTTCTAAAGTGGAGTAGATCACCGGGTAAGTCTCACTACACACTAATCCCAAACCGTAACTCCTATTACCGGGTAAGTCTCAAGGAATTAAGATAAAGAACTATTGCCTCAAACTAACACACCATCTAAGGGAATAGAATCAACCTTTACCGGGTAAGTCTCAGGCTAACTCACAAAGATGGGATGGAAGCACACTCAAACCCCAATAAAGGACAAGCCTTTATTACCTACACTTATGATCGTTGGTATACAAACTAAGGAATTACCGGGTAAGTCTCATCCTAAGCTTGCTTTGAACCAGAAAGGTATAATAAGAATAGGATTTGGCAAACTCTAACACATTAACTCTCAGTTAAGGATCGGATAAGCCACCTCGGTCAGCCAGTTTTCCACCCCGGCCGAGATGTTCATCGACTGAACGAGATGCTTAGGGTTAAGGTTAAAGACTCGAACTTTCAGGATCCTACTGGATTAAGATTATTCTATCATTGTTTTTCCCACAACCTTCGGCCAATCACCCTAGAATCACACAAGGAAATTAGCCACTCATCATCATAATGAAAGTATTAAATATATGGGAAGAAGGTGAATATTTGAACAAAGAAGAATTTAATGAAAACACTTCAATAACTGAATCAAATATCACACAAAATCGTTCCTTGGATAATGATCCAATAAGACAAGACAACAAGGAAAGGAATTGAAGATAATCTTACAAAACCCTCCAAAAAGCTATAAAGCTATAGTCTTCAATCTTCCTTCAACCTTCAAAAAGGTTCTTCGAATCTCCCAAATTGGAGTAGGATGCGGCTGCTGCGCTGATAGCGTGATGTTCTAACTGTAAGCGGATGTTTGCAGCCCCTAAGCCTCTTCGGATTTGTGGAAAATCCAATCCTTTTTATAGGAAAAATAAACCTCCAAAGATAATAAATCTTAAGAAGATATATTCCCATAAAAATAGGTAAAATATATGATTCTGCATATCTCCTTCCTTCTAGAAGCTCAGCCCAAAAATATAAGATCACTTTCCAATTTTAAAAGATCTCAGCCAAGAATAAAATATTCTCGCCGCGTCCTAGGTGTTCGCCTCGGTCGAGTCGGTGTCTCTGGATCGCCTCGGTCGAGATGAATCTCTGGTCAACCGAGGTGACTCATAACTGAATGTAGAATCTCTCAAAACTGGTCCAAAGTAAATCTTTAATCCATGGTTGTGCTTCCTGAATGTAGCTCCAAATGACTCTTGACTCCTTTTGCTCCTTTTTGATGCAAAACGTACCATATTACCTGCAATTACAACGAAACTAGGTGTAGACCTCGATTCTCGCAAAGGTAGATGAAATGGTAGTAAAATCACATAATGTACATACAAACATGCAGATTATGAAAGATAAAACGTCCAAACAAACCCCAAAATATAGACTATAATTCATGCTATCAAGGTCATCTCTTACAAAATAACAAAAAAAGAATAAACAACATTCTCCACAATCTCCGCTTATTCCTCGTCCTCGTCGTCTAAGTTGATGGTATTGGTCTGATCAACGTTTGCCGCATTTTGTTTCTTGGAAGCTGAAGTTGGTGTGGGCTCTCCCTCTTGTCTAACCGTTTTGTCAACCGATGTTGGTGTGTCCTCATATTCCATTTTGATCCTCTTAAAACTCGAAGTTGGTGTGCGGTCAAGTTTTAACTTTCTCTTCATGAAAGGCTTCGAAGAAGGTGTGGTATCAACATAGCATTGTAGGGCTTCCCTTTCGTACATCCACAACAAATCAACCATCGGAGTGTCCGATGCAACAATAGCTTTGGAAGACGGTCCTAAACCAGCTTTGATCATTCTTCTTATGCTCACCAAGACTTGGTACTCTAGACTGTTGTATTTTGCGGTAATACTCTCCGTGTAAATCTGCATTCCGGATTCAGTGATTGGGGTTACATATTTCTTGGAGGAAGAAGGTGTGGTTTTGGTTGTCCTTGACATTTTGAGGGGATTGATTGTTTGGTGTAATAGTGCTCGAATATTTCAGAATAAGAAAGCTCGAATGCATGTGTATTTAAAAGTTGAATATTTGCTTTATATTATGTACGTGAATGAATGAATGTATTGGAGGAAGAAGGTGAGAAGGCATGGTTAGGGTTGGTGTAATGATAGCCTCTAGCAGGTAATCTAGAGAAGCTCGAAGCAGTCATGCATGCTTTGGAACTCACAAAGAAGAAATGACATTCATTGGTGAGAAGTTAAAAAGAAGAAACGACATTCACTGACTGATAATTGCGGCAGTGGACTTAGTTGAGATTTGAAATCATTTAGAATCTCGGTTTACCTCCCTACTCACCAAATCCTTATATTTTTGGATACAATTTTTTTTAAAAATTTAGTATTACGTTGAGATTTCAAGGATGATGGTTCGATTTAGTATTATGTTGAGATTTAAAATTATTTCAATCTACGATTACGTTAAGGATTCAAATTTATTTAAAATTTTTAAAGGATTACAACTAATGATACATAAATTTTTACGTAATAATTAAAAAAATGAAAAAATTATATGAACCATCAAAGTAATACTAAGTTTTTTTTATCATAATGTTATTTTATTATAGTCGGTTTATGAAAACATAAAATAATAAAATGCAAAAATTATACATGCCATATGCACCACCGATGTGGAGTATTAGGGAACACTTGTCCAATTGCATTTCCTTCGAAATAAGAAATATAAAAGAAAAATATTTATGATTAGTATGAGATATGTAAACAAAAAATTCTATACTAACTATTGAGTTATAACATACCGATGGATTTGTACTGGTCGGTGATGATTGTCTGCGGAACCTTTCCCGACATTACCTCTAGCCAAGTACGGAACAACCATAGAAAATTACTAATTTCCTCACCACCTAATAGAGCACATCCAAACAATACGGATTGACCATGGTGGTTAACTTCAATAAATGGTGCAAATGGCATCTTATATCTGTTCGACACGTAAGTAGTGTCAAAAGAAATGACATTTCTGAACTCTTGATATGCAGCTATGCTCCTTCCATCTACCCAAAATACATTCCTCAATCTTCCGTCATCATCTTGGTCATATCTATATACAAAATTACACTTACAAATACCCATCATATCAAAATAATCCCACATTGCATTGAAGTCGCCTGTATCCATATGAAGTCTTCTACACATGGCAATTATGTTACGAACATCTCTCTGGTCAAAGGGAACATTGTCATGGCTTCCGTTTTCCACAACAATAGTATTGTAATTTTTTATTATCTGCACACCAACTCTATCATTATCCAAAATCTTTTTTTTTATTTCTTTCACTGATATATCTATAGCTTGTAAGGAATTTAGAATTTTCAGCAACACACTCATGATTATGATCTAGTTTTACCTTAGTTAGCTTCCATAGCCCGTTTGTTTGGACAGAGGCATTGACATGGAACTGACATCCGGTGCTGCATGAGGTTGGTCCACGTCCTGGATTTCTTGACCATGTATCAAATTTCCCCCCCTTTAGAACAAATCAGCCTCAACGCCTTGTACTTGTCTTTTCTGCTCAACAACACATTCCCTTCATTCTCCTCATTCTCATCCTCTTTGTTCATAGTAGAATTGCGGATCCTTATAGAAAATCCATTTTTTGAGCATACAAATGGCAATGTCCTATCAACTCATCTTAGTTTGCAAATGTCATCCCCACGTGTAGATTTAAATCTTCATCCTCTTCAACTTCACCTTCATTCCCTAAACCATTTCCGTAAGCTTCGTAATCTAGCGTGTTCTCATCAAGATTTCATGTTCTCTGACAGTCGGAGAACATGGTGGACTATCGCCGAACAATTCACGCATTACGTTTCCTTCATATTCAAACATAACACGAACGGGTAAGTTAAATTCTTCAATTTCTACCCCAAAAAAGGTTAATATTGACAAAAAAATTCGATCGAAGTTAATTACCTTATTCTTGTACGTCGACTGCATCAATATTAAGATCGATGCTCATTGAGTCGCTCATCTTGAAGACCTATTACTGTGTTACTTACCTTGTTCATCAAACTCGGATGAACTCCTTCACAATGTATAACCCTTGGTTTCTTCTAGCGTCGTTGGAAGGAAGGAGGACTAACTCTTCACTTACCATGCACATGATCTTCAATTTCTCCATAAGTGTCTTTTTTTTTAACAAAAGTTATCTTGAAAACGTAAATTCTTAAATGCAACATTAAGTTTGTTTAATTTTTTAATTATCAGCCTAACTCTTCAATTCCCATTCATCATCATTTTATGCGAATTCACCTTCAAACTTCGATGGAAGATTACTTTGAATACGACTAATACATGAACCAAATCAGCAAGAAGTGTATTTTCTGTATCAATCTTCTTAACTTACTAATAAGAGGTATCCGGTTAGAAGATCTTGAAGGCCCGTTAATGGCAACAAAATAATTAATCAATTGATTCTAATACTCCTAATAATATGGAGCTTTGATCGATGATGAAAGAAGAAAACCATAGCAGATCTTGAAGGAAACTATAGAGAAAAATATGGAGAAATAAATCACCTTAACAAGGATAGAGAGAGAAATCTAAAAAATGAGTAAACGTGGATTCTCATAACTAATTAATTACCTTTATAGTTATTATCCTTTTCCTTTTTTTCTTAACATTTTGTCAGCTCATCGGCCAACATTTTCAAAAAATATTGCCACATCACTAGTGTCAACTGATTACTGTCCCCAAATAATAGATTATGATTGAAATTCATTAATTAATACAAACTTAATAGTTGGAAAACCATATCATCGAAAATATTTCCTTTCCAACAATACAATTGCTGGGAACTAGAGAAATAAGTTGAAACTAGTTTAGTGTCCGCACCTTGTGCGAATTTTATTTAAATAAAAAAGTTAATATTTTGACTTTTATACATCATATATTGGATATTAATATATTAAAAATATTATTTTTTTATTAACTAATATGACTAGCATATGTAAAGATTAAATTATAATTTTTTAATAAATAAAAAGACACAAAAAAGTCTATTACAAAGATTATTGTTAGAGTATTATATTTGTAGTTCAATATATTATCACAAAGATTATTGATAAAGCTTAATAAGCAAGTTTTGATTTAGTTTTAAATTTAAAATATGTGTAAAATCTTTTAAGAAAACAAAATTTGCAATATAAAATTTAAACTTAAAATTTTTTAAAAAAATTTAAAAAAATCAAAAATTAAAATTGGACCTCCATTACTTTTGAAAACTATAAAAACATAATATCTAGTATATGTTTTAGTTTTCTTATATAAATTTGTTTTTTAATTAATCTTTGCGTAAAGTTGGTGTGGCTTGGTGATATATTTAATAAAGATGATTTAGCATGCTGACTATCTATTAATTTTAATTATAAAAAAATTATAAAATTTATAAAAATAAAATGACAAATCCATAAATATTTTGAGGCAATGTTGTATATAAATTTTTATATTAGCAAATTCAATATTATATATTCGATCTAGAATTCATATACAAAATATGTTTCTATTACTTTGAAAAATATAATTTGTTATAAATATCAAATTAAGATACAAAATTATTCCCATATCTCAAAATTTTAACATTTAAAAATATTCTTAAACAATTCTTTTAATTATTAACATATTATTTAGTAATTCACCGTTGATTTAAAATCTATTTAATTATAAAATATGGGTTGTTACAACTTCCAAAATTTGCTAAACCACAACAATTATTTATTTCTAAAATTTGATTGTGAAAAATAATTATAAAATTTTGTTTGTTAAAACTTTCAAAATCTAGTTTGTTATCAATATCTTATAATTTTTATTTCTAAGATTTGATTTGTAATATTGTGGCATATCCGTAACTTGATTAAAAAAACAATTCTTATGTGGCATGTTTTGGATGTGACGTGGCATTGCTGACTGTTTACTGATACTTATTATTTTGTAAATGAAAAATGGCAAATCTGTAAATATCATGTGGTATATCTATAAATATATTGAAAAGAATCCTATGTGGCATGTCTTAGGCGTTGACATGTGGACTAAATGGATTATGTTTTAGTAGTATATATATAGATCCAAATCCTCTTACTCAGGAATTAATGTATATTTTCAACAATTTGAATTTGTTTTTGTTCAAGAGCCTTCTAGCTATCGGGACAGACACCGGTTACACTAGCGGGGCCTAGCAACTAGCCCGACGGCCCCGATGCACACGATTTTCAGATCCGTGGGGCTGTAATGTGATAGCCCGACCAAACCGGGTCCTCAAAAACCCGGTCTAGCTCTGGAATTCGAAATTGGAGAACGGGAGTCTAGGAAATAACGTAACCAAAATCGAGGAGGGAGAATCCAATCCCGAAGCAGTCTCTGATGTAGGCATTAGTGGCTAATCTAATACAATATTAATATAATTGTAATAGTCTGGGGATGGGTACACTGCACCTGTTTATCGGTGAAGCTCAAATCATTCATTCTTTGCGAATCTTGTTACGAGTGTCGTTTAATCCATATGCATCCCTAATCACTGTAATTAATCATAATCTATCATATACTTTGCTTCTAATTAATCAATTTATAATTCAATATTTCAACACTTTATTACACTAGTTACGTTAACGTGTATGTGAACTATCCCTTAACCCACGTGTCATTTTTTCATGCATTTTTTTACGTGTCTTTTTTTTATACATTTTTATATATAGATTTTTTTATTAAATATATTATGTAAACTAACTATCGTTTTTAAAAAAAATATATTGCCGCATATTTTTAAAAAAAACTTCTATTATCTTTTACATTCGTTAATTATATTCTCATTTAAGTCACTATATAATGCAATAACTATCTTTATTTTGTAATTATATAAATAATAGTATACAATTAGGTAAACCCCTAACTGTTTAATATATGTTTTAATCTAGATGTAATATAGTCACATCAGTGTATGCACAGACATTACATTAGTAAAATATAATTGTCAAAGAAGATCCTCCCACCCACCTAAGTACCTAATGAACAAGATCTATGTTGAGTTTATTATATTTTTGTAAAGATATTGACACACAACACTTACGTAAAATCAATAGCACAAAATAACACAAACGGTTATATAAATTAATACACACCAAATAAATATAGGAAATAACTCAATAACAATTACACAAATTAACCAACAAATACTTACATAAACTAACCCTCAAACTAACACACCAAATAATTACACGAAATAAGTCAGTAGGACTTTCATAAACTAACACACAAAAATTTATACGACTAAAAAATTACACAAACTAACCCACACTAAAAAATTTCACAAATCACGCTTTCTTTTACACAAAAATTTTTAAGCCTAGATGGTACAACATGAGATTAGAACATACTTAACGAATATTGTTAATTCATTTTCTTTTGGTATCTTAAGATTTAAAATGAGAACAATACATTAACAAATAACAAAAGATGAAAGATTTTAGATTAAAAAAATTACGGTTGAAATGAAATAAAAGAGAAAAATAATGAAGAAGACTACCGTTCACAACTATTTTGGTTAGTAGGAACATAGATGAGCCGTAATCTATATACTTATATAATAATATTAAAAATAGAAATCCTTAACCTCGTGTGTTATTTTCTTTCATGCGATAAATATTTTTATACACGTTATTATTTTTAAAATTTTCTAATTTTTTCTTAAAAAATATAATTTATAGTATAACAATATTTTTACTATCTTTTATTTTTTTTCTTTTTCTAATTATTATTATCTAACATACCTTACATTCCTATAACGTTAATCTGTAACGCCCCAAATTTTACAACTTAGGGAGTTACTGGTTAGGACCGCACAGTGGGTCCCGACCTTAGTTTGACAACAACTTAACCTGATCTTACAACAAGGCACCGATAAGGAAAAGCTAAAATCATAAAATAGTTTTTATCAATGCATGAATGTGACCAGATCAACTACAGCCGGAAAAGCAATATATAATATAGTACGGAAGGAAACGACGTTCAACTGAAAACCCACAAAAGCAAAGACTGCAAAAAGTCCTAAAGTACGACACCCCGGCTGACCACTACCATCTGGATTACTCGGCATCTGCTCTAACCTGTGTCAAATCTAAACAATATATCAACCGTTAGCTAACTAACCAAATATAAGCAAAAGACAACAGCACAAACACAAACAGAAACAAAAATTAAACAAACAACATGCTGGCACTCAACAAATTATTATCTGTTCTTTAAGTGGTTCACATTATTCAATTTAAGTTGTGGCACGAGAACTATTTTTAGTTCTCGCCTCCGTTCCTTATCCAACTGGTGTAGGTATAGCTGACTTCCTTTGGTAGCGTCACTACAAACCATGTGTGGACTAGTCCCGAAAGAAACCCCCAGCGCCCGGCGAGCTACTGAGCGGAATGCCACCGCCCGTTACTCTTAGGCCAAAATGCAGGTCGGTATTTATATATCACAACCTATCTCTCTAACATGTCAATCACACACCACCATCATCAATGTACTCATATTTAGCAGTCAGCTAAGTAAGCCCAAAGGACTTACCTGTTATAATGCTCGACTCCTTAGTAATCACTTGCTCTGTAACTGTACTCACTCAGTTGCCTGTTAAAGGCGATAAGTGTATTAGCACACTTTCACGTAGATAGAAGTCTAAGACTTCTGAGATTAAATAATTATGAAGACGTATTATCTACATTGTTAGTTGTAGGGTAAAATGACCATTTTACCCTTCATTCCGATTTTCTCGAAGACCCTAAAATTCGTGTCCAAACTCCTATTTGAAGTTCTAAAATGTATCCTAACTCTTAGAATTTTATTAGGTGCGAAACGGACATTTTTCTTATGTTTAAATTTTTCCGGAAGAACCGAAAAAGGTCTAACTTCGGCTCTAAATATAAAATTCTTAATGGCTTATAAAATTCCCGAATTTATTATCTAGATAATCTATGAGGTTCTAACTAGCCTTAGAAGAAAGAATTTCACTAAACTGTTCAGCCGATCTTTTTATAATAATTCCCAAAGTCGGTTCCTCACTCTACTTCTTATACTTAGCCATTTTTCTAAGTTCAATAAAACTGCTCAACTACCTAACTTCGGGAGCTCGTAACTTTCAATCCGACCGTTCACTTCTCACCAAATTTTAATATGATAAACTACATATATCCATCTATAACATATCCAAAATTCAACGGTGGATCTTTATCCAAACATTTTATAATTATTCGACAAGGTGGGCTGTTCGAAACCTAAAAGCTGAAGGAATAAAATTAATTTACAGCAGCCATTTCCACTCATTTCTGCATAAACTCAGCAGCTAAATTACGTTATTCATGCTAGGTTTAACAACAGCAGTTCACAACACCTGGGTGACAACGGAAACGAAGAGGGACGGAGTAAGCTTACGAAACTATAGTCCGGCGTTAAGGGTTGGCGTTTCCGGCGGCAATGGATCCGGCGGAATGAAAGACTTGCAACAGTCCCCTGGTGTGTCCGATCCCTCGTCTATGCAGAAGGTCGAAGGTGATACGCCGTTTAATCCTGTTCGGAGTCTACCGGAGGTTAGCGTTCAGCGGTGCAGAAAAGTAGAGGCTACTGGAGAGGGCGAGGCCTTACCGGCGTGGCGGTGGTCGACGATGGGTTGTGCAGCCTGCCCAGCGGTCGAAGGAAGGGTGGCGGCTCCGGACTCAAGGCTGGCACTGCTGCTGTTGTGGAATCCAGGTTAGGCTTCCGGCGGTAATATCCGAGGACAGAGGGACGGAAAAAGGTAGACCGAGAGGCAACTCACCTGGGGTCGACAGAGCCGGCGGAAGGGTCCCGGTGGCGGCGGTGTTGCGGCGGGGCTTGCTGTGGTCGCTGGTTCGGAGTTGCTGGCGAGGAGTTGCTGCTGCCAGTCGACGCA
>BSUD01000004.1:139761064-139780364 GCA_033239045.1 Fagopyrum esculentum
TTAAAATTAAGTGTTGGGCCGGCTGAGTCATATTAGTGGGCCTAGTAGTGGGCCCCTTCTGGCCTGCCTTCGTATTAAAACACGGATCCGAAACTCGTTACTCGCCCGGGATTTTCCGTTTATGTGCAGCCATTTATATAATACGGAATTAGTTTCCGTATTTATAAATTATAATTGATTTTATATTAAAAGCGTAAATTATTCCCGGGAATTTAATTTATCATTTTATGTGAATCTAGGTCACATAAAATGATAAAACTAAACTAGTTTAATTTAACAGATTTATTTATTTACCATGATCTCCTCGAGCTTGTATGATTTCCCTTATCCGGAACTTAAAATTTTCGGTTATTACATCAGTGCCCCCTTAAAAGAAGTTTCGTCCCGAAACTTAAATTTTTGGTATATTTTAGTTTTCTCCACACCTTTGTTTTCTACCACGCAGTTACTCAGACAGCAACAAACAAGTATCACAGAAGAGAAACAGAAACTCTCAAAATATCATGAAAACCTGAAGGGTCAAACAACACAACATCCGAGTACTAACTCGTCAAACAAGAGTAACCCCTAACCCCGCAAAGAACTCGGGGTAGTTACGTCTAACACTCTCCTCAGTCTCCCAAGTGGCCTCATCAGCTCCTCTCCTAGACCACTGGATCCTCATCATAGGTATCTCCTTGGATCGCAGACGTCTGGTACTGCGTTCCAAGACAGCTACGGGGTACTCTACAAACGTATGGTCAGGCTCCACTATCAGATCCTCATGGCTGATGACGTGTCTCGGATCCGGAATGTACTCTCGCAGCTGAGATACATGAAAAACTGGGTGTACTCCCTCTAGTCTCGGTGGCAGTGCTAGTCGGTAGGCAACCTCTCCAACTCTCTCTATGATCTCAAATGGTCCGACATACCGGGGACTCAGCTTCCCTTTAATGCCGAAACGCCTAACTCCCCTCGTAGGTGACACTCTCAACCACACCTGTGCACCTACTCTAAACTCCAAAGGTCGACGCCTCTTATCGGCGTAGGACTTCTGACGACTCTGAGCTGCTAACATCCTCTCCCGGACTAAGGCAATCCGGGCGATGTCGTCCTGTATCTGATCTGGTACTACTCCATCAGCCTTGCTAGGCTCATCCCAACATAGCGGTGTACGACATCTCCGGCCGTACAAAGCCTCATAAGGGGCCATCCCAATAGACGCATGCCAGCTGTTATTATATGAAAACTCTACTAGTGAGAGGTGATCTGGCCATACCTGTCCCCAATCTAGCACACATGCCCGTAACATGTCCTCCAGGGTCTGAATGGTCCTCTCTGACTGACCGTCTGTCTGTGGGTGGTAGGCAGTGGTAAAGTGAAGACTCGTACCCAAAGCGGCATGTACCTGCTGCCAGAACCTCGAGGTAAAACGTCCATCCCTGTCGGATACGATAGTCCTCGGTACTCCATGGAGTCTCACAATATGTCTGGTGAACTCCTCTGCTAGACGACTTACCGGCCACGTCTCCTTAATCGGAATGAAACGTGCGGTCTTCGTCAGACGGTCCACTACCACCCAAATGGCATCAAAGCCTCTGCTGAGTCTCAATCCAGTGACGAAATCCATCGAAATGTCTTCCCACTTCCAGTGTGGTACTGGCAGTGGGTGTAGCTCTCCTCCGGATCTACGGTGCTCAATCTTGACCTGCTGACAGGTCGCACACTGAGCTACGTAACGGGCCACATCAGGCTTCAAACCACCCCACCAGAAGGAACGTCTTAAGTCCCTATACATCTTACTCGCTCCTGGATGTACGGAGTAAGGGGTAGTATGAGCCTCACCTAGTATCCTCTGTCTCAACTCACGGTCTGATGGCACACAAACACGGTCCTGTCGTCTCATCACTCCATCGGCACCAATAGTGAACTGAGGTGCCTCATCTCGTGCCATCCGGTCTCGGATCCGGATCAACATCGGACAGGCCTCCTGTTTCTGTCGGATCTCACCCAACAGGTCAGGGAGTAACTCTATGGTGGCTAACTGGTGAGCTGTATCCGGGAACTGGATCTCAATCTCTAACCAAGCTAAGTCTCTCTGCAGCTGTGGCTGTACTGTCAACCGGGCTATCGCCTTCTCCTGAGGCGTCTTCCGACTCAGAGCGTCGGCAACTACATTCGCCTTTCCAGGGTGGTAAAGAATCTCAAGGTCAAAATCCTTGATCAACTCTAGCCACCGCCTCTGGCGGTTATTCAACTCCCGCTGAGTGAATATGTACTTCAGACTCTTATGGTCTGTGAAGATCTGACAGGTCGCTCCATAGAGATAGTGACGCCAGATCTTAAGAGCGTGCACTACTGCTGCTAACTCCAGGTCATGGGTGGGGTAGTTCTCTTCATACGTCTTCAGCTGTCGAGACGCATATGCTATAACCTTACCCCTCTGCATCAAGACACACCCCAAGCCCAGCTTGGATGCATCACTGTACACTACGAAGTCCTCTGTACCCTCAGGCTGTGCTAAGATCGGAGCAGACGTCAATCTCCTCTTCAGCTCATCAAAACTCTGCTGACACGGCTCAGACCAAACGAACCGAGTAGTCTTCCTTAGGAGGGAAGTGAGTGGTCGGGCGATCAGGGAAAACCCTTCCACAAACCGACGGTAATACCCTGCCAATCCAAGGAAACTGCGAACCTCCTTCACATTCTTCGGAGGTTGCCAAGAAGACACTGACTCAATCTTCGCCGGGTCGACCTTAATCCCCTCGGCAGTCACTACATGGCCAAGGAATGCCACCTCTGACATCCAGAACTCACACTTGGATAGTTTAGCATATAGCTGACTATCCTGTAGAATCTGCAGCACTGTCCTCAAGTGTCCGGCATGCTCCTCTCGACTTCTAGAGTAAACTAGAATGTCGTCGATGAAGACCACTACAAACTGGTCTAAGAAGTCGATGAAAATTCCATTCATCAACTCCATAAATACTGCTGGCGCATTAGTGAGCCCGAATGGCATCACTACAAACTCATAATGACCATACCTAGTCCGGAATGCCGTCTTAGGTATGTCCTGGTCTCTCACCCTCAGCTGGTGATACCCCGATCTCAAATCTATCCTCGAGAACACTGATGCTCCGTGCAGCTGGTCCAACAGATCATCTATGCGAGGCAATGGATACTTATTCTTGATGGTGACCTTGTTCAACTCTCTGTAGTCGATACACAGTCTCATCGATCCATCCTTCTTCCTCACAAACAGCACTGGTGCGCCCCAGGGAGAAACACTAGGGCGTATGAAGCCCTTCTCTGCTAACTCCTCTAACTGCTTCTTCAGCTCAAGCAGCTCTATCGGGGCCATGCGGTACGGAGCCTTCGAGATCGGTCTCGTGCCCGGCTCTAACTCGATGCTAAAATCCACACTCCTCTGTGGGGGTAGCCCTGGTAAGTCGTCCCTGAAGACCTCTGCAAACTCACATGCGACTGGTATCTCCTCTACTGTCAGGCTCTTGCGCTCCTTCATGGCATAACACCAGAAGGCCTCGCAACCCTGTGCTATCAATCTGGCTGCCCTCACTGCACTGATGACTGTGCCGGACTTTCCGAGATCCCAACCTCGGAATATAACTCTGTGGCCCTCCTCCGTGGCAACAGTCACAGTCCTCCTACCAATATCCAGGACGGCTCCATGTCTAGTCATCCAATCAATCCCTAGTATTACGTCCTCATGTGCTAGGGGCATGACTAGAAAATCTACTAACCAAATCCGGCCTCCCAGGTGAATAGGGCAATCAAAAATCTCTCGAGATCCCCTAACCTTACCCCCATCTGGTAACCCAACCACGAAAGGTACACCCTCTACTGTAGCTAAGGACAACCTATCTACACATGCATCTGATATAAAGGAGTGTGTGGCACCCGTATCAAATAAAACACGCACAGGTAAGTCATGGATCCAAATGGTACCTGTGGTCGGAGGTGCTGCAGGCTGCTCAGTGCTCCTCAGCTCAAACACTCGTGATGGTCCTCCTCTAGTATCAGTGGTACTACCACGTCCTCTGCCACGACCTGACTCCGGTGCAGCACTGTATGAAGCAGGATGTCCTGGAGCCCGGTACTGCTGCTGCTGCTGGCTCGGAGCTCGGTACTGAGGGGGTCTCTGCACACTCTTCTCAGCACCTGCAGGCGAAGATCCCTGCTGAGAAGAAGCCTTGCCCTGACGGCAGAAGGTAGCCCTGTGTCCCGGCTTCCCACAAGTAAAGCAAGTGACCAGTGGTTTCGGGCAGTCTGGCTTAATGTGATCACGGCCACCACAGTTAAAGCACTGTCGATCTCCACCGGGTGTCCGGACTGTAGAGTGATAGCTGGACCTCCCCTGAGTCTGTCCTCTACTATGGCCTGCTACTGCCCCACTGCTACCAGCATGTCCTGTCCTCTGCCGCTTATCCGGCCCACCAGACTGTGCTGCTTTCCTAGAAGCTGGCCTATCTCTCTCATAAGCAGAAGCCCTATCCTGATAATCAGACAAGGTCTCACAGCGGAATCCAGCCAGGTAGGATCGGGTACTCTCTCTCAACCTCCTGGAGAAAAGGTAAACATGCTGCTCTTCTGGAGGTGCAGATGGTCCAAGCAAAGTCAACTCCTTCTGAAACTTCTTAATGGCTGCAGCAATCGGAATATCCTCGAATCCCGCCTCAATGAAATCCTGGAATCTCTCCCTCCTCAGCGAAACTGGGCAGTACCTGTCTCTGACAATGGTCTTCATCTGCTCCCAGCTGGTGACTCGGCTGCGAATGGTACGCCACCATGAATGAGCATCATCTGTGAAGCAGGTCTGTATCAAATCCACCTGTCGGTCCACGGGGCAACGTATGGCCTCCAAAGCAGTCTCAATCTTCCCTATCCAGTGCTCCACCTCTAGCCCTATCTCTCCGCTGAATGAGGGGACCTTCTGAGAGTTGAAAGCCTTCAACCACTCATCCGGTCTCGGTGCTCTGGCCCCAGTAGGTGCTCTATCAACAGCAGCCCTCCTCTCAGATACAGCCGGCACCTGAGACACTCCCTGTGTCACCTGAGCTGACCTAGCCGGCTCCACTGATGGTACCTGAGTAAGCCTCTCCACTCTCGCAGCTTCTTCCCTGCGCTCAACATAGGCTCTGAACTCTCTATACTCCGATGCTCCAATAGAGACACGTCCCGACTCAGTAGAACGAGCTCCCTGTGCTCCAGACCTAGCGGCGGGCACAGGCCTGACCTCGGGGCCTACACTCTCAGCTACTTCCTCTACAGCAACCTCTGGTACGTCTGCTGCAGGTGTGTCATCTCGAGGGACTCGTCCTCGACCTCTCCCTAGTGGAGGTCTACCCACACGACCACGCCCTCTGCCAGTAGGGGCGCTATCAGCTCTATCCTGCCTGACTGGGGGAAGGGGGGGACGACCCCTACCTCGGCCAGTCACTTGTGCAGCCCTAGTACGTGCCATCTGCACGAACAATAATCACTACAGTTATAACTAACTAATCTATCATAGCATTACAAGTCCATAAATTTTCTAAGATTACCGAGATCCGCAGAGGTAGTGGTGGTCGTCCGTACTTTCTATCCCAACCCGACTCGGTATGCATTTAAAACCAAAATTTTTCGTTGGAAAACTCAGACCCCTTTCGGGTTCTGTTTATTTACTTATACGACCTTTTTAGAAGATGCAAGTGCCATTGTTGCCAACCTAGAGCTCTGATACCATGTTGTAACGCCCCAAATTTTACAACTTAGGGAGTTACTGGTTAGGACCGCACAGTGGGTCCCGACCTTAGTTTGACAACAACTTAACCTGATCTTACAACAAGGCACCGATAAGGAAAAGCTAAAATCATAAAATAGTTTTTATCAATGCATGAATGTGACCAGATCAACTACAGCCGGAAAAGCAATATATAATATAGTACGGAAGGAAACGACGTTCAACTGAAAACCCACAAAAGCAAAGACTGCAAAAAGTCCTAAAGTACGACACCCCGGCTGACCACTACCATCTGGATTACTCGGCATCTGCTCTAACCTGTGTCAAATCTAAACAATATATCAACCGTTAGCTAACTAACCAAATATAAGCAAAAGACAACAGCACAAACACAAACAGAAACAAAAATTAAACAAACAACATGCTGGCACTCAACAAATTATTATCTGTTCTTTAAGTGGTTCACATTATTCAATTTAAGTTGTGGCACGAGAACTATTTTTAGTTCTCGCCTCCGTTCCTTATCCAACTGGTGTAGGTATAGCTGACTTCCTTTGGTAGCGTCACTACAAACCATGTGTGGACTAGTCCCGAAAGAAACCCCCAGCGCCCGGCGAGCTACTGAGCGGAATGCCACCGCCCGTTACTCTTAGGCCAAAATGCAGGTCGGTATTTATATATCACAACCTATCTCTCTAACATGTCAATCACACACCACCATCATCAATGTACTCATATTTAGCAGTCAGCTAAGTAAGCCCAAAGGACTTACCTGTTATAATGCTCGACTCCTTAGTAATCACTTGCTCTGTAACTGTACTCACTCAGTTGCCTGTTAAAGGCGATAAGTGTATTAGCACACTTTCACGTAGATAGAAGTCTAAGACTTCTGAGATTAAATAATTATGAAGACGTATTATCTACATTGTTAGTTGTAGGGTAAAATGACCATTTTACCCTTCATTCCGATTTTCTCGAAGACCCTAAAATTCGTGTCCAAACTCCTATTTGAAGTTCTAAAATGTATCCTAACTCTTAGAATTTTATTAGGTGCGAAACGGACATTTTTCTTATGTTTAAATTTTTCCGGAAGAACCGAAAAAGGTCTAACTTCGGCTCTAAATATAAAATTCTTAATGGCTTATAAAATTCCCGAATTTATTATCTAGATAATCTATGAGGTTCTAACTAGCCTTAGAAGAAAGAATTTCACTAAACTGTTCAGCCGATCTTTTTATAATAATTCCCAAAGTCGGTTCCTCACTCTACTTCTTATACTTAGCCATTTTTCTAAGTTCAATAAAACTGCTCAACTACCTAACTTCGGGAGCTCGTAACTTTCAATCCGACCGTTCACTTCTCACCAAATTTTAATATGATAAACTACATATATCCATCTATAACATATCCAAAATTCAACGGTGGATCTTTATCCAAACATTTTATAATTATTCGACAAGGTGGGCTGTTCGAAACCTAAAAGCTGAAGGAATAAAATTAATTTACAGCAGCCATTTCCACTCATTTCTGCATAAACTCAGCAGCTAAATTACGTTATTCATGCTAGGTTTAACAACAGCAGTTCACAACACCTGGGTGACAACGGAAACGAAGAGGGACGGAGTAAGCTTACGAAACTATAGTCCGGCGTTAAGGGTTGGCGTTTCCGGCGGCAATGGATCCGGCGGAATGAAAGACTTGCAACAGTCCCCTGGTGTGTCCGATCCCTCGTCTATGCAGAAGGTCGAAGGTGATACGCCGTTTAATCCTGTTCGGAGTCTACCGGAGGTTAGCGTTCAGCGGTGCAGAAAAGTAGAGGCTACTGGAGAGGGCGAGGCCTTACCGGCGTGGCGGTGGTCGACGATGGGTTGTGCAGCCTGCCCAGCGGTCGAAGGAAGGGTGGCGGCTCCGGACTCAAGGCTGGCACTGCTGCTGTTGTGGAATCCAGGTTAGGCTTCCGGCGGTAATATCCGAGGACAGAGGGACGGAAAAAGGTAGACCGAGAGGCAACTCACCTGGGGTCGACAGAGCCGGCGGAAGGGTCCCGGTGGCGGCGGTGTTGCGGCGGGGCTTGCTGTGGTCGCTGGTTCGGAGTTGCTGGCGAGGAGTTGCTGCTGCCAGTCGACGCAAGAGGGAGGCGGAATGAAGCGTAATCAACCGTTTAGTTTAGGGTTAATGTGGTTTAGGTTAGCAGCTAATTAGATTAGAAATTAATTAGATTAAAATTAAGTGTTGGGCCGGCTGAGTCATATTAGTGGGCCTAGTAGTGGGCCCCTTCTGGCCTGCCTTCGTATTAAAACACGGATCCGAAACTCGTTACTCGCCCGGGATTTTCCGTTTATGTGCAGCCATTTATATAATACGGAATTAGTTTCCGTATTTATAAATTATAATTGATTTTATATTAAAAGCGTAAATTATTCCCGGGAATTTAATTTATCATTTTATGTGAATCTAGGTCACATAAAATGATAAAACTAAACTAGTTTAATTTAACAGATTTATTTATTTACCATGATCTCCTCGAGCTTGTATGATTTCCCTTATCCGGAACTTAAAATTTTCGGTTATTACATAATCTATATTTTATAATTAGATAAAATAGTACATAGTTACTAAATTAATAATTATATAAATTTTTATATTAAATTTGGCAGTAATACAAACGCTGTTTTAAATTACTAAAGGTAGATACCTTTACAGAAATAATAATTTTTTAAAATTAAAATTTAATAAAATCACAAAGTATAACGTACATATAACGCTAATTGGAGCTAGTTCGAAATCAACTCTTAGGTTTTTCTGATAATATAAAAAAAGCACATTAACCGTTCTAATTAGGGTGTATATTCTGAGAATAATTTGACTATTATCAGTTTACATTTACGGTTGTTTTTTGAAAGGACATTTACGGTATCTTTCTTATTGTCTGTTTTTACGGACAAAAATACCGGGAAAAAAAAGTTAGTTTTGCAATAGATATCAACCATATTAAAAAAAAAACCTTTAATAATTATCAAAAAAAGTGAATAACTTTTTTTAAATAATAATGTCTAAAATTCATCGATCTGTCTCGGGAAACAGTAGAGCGTTACACACTGCTTTTCACACATCTCTTTCTCTGCCTCCCTATCCCCTTCTTCCTCTGTTTCTCTCCGATCTGATCTGTAAATTTAGAGGGAGACCACAGAAACAACCGATAAGAAGAAATATATATCATTTTTCTTTTTAGTTTATGGAAAAAAAGGATAAATACATAAAAAGCCGTCCCCCCTTTCGCTCTCTTCCTCGAAGCTTTGCACCTCTCACTATCGCCATCCCCACACCACTGCCATGATTACTTGCTTTCTTTCCTTTCCCCTTTCCATCGCCTGATCAGGTCCTCTCTTTCTCTTTCTTCAATCTTTGCCTTCTGGGTTTCTTTCATTGCAGCTAGAGTTGAAGGACTTTTAGTGCCCAATTCAGAATGTCTTGAAATTTTTATGGGTTTGATTTTGCCTGCTTTTTCATGAATGTGTCACTTTAAGCTTGCTTTTTGCCATTTAATATGTTGTTTACATTGCTATCTTTTGTGGGTTTTCTTGGATTTCAGTTACGAAATCCTGAAATGTTTATGGGCTTGATTGATTGATTAGTAGGGCATTTTGCAAGGTTAATCTGGTGATGCTTTAACGAAATTGCTACTGCATTAGCAATATTTTAGCACTTTGATAGTAATTGGGAAAAAAGTACTTGTAAGGGTTTGCAAAGGGATTTGGGATCCTCCATTTTCTTCATTTGGGTTTGTTTTTGGTTACAGGATGCTTACATCAAATTCAAGTCATTCAGTGGAGTCACTTGGTGCAGGAATTACTTCTTTGTTGAAGCCTGCTGATGACAATGGAATGAATCAGAACAAATCGGATGAGTTGAAACCGAGTTATATGTTTGGATGTGAATCCACTACATCAACCATCACACATCCTGTTCATGACTCTAACAGTTGTAATTCGAGTGGCTTGATGGAGTCTTCTGATTTCGGTATAGAACAGTATAAAGGGATCTCCCAATCTGATGAGTCCAAAGAAGCCAGTGAATGCATTAGCAGTGTTGGTAAGTGTGATGAGAATGGTGAAGTTAGCAACTCTTTTGATTACGCGGAGAGCAGGAAAACGAGTCTTTATAGAGCTAGTACCGGCAGTGATCTAAGTGATGAAAGCAGCTCAAGCAGTTTAAGCAATGCTACATATAAGCCTCACAGGTCGGATGACCTTAGATGGGAAGCTATAAAGGCTGTTCGTTCTCGTTATGGCTCGTTAGAGTTGAAACACTTCAGATTGATAATGCAATTAGGGTGTGGAGATATAGGAACTGTGTATCTGTCAGAGCTTACTGGAACGAAAACGTATTTTGCAATGAAGGTGATGAATAAGGCAAATCTAGAGGGGAGAAAGAAGCTTTTAAGGTCTCAAACCGAAAGAGAAATTCTTCAGTCTCTTGACCATCCTTTTCTTCCTACTCTGTATACTCATTTTGAAACTGAAAAATCTTGTTGTTTGGTCATGGAATTCTGTCCTGGAGGCGATTTGTACGCTCTTAGGCAAAGACGCCCTGGAAAGTACTTCTCAGAGCACACTGCTAGGTATGATATGCTCATTAATTCTTGTAGTTTATAACGAAACAGATCGAATCATGGCATTTGCATGTAGAAAAATATAGCATATTCATTCATGAATCTGTTAATGGTCCTTTTTTCCTGAAGCTCATTCTTGTAGATTGTTTCTATGATATGTTATTGTTGGTACAATCTGTATTATAGCTCTTCACTGCTTATAGATTGACCAAGAACTTGATGGTTTGGAACATAAACAATCTCAAAACATTTTTAGTACTATTTCGTTGCCTTTAAATGGATAAGCAACATTTTTAGCCATGCAAAATATAAGTGTCTATGAATTAAGTTCAGCTGTATATTTACTCCAAAGTTAACAGACTGGCTGATTGATAAACATGGCTATTTTGGTTTCATTATGCAGGCATGCTTAAGAGAACTCAGATAGAACTTTGAGAAACTCCTTAATTGATTATTGAAATATATAAACTGTTCAGTTTAAATAGTTATCCAGAAGAATCTATCATAGCTTTACTTTGCTGAATCCATATTTCAATGGTTATGAGCATGGATTGAAGTTTACTCTGCCATTTCCGTCAATTCTGCAGAGTTGTTCTGGTTAAATTTAATTGGTATATCCTGGCGTTCATGTTCTTATCTCGCTTTTGTTTCAGTTGTAGTTATGGCTTAGAAGACTGAGATCAGAATGTAACAAGTAGTTAACACCTCTCTTTGATTTTGCTAAATTATAGGTTCTACGTGGCAGAGGTTCTCCTAGCTTTAGAGTACTTGCACATGCTTGGGATTGTTTACCGAGATCTAAAGCCGGAAAATGTTCTCGTAAGAGAAGATGGACACATAATGCTCTCTGATTTCGACCTCTCTTTAAGATGCACCGTCTCTCCAACCATAGTGAGAACCTCCAACTCAATCTTGGGGTCAAAGAGCTCAGCCTATTGTGCAGAACCAACTTGTATGGTCCAGCCGGATTGCATGCAACCCGTATGTTTCTCACCCCGTTTCTTCTCGTCCCGTAAGAAAAAGAAGGAAACCAAGTCCAAACCAAAGACGGAGGCAACAAACCACAATCAATCATCCCTTCTACCTGAACTCATTGCTGAGCCAACTAGCGCTCGGTCCATGTCCTTTGTAGGGACCCACGAATACTTAGCACCCGAGATCATCAAAGGAGAGGGTCATGGAAGCGCTGTTGATTGGTGGACATTCGGGATCTTCCTATACGAGCTTCTATACGGGAAAACACCTTTCAAGGGACCGGATAACCGAACCACTCTGTTCAATGTATTAGGACAGCCATTGCGTTTCCCAGATTTTCCGGTTGTGAGCTTTGCAGCTAGGGACTTGATCCGAGGTCTGCTTGTCAAGGAGCCTCAGAATCGCGTTGCTTATAGGCGAGGAGCCACCGAGATCAAGCAGCACCCGTTCTTTAAGAGTATAAACTGGGCCCTCGTACGTTGCACTGCCCCGCCTCAAGTACCTCAGGCCTTCGTGCCTGACCCGAGCAAATGCCCAAAGGTTGCGGACGACAAGATCCCTGGCCCGGATGTGCAGCCTTCAGGTAATTTTTATGATATTGATTTCTTCTAACTTGGTGAAGTTTGTTTCACAAATACTGAATTTGTATTGTGTTGATTCAGCATATATCTCAAATGTATCCGGTTCTAAACTTGTTCATTTGAATGAGGAAATGCTTCATTTCCCGCTGTTCATTCGTCTAATATGCTTTCTCGTTCTTCAGTAAATGTAAAAATGGAGATTCATGAACCGTTTAGTTGGAGCAGGAAAATAAAAATTGTTAAGAGAAAGAACATAAAATGAAAACGAATCACTTCACGGATAAAAAGGTAATGTCAATATGTTCAGGGGTATACTTTTAAGCAAAATAAACGGCCAACCAAGTCGTTTTCTAAACAAAACAAGGCTAGATCTAGAGTGATCATGCTAGAAATTCAAGAACTATGAACATAAAAACTTCACGACGCAATTTGGTCAAAAGACCTACTATGTAGAATCTTAGAAGGGAAAATTTAGCTCAATCCACTAAGCTGAATTACCGATCGAACAAAGCTTACATAGAAAACAAAACAAAAGTTCTTAAAACCGTAAAGATCTTCGAAAATAGAACGATACATAAAGACGATAAAGAAGCATAAGTAGGAAACGAAAAAAGTATAACCCGTCTACCTACGTAATCACTCCTTCGCCTTCCTTATTTATCTTATATAAGATATAAGAAATAACATTTCTCTCTCTATATATATATATAGATCATCAAAAAGAAGAAAAACAAATTAATAACGAAAAAGTTATATACACGTGTAAGAATATTTATAATATATATTCTATGTGGCAAATGTGTCTAGGTTTAATGTAAAAAGATGAGTCCAATTTCTAGTTTGTAGTTTTAATATAAAGTCGAAACCGTAATGGATCGGTATCGGTTAAAGACGTTAAAATTACGGGATTAATTATAATCCCTCCTTCCTTTCCTAATAATTAACATATACTTATCTCATTAAATAATTTATATATATATATATATATATATATATATATATATATATATATATATATATTTGTAAATGACAGTTAGATTGAATGGCGTAAGCGGTTGTTTTCTGTCAAAAGAAAACACCAAGTCACAAATGAAAGGACAGCACTGGAACTTCCGCATAAAAGCACTGGACATTGAAAGTGATTAGAGATAAGTAAAAGATTAAGGATTAATCTCATCCATTAGAGATTAATTAAAATCAAAGGATAAAGGAAGAAGAAGACTACTACTCGCTTTCGCATACGCTTACGATCGATTCGGATTCGTTTGGTTTGTGATGAAGACTCAAACGGATAAAGGTTAGTCTTCGATTCATATACGGATATATCGGTTGATTCATGTATAAGTCTAGATCCATTATAGTGTTTTTGATTTCGAAACGGAATCGTAAATAATCTATCAATTGGTATCAGAGCGAGGTTTAGACTTGCATGATTCATCGATCTATTCGTATTCATATCCAGATTGTACATGAATGTATGTTTTGGCGTTTTGTGAAACGTATGAATACATGAGATTGATCACGTTTGTACAGAGTTTTGTTTGACAGTATATATATACAACGTTTACTGTCATGTTTGTTAAAGAGTTGCCCTTTGCTTTGTTTTCCCTTTACTTTACATGGTAATGGTTTTAGTGATGTTTACGGTTATTATGATTTGTTAAAGCATCAGTATCATATTTGCCACTCATTTCAAATATTATACATAAAATATATACATGCAGTGCCGTAGTGGTATGGTTTTATACATGAAGTGAATTAGATGTTTGATTATCTTGTTAATGGACATTAAGTTTTTACGGCCATTGTTAAAATCTCACTTGTAATTAGTGCATTGTTGGTTTGAACGTTGGCTTATATATATTACAGTGGTATAAGAACTTGAGTATATGTTTTAGGATAATTAAATTTAAATGTCTAAATTATGTATAACTTGTTAGTCACCAAAGTGGCCTTGTTATAATTTTAATTAAGACATTTAAATTAATCAAGTTCAATTATTCATGATTATAGGATGCTTAATAAAAGTTTGATTGATTAATTATTATTGTTGACTGTATTTCTAGGAGATCACCCAAAGGTGAATCATTGAAAATAGTCACTAATATTAAAGAGATTAATCGTGGTACTTAGGTTGAATAGTGTGTATATCCAAAGATAGCATGCTTATTTGATTTATGTATGTCATGATAATCTACAAAATGTATATTTTAGCATCGATGATTGTATATGTGTTTAAGTATTGCCCAAAGGTTGCTTGAATACATGTTTTAAATTTTACATATATGATTTGAATCTGTATTATAGTCAAAGCACTAATAGGTAAGCATGTATAAATTATTGCAGCTTCATCAAATTTCTCTGCATCTGCAAACTCTGTTGTCAAATTCAATGGGCAGAATTATGATGATTGGTCTGAACAAGTCCGATTTACTTTGGGCATTATGTCGTTGGATCTTGCTATACTCATGGATAATCAACCAGCAGCCATTACAGAGGATAGCTCCGAAGCTGAAAAATCTCTTTATGAGGATTGGGAGCGTTCTAACAGGCTGAGTTTGAATCTCATGAGGATGAGTATGGCTGAAAGTATTAAGCCATCAATGCCTAAGACAGAGAATGCAAAGGAATTCTTTCTGAAAGTGAAGGAGTATTCACAGTCGGATTTGGCGGACAAGTCAATTGTAGGAAGCCTCATGAGTGAGCTGACTACGAAAAAGTTTGACTGGTCTCAGCCTATCCATGATCATGTGACGTATATGTCTAATTTGGCAGCAAAGTTAAAGACCTTGGGAATGGACGTTAATGAAACATTCTTGGTCCAATTTATCATTAACTCTCTACCTCTTGAGTTTGGTCAGTTCCAGGTGAACTATAACACCATTAAAGACAAATGGAACTTTCAGGAATTAAAGGCCATGCTTGTTCAAGATGAAGGGAGATTAAGGAAGATAAAGGATCAAGTTGTCCATTTTACAAGTCATGATGGTGCCAGCAGCAGTAAGGGTAAGTCAGGTAAAAAGGACAGGAGGAACAAGAACCTTTTGAAAGTCAATGAGGGTCATGTTAAGAAGGAAATGAAGTGTTTCTTTTGCAAGAAAACGGGACACTTCAAGAAGGATTGTCCTAGAAGGAAGGCTTGGTTTGAGAAGAAAGGTATACATTATAGTTTTGTTTCCTTTGAATCAAATCTTATAGAAGTGCCTAATAATACTTGGTGGATAGATTCTGGTGCTACTACTCACGTGTCTCATATTAAACAGGGATTCAGTATGATCCGGCCCATAAGAGGAGCTGAACAGTATTTGTTCATGGGAAACAGGATGAAGGCAAAGATAGAGGGCATCGGGACTTACAGATTGATCTTAGACACTGGTTGTTATATAGATCTTGAAGGATGTCTTTATGTACCTGAATGTGCTAGAAATCTTGTTTCCATTAGTAGATTGGACAACTTAGGTTTTATTATTAAGTTTGGACATGGTGAATTTTCATTGTACAAACATAATATATTTTATGGTAGTGGTACATTGATTGATTCACTTTACAGGTTTAATCTTGATATTAAATTTTCTGAATCTTTGCTTTATGTTGAAGCTAATGTGGGCATCAAACGTAGTACATCTAATGAAAATTCAGCTTTCTTATGGCATCAAAGATTATGTCACATATCTAAGGAAAGGTTAATGAGGTTGGTGAAAAATGATATCCTACCTCACTTGGATTTTAGTGACTTAGATGTGTGTATAGAATGCATTAAAGGAAAGCAAACTAAACACACTACAAAGAAAGCCGCCACAAGAAGCACTCAACTTCTTGAGTTAATTCACACCGATATTTGTGGTCCTTTTGACGTTCCTTCATGGAGCGGTGAAAAGTATTTCATCACTTTTATTGATGATTACTCACGTTATGGATATATTTATCTATTGCATGAAAAGTCTCATTCTATAAATGCCTTAGAGGTATTTGTTACTGAGGTGGAAAGACAATTAGATAGAAAAATAAAAGTTGTGAGATCCGATAGAGGTGGAGAGTTTTATGGGAAATATAATGAAAATGGACAGTGTCCAGGTCCATTTGCAAAGTTCCTTGAAAATAGAGGTATTTGTGCACAGTATACAATGCCCGGTACACCTCAGCAAAATGGTGTAGCTGAGAGGCGGAACCGTACATTAATTAATATGGTTAGGAGCATGCTAAGTAATTGCTCTTTGCCTTTATCATTGTGGATACACGCATTAAAGACTGCAACATATTTATTGAACCGGGTTCCTAGTAAGGCAGTTCGTAAGACCCCTTATGAACTGTGGACGGGCAGGAAACCTAGTTTGAGACATCTCCGTGTTTGGGGTTGTCCTGCAGAAGTGAGGGTGTATAATCCACATGAAAAGAAGCTTGATCCAAGAACAGTTAGTGGATTCTTCATTGGCTATCCTGATAAGTCAAAGGGGTATAAATTTTATTGCCCTAACCATAGTACGAGAATCATAGAAACTGGCAATGTTAGGTTCATTGAGAATGGTCAAACTAGTGGGAGTGGTGATCCACGAAAAGTGGACATTCAAGAAATTCAGGTTGAAGATCTTTCACCTGTGGTTTCTTCTGAGGTTGTTGTACCAATTGTCATATCACAATTACATGACAACTTGGAACAACAAAATGATGTCCAAAATCCATTAGTTGAAAATGAAATAAATGAACCGGTCATAGTACAAGAAGAGACAACTAAACCACGTGAATCATTAAGGCGGTCTATAAGAGAAAGAAGATCTGCCATTCCAGATGATTATGTGGTTTATTCTCTTGAAAGTGAATGTGACTTAAGCATTGATGAAGATCCAGTTTCATTTAAGAAAGCCATGGGAAGTGACAATTCTGAAAATTGGTTAATTGCCATGAAAGAAGAAATGAAATCGATGAGTGACAACCAAGTATGGGATTTAGTTGAGTTGCCTGAGGGTTCCAAGACAGTTGGGTCCAAGTGGGTCTTTAAGACCAAACGGGACTCCAAGGGCAACACTGAAAGGTATAAGGCTAGATTGGTTGCTAAAGGATACACTCAAAAAGATGGCATTGACTACACAGAGACTTTCGCACCGGTGTCAAAGAAAGACTCTTTGAGAATTGTTTTGGCTTTGGTGGCTCATTATGACCTTGAGCTTCACCAAATGGATGTAAAGACCGCTTTTCTAAATGGAGATTTAGAGGAGAAAGTATATATGGACCAACTTGAAGGGTTCTTGACCACAAACAAAGAACATATGGTGTGTAAGTTGAGAAAATCAATATATGGACTGAAACAAGCTTCCCGACAATGGTATCTTAAGTTTAATGATATCATCACGTCTTATGGTTTTGTAGAGATCACAGTTGATCGGTGTATCTACATAAAGGTCAGTGGGAGTAAATTTGCTATCTTAGTTCTATATGTTGATGATATCTTGCTTGCTGCAAATAACATAGGCATGTTACATGATATAAAGAAATATCTCTCTAAGCACTTTGAAATGAAAGATATGGGTGAGGCATCCTATGTGATTGGAATAGAAATATTTTGGGATAGATCACAAGGATTGTTAGGTTTGTCTCAAAGAGCTTATATCAATAAAGTTTTAGAGAAATATAGAATGGATAAATGCTCTGCAGGGATAGTTCCAATTCAGAAGGGAGATAAGTTTAGTAAATTGCAAGGTCCTAAAAATGAATTGGAACGAAAGGAAATGGAAAATATTCCTTATGCATCAGTGGTTGGGAGTTTGAATTATCTTCAAACATGTACTCGACCTGACATTAGCTTCGCTGTAGGCATGTTGGGTAGATATCAAAGTAATCCCGGAATGAACCATTGGAAAGCTGCTAAAAAGGTTCTCAGGTACTTGCAAGGCACCAAAGAGCACATGCTTACATATAGGAGATCCGATCATCTAGAGGTCATTGGATATTCAGATTTAGATTTTGCCGGATGTGTGGATAGTAGGAAATCTACGTTCGGATATGTGTTTCAATTAGTGTGAGGAGCTGTTTCATGGAGGTGTGGGAAGCAGTCTATCATTGCTACTTCTACTATGGAGGCTGAGTTTGTGGCATGCTTTGAGGCCACTAACCATGCATTGTGGATGCGGAATTTTATCTCGGGGCTTGGAATTGTTGACAGTATAGCTAGGCCGCTGAGAATTTATTGTGATAACTCTGCAGCCGTGTTCTTTTCGAAGAACGACAAGTACTCTAAGGGTGCTAAGCACATGGAGTTAAAGTACTTGTCAGTTAAAGATGAAGTGAAGAAACATAGAGTGTTTTTTGAGCATATTAGAACGGACATGATGGTTGCAGATCCGTTAACTAAAGGTTTACCACCTAAGGCGTTCAATGGCCATGTAGAACGTATGGGTGTTATAGATAAGACCTTGCTATTATAATTATATTTAGCTCATCATATAATAACACTTTGAATTCACTTATTGATATGTTTCTGCTTTATAATACTTGTCATCATCATCGTACTTGTATACAATTATTGTTTTCTGATGACACGTAATTTGAGATTTATAGTGCATCTCAAATTTAAAGCAATATTGATTTTGGATTGATTTGTGATACTTGGAAGGAATCATGTCGTTCAATGACATGTGACCGCCATGATCCAATCGGTTCCGATTCAATTATAGAATATTGATATTTCATGGACTTATATAAGTTTTTGCATTACAGATATTGAATCATTAAGCTGACACACATGCCAAGTGGGAGAATGTAAGAATATTTATAATATATATTCTATGTGGCAAATGTGTCTAGGTTTAATGTAAAAAGATGAGTCCAATTTCTAGTTTGTAGTTTTAATATAAAGTCGAAACCGTAATGGATCGGTATCGGTTAAAGACGTTAAAATTACGGGATTAATTATAATCCCTCCTTCCTTTCCTAATAATTAACATATACTTATCTCATTAAATAATTTATATATATATATATATATATATATATATATATATATATATATATATATATATATATATATATATATATATATTTGTAAATGACAGTTAGATTGAATGGCGTAAGCGGTTGTTTTCTGTCAAAAGAAAACACCAAGTCACAAATGAAAGGACAGCACTGGAACTTCCGCATAAAAGCACTGGACATTGAAAGTGATTAGAGATAAGTAAAAGATTAAGGATTAATCTCATCCATTAGAGATTAATTAAAATCAAAGGATAAAGGAAGAAGAAGACTACTACTCGCTTTCGCATACGCTTACGATCGATTCGGATTCGTTTGGTTTGTGATGAAGACTCAAACGGATAAAGGTTAGTCTTCGATTCATATACGGATATATCGGTTGATTCATGTATAAGTCTAGATCCATTATAGTGTTTTTGATTTCGAAACGGAATCGTAAATAATCTATCA